>JAOTOM010004721.1:367500-424488 GCA_034440615.1 Ashinkailepas kermadecensis
GCCCATCTCCATTGCCTTTTCGCCAATCTCCATTGGAGCCATGCTATGAAGGCATGCCATGAAACCATGCCATGCCTTGAAACCATGCCATGCCTTGAAACAATGTCATGCCATGCCATGAAACCATGCCATGAAACCATGCCATGCCATGAAACCATGCCATGAAACCATGCCATGCCATGATCCAGGGAACATTCTGGCGGTATTTCCACATGGGGATATCAAAACGTGCATGACGGCGGAAGGTAAAACAAAAGGTTATACCACATTATGTATAGGTTACCGCAGCGAGAAACCACCATGAAGCCATCGCAGTGGGTTGAAATCATCAGGACCTCATCCAATAGATCCAGGGATCATATTCTGGCGGTATTTCCACATGGGGATCACGAAAAGTGCATGACGCCAGCAAGTAAAAGAGACGGTTATACCACATTATGTATACGTTACGGCAGCGAGAAACCACCATGAAACCATCTCAGTGGGTCCAGATCATCAGGACATCTTCCAATATATCAAGTGATCATATTCTGAAGGTATTCCCACATAGGAATTACGATAAGTGCATGACGGCAGCAAGTAAAAGAGACGGTTATACCACATTATGTATACGTTACGGCAGCGAGAAACCACCATGAAACCATCGCAGTGGGTCCAGATCATCAGGACATCTTCCAATATATCCAGTGATCATATTCTGAAGGTATTCCCACATGGGGATTACGAGAAGTGCATGACGGCAGCAAGTAAAAGAGACGGTTATACCACATTATGTATACGTTACGGCAGCGAGAAACCACCATGAAACCATCGCAGTGGATCCAGATCATCAGGACATCTTCCAGTAGATCCAAGAATCATATTCTGGCAGTATTTCCACATGGGGATCACGAAAAGTGCATGACGGCAGCAAGTAAAAGAGACGGTTATACCACATTATGTATACGTTACGGCAGCGAGAGACCATCATGAAACCATCGCAGTGGGTCCAAATCATCAGGACTTCTTCCAATATATCCAAGGATCATATTCTGGCGGTATTTTCACATGGGGATCACAAAAAGTGCATGACGGCAGCAAGTAAAAGAGACGATTATACCACATTATGCATACGTTACCGCAGCGAGAAACCACCATGAAACGATCGCAGTGGATCCAAATCATCAGGACATCTTCCAATATATCCAGTGATCATTTTCTGAAGGTATTCCCACATATGGATTACGAGGAGTGCATGACGGCAGCAAGTAAAGCAGAAGGTTATATCACATTATGCACATGCTAGGGCAGCAAGATACCATCATGAAACCATCGCAGTCGGTCCGAATCATCAAGACTTCTTCCAATATATCCAAGGATCATATTCTGGCGGTATTTCCACATGGGGATCACGAAAAGTGCATGACGCCAGCAAGTAAAAGAGACGGTTATACCACATTATGTATACGTTACGGCAGCGAGAAATCACCATGAAACCATCTCAGTGGGTCCAGATCATCAGGACATCTTCCAATATATCCAGTGATCATATTCTGAAGGTATTCCCACATGGGGATTACGAGAAGTGCATGACGGCAGCAAGTAAAAGAGACGGTTATACCACATTATGTATACGTTACGGCAGCGAGAAACCACCATGAAACCATCGCAGTGGGTCCAGATCATCAGGACATCTTCCAATATATCCAGTGATCATATTCTGAAGGTATTCCCACATGGGGATTACGAGAAGTGCATGACGGCAGCAAGTAAAAGAGACGGTTATACCACATTATGCATACGTTACGGCAGCGAGAAACCACCATGAACCATCGCAGTGGGTCCAGATCATCAGGACATCTTCGAATATATCCAGTGATCATATTCTGAAGGTATTCCCACATGGGGATCACGAAAAGTACATGACGGCAGCAAGTAAGTGATCATATTCTGAAGGTATTCCCACATGGGGATCACGAAAAGTACATGACGGCAGCAAGTAAAAGAAACGATTATACCACATTATGTATAGTTTTCGGCAGCGTGAAACCACCATGAAACAATCGCAGTGGCTCCAGATCGTCAGGACGTCTTCCAATATATCAAAAGATCATTATCTGGAGGTTTCATTTCACATCTGGATACCAAAAGCTTAATTAGGGCAAAAAGTAAAGGAAAGTTTTATGCACAGGCGCCAGGAGGATGTTTTCTACATTCTCTCTTTGTTAATGTTTCTAATGTTCTTGGTGGAGCAGAAGCAATAGCATACGGTTCTACGTTGTTGTTGCATGCAAGGTTGCTTGCCTGGTGGTTTATTCTCACAGCCGTTTTGAGAATAGTGTGCTCCGTATGGCGCAACCAATGGAGAATTGCTTCCGCCTCAGCGAACATCTAAGGAATCGGGAAGATGCGAAAGCGTGGATGAGGTAGGTATACATCACAGATGTGGATTATTTCGTTGCGTCAAAGAAATGAAAGTGTTAACGAGCTGGGCAGGGGTCACTGACTGCGGCCGTCGCTGACAGTACCGATTCTAACCATAAATGAAAATTGCTGTGTCCACCGCTGTGCGTATATGGTGCATCCATGAGAACTCTACACGCTTTAATTTAACCCGCCTCCTCTTTCCGGTCAGATCCGCATACACCGTTTCGCCTGGGGGGGGGGGTAGGTCACTGCATGCCTCCTCAGATTTCCAAACTAAGCGTTACACGAAAACGTAAGTGGTGTCTTCGGAAAGCTCTCTACGAGTATGGTCCGAAATCACCCCAAATGAATAACCCCTCCCCAAAAATGACGTCACCTATGATGGTCTATTTCGTCAAGGCTGACATGTTTTTGGCTCTGGTTTTAATTTTACTTTACTCCTCCACAAAGTAATTTGTTGTTTGGCTGGGGGTGGGGGTGTTTTGAGAGTGGCGTGAGTTTGATTTTGCCAGTGTGCCGGCTTTACTCAACTCTTATAGAAGAAAACTGAGGGATCTTTACCGGTCGAACAAGGAGGTAATTGTCCACGCCGCCTATCACGCCGGCCGCCGCGTGTTAGTTGTTAGTAGCGGGTTAGTCTATGCATGCCATGCAGGGTTGTCAGTTGGGTTAGTACGGTGTTTTGCAATTCGGCTCTTCTACGTCCGCTGTACCTCTTGGGTAGCCGTTTACGTTATGAGTTGCAAGGCAAATCGGCTCATCTACGTCCGATGGCTCCTCTGGGTAGTCATTCTACGGTATGCCAATTTGTATTTTTTATTTTTGTTCATGTTTTTCTAAAGCAAGTCGGCTCATCTACTTCCGACGGCACCGTTATCTAGCCATTTATTTCTAATTGGGGAGCAAATCGGCTCATGTACGTCCGACGCCATGCGGGGATGGCTATTTACGTGATTCCAACGAGTGTTTCGCGGCCGTGCATTGCGAGTTGATGTGAGTGTTGGTAGTGTGGTGCTTACAGTGCTCATACTAGTTGTGTGGCATACAAATATTCAAATAGAAATTGAAGGAGTTCTGGTTGCTTGTCACCTAGAAGCGATGGAAGCGATAGGATGATGCCCTCTCTTTGGCAGAATGCCTTAAGTGGTTGTCTTTGAGAGCTGAAGCTAGCAGTCTAGCAGGATGTGGCCTATGCTTAACGTGGTGTTGCAGGTGCCGCAGTGAGGCGTTGTATATTGGTCACCCACTAATTGAGGCTGTGTTAGTTTTGTGCAACCAGTTCTAAGTCTAGTGAGGATGACCTCTTTTTGCCGGTGAGATTGATGTGATGTGTTCCATGTGCCTACCATTGGTTTGATTGCGTGGATGTGGTTGGATTTGTGTTGTGTTGATTTATATTGTGTCCGTGTTGAGTTATATTGTGTCCATGTGTTCTTTTGATGCTGGCGAATGTGGGTTATAGGAGTGCTTTGCAATCGTCTACCGAATATTCCACGCTAGGGAAAGTATTCAATGCTAAGGCTTGCTTTGCGAGCCTGTCTCCTTCTTCGTTACCTGGGATGTTGGTGCGGCCCTGAATCCAGTGAAAGGAAAAGTTAATGTTTACGTTATGGGCCACGATTTGTTGGATTCTATCAATGACGTGATGTGGACAGTCATGGGTGTTGCTAATTGACTGGAGGACAGATTTGGAGTCTGAGCAAATTACTGCGTTTCTAGCTTTACGCTTCATTAGAATGGAGATAGCGGTCAGAATGGCCATTGCTTCAGCGGAGTAATTGGAGAAGTTATCCGGTAGACGCTTGGAAAGTCTGAGACTTGGTCGAATTGTGTACCGGCAGTGTTTTTGAGATTGTCTGTAGGCTGATAGGTGTGCTTCGCACACGCATCTTTTGAATTGTTTGTGGGTACGGCGCAGTGCGGCGATTGCCCTTTGACAGTCCGGGGTCCATCATGGCGTAGATGCCTTTTTCCTAGGTTTCTTACTTTTTGGGACTGAGTCTCGTGCTTCTGAGGCCCTTATTATTTTCTCGATTTTACTTGTCTCTGAAGTTGCTAGGATGAGGTCCACCTGATCCTCGAATTTAGCCCAGTCCGCTCTTTTCAAGTTTCAAGATGGTCTAAATAGCTTAGTGTGGTGGATAATGTCCGTGCTGAGCCCAATTGTGATTGGGTAGTGGTCGCTCAGCCCGGGAACGTCTGAAACTGACCAGTCAAATAGTGAGCTAAGTCGTTGGGAGACTACAAGGGAGAATACAAATAGGTATTACCGTCTCTTTTACTTGCTGCCGTCATGTACTTCTCGTAATCCCCATGTGGGAATACCTTCAGAATATGATCACTGGATATATTGGAAGATGTCCTGATGATCTGGACCTACTGCGATGGTTTCATGGTGGTTTCTCGCTGCCGTAACGTATACATAATGTGGTATAACCGTCTCTTTTACTTGCTGCCGTCATGCACTTATCGTAATCCCCATGTGGGAATACCTTCAGAATATGATCACTGGATATATTGGAAGATGTCCTCGTGATCTGGACCTACTGAGATGGTTTCATGGTGGTTTCTCGCTGCCGTAACGTATACATAGTGTGGTATAACCGTCTCTTTTACTTGTTGCCGTCATGCACTTATCGTAATCCCCATGTGGGAATACCTTCAGAATTGATCACTGGATCTACTGGAAGAAGTCCTGATGATCTGGACCCACTGCGATTGTTTCATGGTGGTTTCTCGCTGCGGTAACGCATGCATAATGTGGTATAACCTTCTGCTTTACTTTCTTCCGTCATGCATGTTTTGATATCCCCATGTGGAAATACCTTCAGAATATGATCACTGGATATATTTGAAAATTTCCTGATGATCTGGACCCACTGCGATGGTTTCATGGTGGTTTCTCGCTGCCGTAACGTATACATAATGTGGTATAACCGTCTCTTTTACTTGCTGCCGTCATGCACTTTTCGTGATCTCCATGTGGAAATACTGCCAGAATATGATCCTTGGATCTACTGAAAGAAGTCCTGATGATCTGGACCCACTGAGATGGTTTGATGGTGGTTTCTCGCTGCCGTAACGTATACATAATGTGGTATAACCGTCTCTTTTACTTGCTGCCGTCATGCACTTATCGTAATCCCCATGTGGGAATACCTTCAGAATATGATCACTGGATATATTGGAAGATGTCCTGATGATCTGGACCCACTGCGATGGTTTCATGGTGGTTTCTCGCTGCCGTAACGTATACATAATGTGGTATAACCGTCTCTTTTACTTGCTGCCGTCATGCACTTCTCGTAATCCCCATGTGGGAATACCTTCAGAATATGATCACTGGATATATTGGAAGATGTCCTGATGATCTGGACCCACTGCTATGGTTTCATGGTGGTTTATCGCTGCCGTAACGTATACATAATGTGGTATAACCGTCTCTTTTACTTGCTAGCGTTATGCACCTTTCGTGATCCCCATGTGGAAATACCGCCAGAATATGATCCCTGGATCTATTGGATGAGGTCCTGATGATTTCAACCCACTGCGATGGCTTCATGGTGGTTTCTCGCTGCGGTAACGTATACATAATGTGGTATAACCTTTTGTTTTACCTTCTGCCGTCATGCACGTTTTGATATCCCCATGTGGAAATACCGCCAGAATATGTTCCCTGGATCATGGCACGGCATGGTTTCATGGCATGGCATGGTTTCATGGCATGGCATGGTTTCATGGCATGTCATGGTTTCATGGCATGGCATGACATGACATGGTTTCATGACATGGCATGGTTTCATGGCATGACATGGTTTCATGGCATGGCATGGTTTCATGGCATGGCATGGTTTCATGGCATGGCATGGTTTCATGGCATGGCATGGTTTCATGGCATGGCATGGTTTCATGGCATGGCATGGTTTCAAGGCATGGCATGGTTTCATGGCATGACTTCATAGCATGGCTCCAATGGAGATTGGCGAAAAAGCAATGGAGATGGGCGAAAAAGCCGATATTGTGACTGTTTGTGACGTCATCAAAACGTTTCATCCATATCCAGTGGTATATTTTAACAGTGCGACATTTGCGGCACATTCGGTTACATATCTAGTGTAAACAACGCTACGGCAGAAAGTAAAAGAATGCCCGCCGCGCCACTTTGAAAGAGAACAAAAATTATGCTGCGCTGCGGAAATCTCTAATCGCAAGTACCCATGTCTTCCTGGTTCCATGCGTATCAATTATTTCAAATCATTGTGTATTCTATGCATCTATGTGGCCTGGATCTAATAAAAATGTTGGCACTATTTTCCAATTCAGGTGGCGGTGGTCAACAAGCTACGCTGTGAGCCCAATACAAACTATGTTGTGAGCCATTGCGATATGGATGTCCATGTCTTTTTCAATAACCAGCATAAACCAACAGTTCAGTGACATGAACACACCTGTCAAATCACCCCGTTTGAGTCTTAATTTAGTTTCCTTCGTGGGACAAGTAAGAACTAACGGTTCCCATTCAAATACCAAGCACACAGAGACACGGCAGCTTTGACATCTCATCTATACCTGAAAAAGGCGCTGGTACCCGGCGAGCAGTGCGCACGAGCGCATGACATCACAGACAGGCTGGCCGGGCCCCGTCGGAGAAGCCTGGGAAATATGTGTGCGGTCCGGCGGACGAAGCGGACTTTTTTTTCGGTGGCGGTGTGAACCAGGCTTAGGACATCCTGCCCAAAGCGCACACCAACACTGTGTCGACTACCGTACGCACAACATCAGCGCCGAACCGTGCTGTACTCACGCAGAACGTCGCACCGTTTGGAACGATTCGACTGAAGAGAAAAACGGCACGCGGCGTTCTAGGTCACGAGCCGCTCCTCCGACGCGCTTGCGGTCGACGTCCGTCACCCGCCGTCGGTCCGCCGAGCTAGTTCGGCCCCGCAGCTCGGCAGTATTTCAGGGGTGACAGAGCCGTCTCGAAAGACGGAGCGGAGGGCCGGCGGTGAAACCGTGAACGCTGCGCCGCAGTGCGTGGCCGGCAGATCCCCTGTGGCAGTGAGCGCGCACATCCGGTCACGCCGGCTGCTATGGCGGTCACTGCATCGCCGACGCGGCGTCACTCGGCCGGCCGGCACCACAGGCAGCACCCAGTGATCGACCAGCATAGCCAGTCAAGCAACAACAGCCAGCCAGGAATTGACAGAGCTGCTGATAGCCGCTCGACGATGAACACTGCCCAGGGCTGAATAACATCGCTGAATAATCTGATGGCGTTCATCGCTGAATAACCTCATTCGTTAATTTTGTTGCTACATTATTTTAGGCTCATACAATTGCATACGACCATGGTGTGAGAATCATTCGATCTATCCAGTGGTTCTAGTAGGTATGTTTATTATGCTGCATCATCAACTGTAGGGGGTGGGAATAGAGAACTTCCACTGCTCCTCACTCACAGATCCCGGAGGTGCCAATGACCGCTACCTGTCCTGCCACTGGCTGTCCGTACTGTCCTACCACTGGCTGTCCGTACTGTCCTGCCACTGGCTGTCCGTACTGTCCTGCCACTGGCTGTCCGTACTGTCCTGCCACTGGCTGTCCGTACTGTCCTGCCACTGGCTGTCTGTACTGTCCTGCCACTGGCTGTCCGTACTGTCCTTCCACTGACTGTCCGTACTGCCCTGCCACTAGCTGTCCTGCCACTGGCTGTCCGTACTGTCCTACCACTGGCTGTCCGTACTGTCCTTCCACTGGCTGTCCGTACTGTCCTGCCACTAGCTGTCCTGCCACTGGCTGTCCGTACTGTCCTACCACTGGCTGTCCGTGCTGTCCTACCACTGGCTGTCCGTACTGTCCTGCCACTGGCTGTCTGTACTGTCCTGCCACTGGCTGTCTGTACTGTCCTGCCACTGGCTGTCCGTACTGTCCTTCCATTGGCTGTCCGTACTGCCCTGCCACTAGCTGCCCGTACTGTCCTGCCACTGGCTGTCCGTACTGTCCTACCACTGGCTGTCCGTACTGTCCTGCCACTGGCTGTCCGTACTGTCCTACCACTGGCTGTCCGTACTGTCCTACCACTGGCTGTCCGTACTGTCCTGCCACTGGCTGTCCGTACTGTCCTACCACTGGCTGTCCGTACTGTCCTGCCACTGGCTGTCTGTACTGTCCTGCCACTGGCTGTCTGTACTGTCCTGCCACTGGCTGTCTGTACTGTCCTGCCACTAGCTGTCCTGCCACTGGCTGTCCGTACTGTCCTACCACTGGCTGTCCGTACTGTCCTACCACTGGCTGTCCGTACTGTCCTGCCACTGGCTGTCCGTACTGTCCTACCACTGGCTGTCCGTACTGTCCTGCCACTGGCTGTCCTGCCACTGGCTGTCCTGCCACTGGCTGTCCTGCCACTGGCTGTCCGTACTGTCCTGCCACTGGCTGTCTGTACTGTCCTACCACTGGCTGTCTGTACTGTCCTGCCACTGGCTGTCCGTACTGTCCTGCCGCTGGCTGTCCTGCCACTGGCTGTCCGTACTGTCCTGTCACTGGCTGTCCGTACTGTCCTGCCACTGGCTGTCCGTACTGCCCTGCCACTGGCTGTCTGTACTGTCCTGCCACTGGCTGTCTGTACTGTCCTACCACTGGCTGTCTATACTATCCTACCACAGGCTGTCCTACCACTGGCTGTCCGTACTGTCCTGCCACTGGCTGTCTTGCCACTGGCTGTCCTGCCACTGGCTGTCCTGCCACTGGCTGTCCGTACTGTCCTACCACTGGCTGTCCGTACTGTCCTACCACTGGCTGTCCGTACTGTCCTGCCACTGGCTGTCTGTACTGTGCTTCCACTGGCTGTCTGTACTGTCCTACCACTGGCTGCTACACCTGGCTTTAGGCCGTCATCGCCTCATCAGACATCAAACAATGGCAGACGATGCATTTCTAGGCAATATGTGCATCGTTCCATTTGCCCTTCTCAGCCAGCGTCCAACGACAGACACATAATATAAAAGAAAACGGCATCTCAGGAGAAAATAAACAATTGAAGGTCTGCGTGCCGCAAGGTTCAGGTTTAAACGAATTCAAGGGCTTGGTTTTAGCAATGATCGAGGTTAGGCGAATTCAAAGTTTGGGAATTCAGCACGAGATCAACTGCCAGCGCTGATGATGTGTTCAGTTCACAGTAATGTTCGTGCTGTGCCATCATCATCATTGCACTATGGTTTGCACTTGAAGTGCGTCTGCTCGAATACGTTGGCCCGTAATATGATATCTTTTCGTTGCCAAGGGTCCCAGATTGTAGCCAATCTCTATGCTTAAGGGTGTCTGGACATGGTTGGTCTCATCAATGGTGTTGGGACTGTCCATTATTGCTTTCCTCAAACATTAGGTGATGAGGTCATGACCGGATCAGGTCTATTTGGAAGCCTGGGAGCATCTGCATGGCAGGAAAAAATACACCTGCAGCTAAAGCACTACCCACTCCTTTGCTTCCCCGACGTCTCTTAGAACCAAACTTCAAACCGGCCTAGGTATTCGGGCAATGAGCATGTATGTAAAGCCGCGGGCCGTGTTTGTACGCGGATCTGGACCACGCCCACTACCAAAATAGTACGGCCAGACTGTGGCCTTCGTGACGTACTCTCTATAGTCCATGGGCACTTGTACGTGGCAGCGGTGCAGAAAATCCGTGTCACAGAAACAAAACAAAGACGCAAAAAGTTGAGCGCCGCAGCTGGCTTTTGTGCCGACTGTCGCGCAAGGCGTTCTGAAGCAGGGCCGGCCGTGTGTCAGACACCACGCCTGACAGTCGGCCAGTCACCCCTGTGTCGGCGTGGTGTCCTGAGGAAGGGCAAGTCGTGTGTCGGACACCACGCCTGACAGTCGGCCAGTCACCCCTGTGTCGGCGTGGTGTCCTGAGGAGGGGCCAGACGTGTGTCAGACACCACGTCTGACAGTCGGCCAGTCACCCCTGTGTCGGCGTGGTGTCCTGAGGAAGGGCCAGTCGTGTGTCGGACACCACGCCTGACAGTCGGCCAGTCACCCCTGTGTCGGCGTGGTGTCCTGAGGCAGGGTCAGTCGTGTGTCGGACACCACGCCTGACAGTCGGCCAGTCATCCCTGTGTCGGCGTGGTGTCCTGAAGCAGGGCCAGCCGTGTGTCAGACACCACGTCTGACAGTCGGCCAGTCACCCCTGTGTCGGCGTGGTGTCCTGAGGAAGGGCCAGTCGTGTGTCGGACACCACGCCTGACAGTCGGCCAGTCACCCCTGTGTCGGCGTGGTGTCCTGAGGCAGGATCAGTCGTGTGTCGGACACCACGTCTGACAGTCGGCCAGTCACCCCTGTGTCGGCGTGGCGTCCTGAGGAAGGGCCAGCCGTGTGTCGGACACCACGTCTGACAGTCGGCCAGTCACCCCTGTGTCGGCGTGGTGTCCTGAAGCAGGGCCAGCCGTGTGTCAGACACCACGCCTGACAGTCGGCCAGTCACCCCTGTGTCGGCGTGGCGTCCTGAGGAAGGGCCAGTCGTGTGTCGGACACCACGTCTGACAGTGGGCCAGTCATCCCTGTGTCGGCGTGGTGTCCTGAAGCAGGGCCAGCCGTGTGTCAGACACCACGCCTGACAGTCGGCCAGTCACCCCTGTGTCGGCGTGGTGTCCTGAGGAAGGGCAAGTCGTGTGTCGGACACCACGTCTGACAGTCGGCCAGTCACCCCTGTGTCGGCGTGGTGTCCTGAGGAAGGGCAAGTCGTGTGTCAGACACCACGTCTGACAGTCGGCCAGTCACCCCTGTGTCGGCGTGGTGTCCTGAAGCAGGGCCAGTCGTGTGTCGGACACCACGCCTGACAGTGGGCCAGTCATCCCTGTGTCGGCGTGGCGTCCTGAGGAAGGGCAAGTCGTGTGTCGGACACCACGTCTGACAGTGGGCCAGTCATCCCTGTGTCGGCGTGGCGTCCTGAGGAAGGGCAAGTCGTGTGTCGGACACCACGTCTGACAGTGGGCCAGTCACCCCTGTATCGGCGTGGTGTTCTGAAGCAGAGCCAGTCGTGTGTCGGACACCACGCCTGACAGTGGGCCAGTCACCCCTGTGTCGGCGTGGCGTTCTGAGGAAGGGCAAGTCGTGTGTCGGACACCACGCCTGACAGTGGGCCAGTCACCCCTGTGTCGGCGTGGCGTCCTGAGGAAGGGCAAGTCGTGTGTCGGACACCACGCCTGACAGTGGGCAGTCATCCCTGTGTCGGTGTGGCGTCCTGAGGAAGGGCAAGTCGTGTGTCGGACACCACGTCTGACAGTCGGCCAGTCACCCCTGTGTCGGCGTGGCGTCCTGAGGAAGGGCCAGCCGTGTGTCAGACACCACGCCTGACAGTGGGCCAGTCATCCCTGTGTCGGCGTGGCGTCCTGAGGAAGGGCCAGTCGTGTGTCGGACACCACGTCTGACAGTCGGCCAGTCACCTCTGTGTCGGCGTGGTGTCCTGAGGTAGGGTCAGTCGTGTGTCGGACACCACGCCTGACAGTCGGCCAGTCATCCCTGTGTCGGCGTGGCGTCCTGAGGAAGGGCAGGCCGTGTGTCGGACACCACGCCTGACAGTCGGCCAGTCACCTCTGTGTCGGCGTGGTGTCCTGAGGTAGGGTCAGTCGTGTGTCGGACACCACGCCGGACAGTCGGCCAGTCATCCCTGTGTCGGCGTGGTGTCCTGAGGAAGGGCAAGTCGTGTGTCGGACACCACGCCTGACAGTCGGCCAGTCACCTCTGTGTCGGCGTGGTGTCCTGAGGTAGGGTCAGTCGTGTGTCGGACACCACGCCGGACAGTCGGCCAGTCATCCCTGTGTCGGCGTGGTGTCCTGAGGAAGGGCAAGTCGTGTGTCAGACACCACGCCTGACAGTGGGCCAGTCATCCCTGTGTCGGCGTGGCGTCCTGATGAAGGGCAAGTCGTGTGTCGGACACCACGCCTGACAGTCGGCCAGTAACCTCTGTGTCGGCGTGGTGTCCTGAGGTAGGGTCAGTCGTGTGTCGGACACCACGCCTGACAGTCGGCCAGTCACCCCTGTGTCGGCGT
Source organism: Ashinkailepas kermadecensis (assembly GCA_034440615.1). Taxonomy (NCBI): domain Eukaryota; kingdom Metazoa; phylum Arthropoda; class Thecostraca; family Neolepadidae; genus Ashinkailepas; species Ashinkailepas kermadecensis. The sequence goes on from JAOTOM010004721.1 coordinate 379,953, forward strand.
GGCGTCCTGAGGAAGGGCAAGTCGTGTGTCGGACACCACGTCTGACAGTCGGCCAGTCACCCCTGTGTCGGCGTGGTGTCCTGAAGCAGGGCCAGTCGTGTGTCGGACACCACGTCTGACAGTCGGCCAGTCACCCCTGTGTCGGCGTGGTGTCCTGAGGCAGGACCAGTCGTGTGTCGGACACTACGTCTGACAGTCGGCCAGTCACCTCTGTGTCGGCGTGGTGTCCTGAAGCAGGGCCAGTCGTGTGTCGGACACCACGTCTGACAGTGAGCCAGTCACCCCTGCACCGGGGTGGCGTCCTGAAGCAGGGCCAGTCGTGTGTCGGACACCACGTCTGACAGTCGGCCAGTCACCTCTGTGTCGTCGTGGTGTCCTGAAGCAGGTCCAGTCGTGTGTCGGACACCACAACGTCTGACAGTCGGCCAGTCACCTCTGTGTCGGCGTGGTGTCCTGAGGCAGGGCCAGTCGTGTGTCGGACACCACGTCTGACAGTCGGCCAGTCACCCCTGTGTCGGCGTGGTGTCCTGAGGCAGGGCCAGTCGTGTGTCGGACACTACGTCTGACAGTCGGCCAGTCACCCCTGTGTCGGCGTGGTGTCCTGAAGCAGGACCAGTTGTGTGTTAGACACCACGTCTGACAGTTGACCAGTCACCCCTGCACCGGCGTGGCTGCTGAGTCACTCGATCGGCCCGTAAGTCATTCTAGTGCAATGCGTCTGGTTTCGATCGTGATAACGGAGCGCAGTAGACAAGGAATTATCTCTGCTTGGCGACAAAAAGAACATTCGGCCCGGCCCTTAGCGGTTGTACAGGATAAGCATGCTGATGCGACAGTTTTGGTATGTTCTCAAGGCTACACCTTTGCTAAGCCGGACTCCAGAGCGCGCCAACCCCGCCTCGCCGTTATGGTTTTTAGTGCCAATCACCGACGGCCCATCTCACTGATACATGCAATATCATGCAATGTGAATGCTGAAGGACTTTCCACAAAATGACACTGGCCGCATTTGCGACAGCCCATTTCTTATTAATTATTATTCAAATGCGCCTGCTAAGCGTTTGACCTCGCATTAAGTGATTGTCAGAAACCTATCATATGCTTCCTGGGGTATCGATGTCACCCGGCTATAGCGGGTAATCCTTTCCTTAACAGTGTTTTCATTTGCCCCATGTTGCAAGGGAATAGAGGCCAAAGAAGAGAGGAGTGAGAGAAAAGAGAGAGAGAGAGGGACTGAGAGGGACAGAGATAGAAAGAGAGATAGAGGGAGGAGGAAAAGAAAGAGAAAACGAGCGAGAGTGGGTAAGAGTCAGCTAAGATGAATGGGAAAATTGGAAAGCAAGAGACGGGAACGGCGTAGTGAGGGAGAGAGGGAAAACGAGAGAGGAAGACAGGGAGTACAATTTGAATATCGGTGCAAAAAATCGTTCCGGCAGACATGTGGGATTTACTAACAACATCATACCGCGTATCGACATTATACCGCTCACCGACGATATCATACCGCTTACTGACGACATCATACCGCTTTGGACGACCTGATTCCAGTCGAAATAACCTGAGCAATCTTAACGTCACGAATGTGGAACGAAATTCACTATGAAGTTGCCATGACACCAGACCAGACTGCCCGGACACAATCGACTCAGCTTGTCGGAGTCAACTCCGACTTATATTGCAGTACATTGCAGCTGTACTTTGTCTACATTAGAATGTACCCTATAGAGACTATTGGCCGTTTGATTGCAATGTGCCGTACTGGGTGAAGCAATGAAAGATGACACCGAATTGTCTATAAGCGTGACATAGGCGCCGGGTGTGGTCGATGCACGTGTGGAGCAGAAGTTGGAAGCCAGCACTCTGCTGGACGGTAGTATTCCTCTGACGACACTGTGAACGGTGCCAGTACCCCGACACTGTGTTGGAAGCCAGCACTCTGCTGGACGGTAGTATTCCTCTGAAGACACTGTGAACGGTGCCAGTACCCCGACACTGTGTTCAGTTACTGGCAGCACATATTCGTGCGTTTCATGGAAGCAACGTGGTTGAGAGCCCTATCCTATCCCACAACCTTTTACCTGCGATGCTGTCCTTCCTCAAGGGTGAGTTCAAGGAACAGCTAGCAGCAGAATTTGTTTGGAGATTGACTCAGGCTATGGCCGTCGGAGGTTGTGCAGCTCGTGCTGTCAAGTGCGACAGACCAACTCGTACAGGTTTCCAACAGAAGTCAGTCACGCTGCGCATCGCCTGATAACCGGTACGCCGGGCTTAGATAGCCGTGGTCGTTCCACTCGACTAGATTCCAACCCACGCATCCAAGAAAACACCCATCTCTGTCTGCGCTCATTGATTGTTGTCAGCAGGTGCTGATGGGCAACAGCAGTTGTTCCCACCGATTCCCGTCCGTTATTCCCGACCCTGACCCATCGACACAACATCGACTGACGACTTATATTTATATATTCAGAAGCACAACAATCGGTGCGGAACGGGCGCTGGGCGGGCCGACGGCCGTTTTTCTGCCGTCACTCCACCGTGGCGCCGTCACAACACGGCGGAACTCGCACGTCCGAGCTAGTGCCACGCCATTACGTTGTCGGGCGGTGAGAGAGAAAGCACGCACAGTGTCTTGGACGGCTTTTCTGGATCAGTTGCACGATGATAGCGCACCTACCAATATCACCAGGTGGGCCGTCACCACTGTTCGGCCGGCACGCTGGAAGCACCAGATCGCTGCCCCGATGCATTGCCCCGATGCATTGCCCCGACACACTGCCCCGTCGCCACCACTGCAGCACCGGAGCCCGGTGTGCCTCCAGGTCTGATCAGCCCCTCGTTTGCCGGACGCCGACGGTCCCTGGCTCCCGGTCCTGGCTGGGTGATCTCGCCGCCGGCCAGTTCAGCTGAGGCCGGTGGGTGTCCGACGGTCGCCGCGGCCGGCGTCGGCGCGTGGCGCGACACTTTCCCTGCGGCCGGACCCGCGTCGGACCCGCGCGTCGCGCTCGACCGCTTCGGGCCGCCGTTCGTTGATGGCCGCGGCGAAGCGGCGACTTTCGCTGCGGCCGTGACGGCAGAGGGGTGGCACGGAGGCTGCGTTACGTCTTCGCCGGCTGCAGTGACACCCCCGCCCCGACAGCGTCACCACTACGGCGGCGGCGGCGGCGGCGGCCGTGACGGCAGAGGGGTGGCACGGAGGCTGCGTTACGTCTTCGCCGGCTGCAGTGACACCCCCGCCCCGACAGCGTCACCACTACGGCGGCGGCGGCGGCGGCGGCGGCGGCGGCGGCGGCCGTGACGGCAGAGGGGTGGCACGGAGGCTGCGTTACATCTTCGCCGGCTGCAGTGACACCCCCGCCCCGACAGCGTCACCACTACGGCGGCGGCGTCGGCGGCGGCGGCGGCTCACCGGGCAGCTTGCAGGCGGCCATTTCGCCGGTGGGGGAGTCACGCCGGCGGCCATTCCGCCGGTAGGGGAGTCACGCCAGCGACCATTCCGCCGGTGGGGGAGTCACGCCAGCGGCCATTCCGCCGGTGGGGGAGTCACGCCGGCGGCCATTCCGCCGGTGGGGGAGTCACGCCAGCGGCCATTCCGCCGGTGGGGGAGTCACGCCAGCGGCCATTCCGCCGGTGGGGGAGTCACGCCGGCGGCCATTCCGCCGGTGGGGGAGTCACGCCGGCGGCCATTCCGCCGGTGGGGGAGTCACGCCAGCGGCCATTCCGCCGGTGGGGGAGTCACGCCGGCGGCCATTCCGCCGGTGGGGGAGACACGCCGGCGGCCATTCCGCCGGTGGGGGAGTCACGCCGGCGGCCATTCCGCCGATGGGAGAATCACGCCGGGGGCAATTTCTGGCTCGCGTGCCGCGGACGCGCGTGGTTCGAGAAGATCTGAAAGCGCAAGTTGCTACGTGTGCTGCCGGCGGCGCTTAATCACGGAAGCTTGAGCGTGAAAGCTCGGCGGGATCCTCGTCTGCTGGCTTGAATTAGGCTGTTGTCACGAACCGTCGAGGCGACAGTGGCTTTCGCGGCAAGAGCGGCGACGCTCTGCTCGGCAAAACATGTCGGGTATTCTTGCAATGAATGCGTCCTAATGAAAGCCGTGACGCTGGTACCGAGAGAAACCGATGGAATCCGATTTCGTCTCGGGCTTACTGGAGACCGCAACGCTTCAGTGAGTTTGATTTCAAGATTGGCCGTCGATTGACCGGTGACCTTCTTTTCATGGTGCTTGCGTCTTACCATTGAGTATGCACTACGCCTCATACACAGCATGATACAACACAAAAAGGCCAGTCAGAAGGCGAGGTTCCAATTGTGGACGGCTTTCCGCTGACCCTGACCTGACTGGATAGAGATCATCGCTGCACTCCTGTCACACTGATTATCTCCGAGCGACCTTGCCCTGAGACATCCATAAGTAAGTCAACGCAGCGACCGCCTTATCTACGAGTTTGCCCACCGTCGCAATGAAGCGGTCCTCCCTTCGCTTGTGTCCTCCCTTCGCTTGTGTTCTCGTACAAGTGCGCTCTTTGTGCGCCATGTTGATATCGTCTGAAGCAACGGTCAGCTGAGTCTTCTGGCTGCCCCTGCCCGTCCTGATTACACTTGCATCCGGCTGTTCCGAGCATCCCGGGTGTTTCTCTTTCGATGGCCTTCATGCTTCGGTGAGGAGTGTGTGGTCTGCCCTGTGGTCTCGAGGAGCCGCCTGCCCCCAGTTTTTGTTTACAGTCGGCGGTTGGTGGAGTGTGTGGGCAACAGTCGCTCGGCACACGACCTGCAGGTGTGACGCCCTGATCCAGACGGGTGGCTGGCGTCGCCGGGCCTCAGTGGGCCGCCAGGGTTGGTCAGGCAGGATGTCCTCCGACCTGAGGGGTGGTGTGACGCCCTGGTCCAGACGGGTGGCTGGCGTCGCCGGGCCAGGGTTGGTCAGGCAGGATGTCCTCCGACCTGAGGGGTGGTGTGACGCCCTGGTCCAGACGGGTGGCTGGCGTCGCCGGGCCAGGGTTGGTCAGGCAGGATGTCCTCCGACCTGAGGGGTGGTGTGACGCCCTGGTCCAGACGGGTGGCTGGCGTCGCCGGGCCAGGGTTGGTCAGGCAGGATGTCCTCCGACCTGAGGGGTGGTGTGACGCCCTGGTCCAGACGGGTGCCTGGCGTCGCTGGGCCTCAGTGGGCCGCCGGGGTTGGTCGGAGAGGATGTCCTCCGACCTGAGGGGTGGTGTGACGTTCTGGTCCAGACGGGTGCCTGGCGTCGCTGGGCCAGGGTTGGTCAGGCAGGATGTCCTCCGACCTGAGGGGTGGTGTGACGTTCTGGTCCAGACGGGTGGCTGGCGTCGCCGGGCCAGGGTTGGTCAGGCAGGATGTCCTCCGACCTGAGGGGTGGTGTGACGCCCTGGTCCAGACGGGTGCCTGGCGTCGCCGGGCCACAGTGGGCCGCCGGGGTTGGTCAGGCAGGATGTCCTCCGACCTGAGGGGTGGTGTGACGCTCTGGTCCAGACGGGTGCCTGGCGTCGCTGGGCCTCAGTGGGCCGCCGGGGTTGGTCGGAGGAGAGGATGTCCTCCGACCTGAGGGGTGGTGTGACGCTCTGATCCAGACGGGTGCCTGGCGTCGCTGGGCCTCAGTGGGCCGCCGGGGTTGGTCGGAGGAGAGGATGTCCTCCGACCTGAGGGGTGGTGTGACGCTCTGATCCAGACGGGTGCCTGGCGTCGCCGGGCCTCAGTGGGCCGCCGGGGTTGGTCAGGCAGGATGTCCTCCGACCTGAGGGGGGGGGGTGACGCTCTGGTCCAGACGGGTGGCTGGCGTCGCTGGGCCAGGGTTGGTCAGGCAGGATGTCCTCCGACCTGAGGGGGTGGGACGCTCTGATCCAAACGGGGGCCTTGCCGCCCCGCGCCCCTGGGGGGCCGCGGGGGTTGGTAGGGGAGGATTTCCTGCTGAGGGGGGGGTGACGCCCTGGTCCAGACGGGTGTCTGGCGTCGCTGGAGGCCAGTGTCCTGGGGGGGGGGTTGGTCAGGCAGGATGTCCTCCGACCTGAGGGGTGGTGTGACGCTCTGGTCCAGACGGGTGTCTGGCGTCGCCGGGCCAGGGTTGGTCAGGCAGGATGTCCTCCGACCTGGGAGTGACACGTGCGGCCCAGGTCCAGATCCGGCGGCCAATTGTAATACAGCGCCAGTAAGAAGATAATGAAGTAGAGGTAATTAGTGAATTAATGGCAAACGGGGGCAATGGTTAATTAGAGATGAATATGTGCGCAGCAGAGAAAACCTACTACAGTAAGAGTCGCCACTCATCGACTGATAATGCTGCGGCTCCGAATGGTACATCTAACATTGGCCTCGACTGGGAAGGACTATGCATATGATTCTGATATCGGCTGGGGACGAAAATTCATTTGATTCTGATGTCGGCTGGGAACGACGGGGCCGGACCCTGGATCCGAATTTGACGTGCGCGGGACCCGTGATCCAGATAAAAAGACGCAATGGACCTCTGATCCACACACCCCGGAGCAGTCGCTGCAGGGTGTCAGGACAGAAACACAAGGTCTGAGCACCATTACATCCGAGAACTGCTGCAGGTATCTAACGTGCAGTGGATAATGTGGAGACTGTATTAAGAGAGACATTACACTGCAGAAGCCCGGAATTTGTGTTGCAACGCAGCAATTATAGTGCCACAATAATTGCCTGTCGTGCAAGGCTGCCGTTGTCTCCAATTATTTCACCACATCCCCCCCCCCTCGTCCTCTCCCCTTCTCTCTCCAGAGTGCATCATTCCTCTCTCCTGTCCGCTCCTCCTCACACCATCTTCCCATCTGCCCTCTCTCCTGTCCGCTCCTCCTCACACCATCTGCCCATCTGCCCATCTGCCCTCTCTCCTGTCCGCTCCTCCTCACACCATCTGCCCATCTGCCCATCTGCCCTCTCTCCTGCCCGCTCCTCCTCACACCACCTGCCCATCTGCCCTCTCTCCTGTCCGCTCCTCCTCACACCATCTTCCCATCTGCCCATCTGCCCTCTCTCCTGTCCGCTCCTCCTCACACCATCTTCCCATCTGCCCTCTCTCCTGTCCGCTCCTCCTCACACCATCTGCCCATCTGCCCATCTGCCCTCTCTCCTGTCCGCTCCTCGTCACACCATCTGCCCACCTGCCCATCTGCCCTCTCTCCTGTCCGCTCCTCGTCACACCACCTGCCCATCTGCCCTCTCTCCTGTCCGTTACTCTTCACGTCACCTGTCCATCTGCCCTCCCTCGTGTCCGCTATTCCCCTGGCCACTTGCCCATCTATACTCGTTCCTGTCCGTTCCTCGCGCCACCTGCCTATCTACCCTCTCTGCTGTCCGCTCCTCCTCTGGCCCATCCACCTGCTTTCCTGTTCGTTCTTCGCACCACCTGTCTGTCCTCCCTCCTGTTCGCTCGTCGCACCACCTGCACATTTGTCCTCTCTCCTATCCACCTTACCAGCCCAGGCCGTGCGAGGAGATAGCTATGGTGGCACTCTGTAGGCGGTGTTGTGGCAACAGCGCTAACAGTGACAGCACCTCACACTCCCGACAGATGCATGACCGACAAAAGGCGCGAAAATTGGGTTCGCAAACGGCCGGCATACATACCGGGCGATGTGTCGCAGGCGAGGCGGACGACGAGTCGCTTACCGGGTGATCAGTGTCGCAGGCGAGGCGAACGGCGGCTCGTTTACCGGGCGGTCAGTGTCGCAGGCGAGGCGGCGGATGACGAGTCGCTAACCGGACGATTTCTTGGCCGCCGGCCACCACTTGTCCTGCAGCTTCGAACAGCGTCGGCCAGGGCGAAGCGCCTGTTCGGCCTCGATTTCTTTTGTGGTCGCAGTCCAGCCACTGCCAGCTTTCACGCATGATGTGACGATATCGGCTCCTTGAATTTCTTGCATTCCCTTGCCGGGAGCATTTCTGGGCTAGGTATTGGCAGGCTGTCATTAGCCGTTATATGGTCCAACGGAATTTCCACGGAACTGCCATGGTAAGTCATGCAGGCAAAGCTCATGGACACTCGCCCCTGAGCTCAGCCTGCATGATTTATATGCCGTCCTAAATGGTTCAAGGTGGTCTTCTTCACAAAACTACATTAAGAGCTGGCTGAGCGTCTGACTCTGAGTACTCGGAACAGAATCCCTTGCCAGTAGACTGCATTGGCCCTGTCAGAGCACTGATGGGCTTCACCTGGTGTGTCAGGAGGGCAGTAGGAATGTTTTACTTTCAGGACCAAACAGTCCCAATCACATGTTTCGCCCGAAAATGCTATGATGTTAATTGAAGAGCATGTTGCATAAAGCATGTTGTCTACATAAATTCGTCAACCCGAATGTATTGTGCAGGTCAGTTCAAGAGCCCCAGTATCGTGTGCAAATCGATTTATTTGTCCCGGTACGCTTTGAAGTTAAACACATTGCTTCTTGTACGCTTTGGAATGTGATTCAATAGTGATATCCGGGTGACAGTGCAGTTACCTTTTGTTGCAAGGTGTCAAGCTGACCGTTTCTCACATTAGTCACCACTCACTGGAACAGAGCTACCCTGCAAATGCAGCCCAAGGCTGCACGTTAACCCTCGAGTTTTGCCAGTAATCATGGATTATCACATGAGCTTAATGCGAGCGGCATGTAGCTGCATTCAACCATTTCCAATTGAATCACAAGCGAACAAATATCTTGTAGGTATGTTGGAATTCACTTGATTAAAAGCGTAGTTCCGGAAGCCGAAATAATAGACATGACTTTTTTAAGGCACCAATGCGTGAAATGGGATTTGTTTTCGCTTCCTTTGTTTTCGTTTGAACTTTAACATCACATGTCGGTACCAATTATGGAGTGTGATATTATGTTCTAGTGTTAATTGCTTAATTATGTGCCTCTCAGTAAATAACAAATAATACTTAAGCATATGTCTATTTTGTTGCATCTTTGCGCAACCGAACTAATATCTGGATGTCCAAAGCAAAAAATGGCAATTTTAAGCACTCTATGTGTTGGGGAGAATCTCGCGGATATGCATAGACTCTACATTATCAATAAACGTCACTGTGCTCTACCAGCATTATTCAAGCAATGAACGCTTTGCTACTGCAATAGTCGGCCAGCAAGGAGTGCGCCACTATGCTTCCTGTACAGAAATTATCGTGTGACTTCTCCCGACACACAGCTGCCGGGACGGCTATTCCTCTACGTGAGAACTAGGTAGTGAATAGTGATTATGGTGCAGTGCTGAAAATTGGTCTGCGAAACTGTTGGCTGCAGTTGGGCAGGAGAGAGACAATCTGAAGGTGCAGAGCAGGCAGTTATGTACATACATACATACATACATACATACATACATACATACATACATACATATTTACGTGCGTGTTCGCTGAGGAAATGGACAACACCCAGGCACAGTAAGCATCTGTATATGACGCGGAGTTATCCGCTGTAGATATTTAACGGGAGGACTGGTCGAATTCAGTGCGGTGCATCGCGCACTTTACTCTTCCTAAAATCAACAAGTACCGCGTTTGTGGTAGAATGCTAATCATGCGGAAATGAATTATGGATGTATTTGTATTCAATAGTAAAAGCAGCAGTGCACTATCACCAAGAGGGTGTTCTCATTTCCTGCCCAGGTGGTGAATTATGAATGGCAGTAGCCCGCCAGCGACGACAGTGTGTCAGTCGCTCCGCCTCGTCACCTCGGCCTGGAGTCAGTGTCAGACGCCGCCTGGCTGAGCTCCTGCCGTCAGTCGCTCCGCCTCGTCACCTCGGCCTGGAGTCAGTGTCAGACGCCGCCAGGCTGAGCTCCTGCCGTCAGTCGCTCCGCCTCGTCACCTCGTCCTGGAGTCAGTGTCAGACGCCGCCAGGCTGAGCTCCTGCCGTCAGTCGCTCCGCCTCGTCACCTCGGCCTGGAGTCAGTGTCAGACGCCGCCTGGCTGAGCTCCTGCCGTCAGTCGCTCCGCCTCGTCACCTTGTCCTGGAGTCAGTGTCAGACGCCGCCAGGCTGAGCTCCTGCCGTCAGTCGCGCTCTGCCCTGGTGAATGTGTGACGAGTGAATCTGGCGAGCCGTGATTATGTCCATCAATCGTGTCGGAGATTACGACATCTGGCAGGCTGTTTGAATAGCACTGTTGGGAACCGTTCAGCATGCGAAGGAATGACCAGACCGTCCAGCCTGCGAAGGAATGTTGACATTCCAGTGCGATGTGTGTGATTGATCCTTGATGGCAATGACGATCCCCGGTCAGGTGTGTACATAACAGAGGGACGAACCCGTCAGCCCACCATCCAGGCCATGTGACAGGGCTATGGATGTAAAGCAAGTTAGAAGACAAGACAGTGAGGCTGCATAGAACCAGCGCATGTTCCACGCGACTCCCACGACGCCCCTACTACGCTGCCAGGTCGATGTTTGTTAGCCCAGTACGCCCCGCATAAAAATCACCAAATTTGTCACAGCGCCGTTCTAACCATCCACATACATTCAAAGTCGCTGGTTGGTGTGACACGTGTGAAATATGCATGCAAAGTTTGAAGACAAGAAATGTGGTGTGACAGGAATGGACATACTTTTTCAGGGTTTGTGACGGTGGGACAACATTTGGTTCCGCTGGTGTACAGCACCAAACAGCGGCATTCGTGTTCATCTTCGTTTCCATCTGCGTCGTGCGCTCACCGAGACAACTCCACACCCCAACCGTCTGCTGGTGCGAGTGCTGTCCGGACGTGCACGTGGCCACTGCCGGCTGCTCCCTCTGGCCGTGCGCCAGACGCGCGGAGTGCAGCGAGTTCCGGCCAGGAACGGGACCGGGGGCGGGGGAGGGGCGGGGAGTGGCGGGCGGGCGGCCGTCGACTGTTCCGGCCGCCCGTCGGGGCCGGGTCGGCCCGCTTCCGGTGTCCACGGTCTGGTGCGCGCGCGGCGCGGGTGTGGCGCCGCTGACTCGGCCGCCCTGTGTTGCAGGTGGTCGGCTGCTCGGTGATCGGCTACATGGGCTGGGTGCTGTCCACGTCGGTGACGGTGGCGCGCTTCATGTCCGGAGAGCTGGTCAGTGCCGGCCCGGGACGGTGGCAGGGGGCTGTTGGACGGGTCACACTCTGTCCGGTGTGGCACGAGGAAGCCAGTCAGGGCAGAGCTGGGATAGCCTGAGCCGTTCACTGACGAGGTGTGTCGGGTAACTTTAGCTTCTTCCCGACCTGTGAAAGCGGACAGAAACTAGGCATTTCTAAACACTATTGAAGGAGAGGAGAGAGGCGCTTATATCTGGTAAACCGGGTCTCTCTCCTCTGGCAGAGGCACACCGGAAAACCCAAGCATTCAGTTGGGAGGGATACACCGGATAAGCGGATTGTCTCTCCATTGGATACACCAGATAACCCAACCCTCTTTCGCCGCTGCTTCCTAAAAATGATGCGCTTCCTCTGTTCATGGTGGAAGGCGGTGTCTAATAGTGCGTGCATGCAACGAACCATACATAACTAGGCGTGTTTACAATAAAGGTGCAATTTGTGATGGTGATCACACAGATCATAACGTCTCTGGATCGGAACCGGAAATAACGCAGAGTTAGTGGATAACCACATGGGTGGCGTGCAATCTAAAGTACGGCTGGTGGAGGTCTCGAAGCTGGTCACAATTTCATCTCGCCTGTGACCTAGCGTAGCCGAGCCGTGTGTTACGTTACCTTCTGCTAACCTAGTACGTTGGGCTTATTTATGGTGTATTTTACTCGTGAATTTACGAATTCTACCCTTAGCCCCACCTACCTGGCGGCAGGCTTTCTCTCTATTGTCACTCGTTCGCCTAGACACCGTGAAGAGCCTCCTTCATCCATGGAATACTAATCATGTAGGAGGCTGGAGACAGTGGCATTCAAAACCTCGCGAAGATGCACCCTGGAACTGTCTGCAGTACCTTTTGCCCTCCTGTTTTTTTTGCACCTGGGTCACTGTCGCCAACACCTTGAAAGCTTTGTTGCCTCGAAGTTAAGTGATAAGATACCTACTGACGAAACACAATGGTGTTGGTCATTTTAGGTCGTGCAATACTTCATGGAGATTACCTATGGTGGCGAATAATCATGACTTGTATGCAATGTTAGTTCACGTGATGCAGGTAATGTGTGGAATATCCTTGCACTCTTACTACATTACATACAATTTATGTAATGGTAGCTCACGCGATGCGGGTAGTGTGTGGAATGTCCTTGAGCTCTTACTAGATTCGATACAATTTATGGAATTACATATACAGCCATCCATCTCCATATTTGATGTGATGCTGGATGAAATGCATCATCTACTGTTTATTTAATTCAACAACATTTTTGCGTTCAAAAATGCGATTACTACTACTACTGATACGTTTTTTAGATTGTTGTACAACATTTGTGACTTATCAACGTCACCTATTAGACTGCAGACTGCTCGTATACGCTGGAGTCAGAAGGCACACGCTTTATCTGATCAGGAAGAAAACATGGAGGCTGATCTCATCCGATCCTGATCTGATATGACCTAAGATAAACGATCCATGGCGCGCCCCTAGTCTGAATTGATACATTTCGCCAACCCAAGCGCGTCGAATGGCTTGAACACCATTTGCATCCGCATTTTATTTGCCGAAGTAGGAGCTTATCAAACATTCCGATTGCTTCTTGGTTTGCCCTTTGCACACCAACCGTGAACCTGAGGTGAGCAAACGCTGCACCAAAAAGCTACCCGATTGAGGTTGTTGGCAGCAATTTGAATGTTTGAGATCGGGAGCCGAATCTCAACGTTTCTTGAAGATTAAATATAAATGGCCACCCAGAGCCTGCTGCGGACGACTGATTATCCAGCCCATGCTAGTTTGCGGGCACTAATTTCGCTATGTCTTCCAATGTAATATCGGAATTGTATTATATCTTCCAACATAGTGTACTCCAATGCCAAAACAAATTGCCCTGGGCCCTATGCAGGAGATGCATAGGACATATACTATGCATACAAGACTGGAATTAAAACCACGCCGCAGGTAGCTGAGGGATTCAATAGAAATGTGAATGTCTGTTCGATCGTTGCATTTATATAAATGTTTTTGGTACATACCTATGGGACATCCTCCCAAACGCCAATGCATGCTTCAGATATGCTTTTGTTTAGTCAATGTCCGCAGCTACTGGTGTTTTCCAGCACTGGTGCCGAGTCAGGGTAGCAGACGCCCACCATGTTGATGTCCCAGCAAATGATGCCGAGTCAGGGTAGCAGACGCGCCACCCTGTCGATGAATCAGTCTCTTCCGATCACCCACGAGCTGATCGGAAGTGAGGGGAGTTAGTGGACAGCAGCAGCTGACAGTTCAGGGAACCCGACACCATCATAACGCTGTCGGGTCTGTGATGAAATGCCGCCTGGTTAGCTCGGTGGATAGAGCGCTGGCTTACACAGGTCTCCTCATGTTGGCACAATGGGCTCTAGTCGCTTCACGAGCCCACTATTAACGCCTCCGACCAGGATGGTCAGTTGGTAACTGGTGAGGCAAGGTCGGGTGCAGGCACCAGGCGGCCATGCCCGCTATGTGGGTACGTTAATCTATCGGTTAAATATTTGCTATGGAGCTTGAATTTCCCAATCGGGAGGTGGATTCAGGGTCAATGCAGTAAGCTTGCGCTTAGCGCTGACTCTGATTATGTAAAGCCTCAACACCAATTCGAAATAATTGTTTTATTTTATGCAAACAAAATCAACATGAAAGTATTTGGGGTCATGTCGCTACGCTATACCGGTAACTAATCGCTCCGCAGGGGCATCCATGGAACAAACCCGTCGACAACCTGCAGGCTGCTAATGTTCTAAAGTGACTGACAGAACATAGCCCAACATGGACTGCTTATCTTTCACAACTGCACATGATTGCCACCTGTTTTCATTATCCCTAGTATCTGGGTTATTTACGTCATGGTCCCGGGAACTGGCTGGCTTGCTGGCTTGCTTGCCACTTGCACATACAGAACAGCAGTAATTTTTTTTTGCAAATCCATGGTTTCGGTTGTGTATTTCAGAGGTTAATGCCGAAGATTTCGGCAGTGATGACGATGAGCATGCCATCGTTTCTGGTAGTGAACTAGCGCCCCTCATTTCACACTTGCTTTGATACTAAGGTCTAGAGAACGCCGTACTTGAGAAACCAGGAGTTAGCTTAAGGCTTTTGCCAAAAGTTTTCGCTTGGGTTCACACTTCTTTCCGTGGCAACATCTCGTTCATTTTTCGTTTGCTTATCAAACGTTGGTATCTGTACAGCGGTTTAACTTTAAGGATATGCGCAAGCAATTACGCAATACAGGCAGTGAAAAACTCACACGGCAACATGATTATCTTCGGATCTTGTTCGGCCTTTCCAGTCTCTGTCATGACGGTACAGTCACATTCATTATAAAGACCAGTTCATCAAGCAGGCCTGGTTTCTGTAACGGTCAGATTGTATCGCATGGAACTCTGGTTGAACGCATGGGAAGGCCGGTTGCTACCTGGCGCTCGGAGAGAACTAAGTACGTAATGAGTGCCATTGAGCTGCACAATGCGGTGCCAACGCCTGGTGAATCCACTGTAATCATACATTGGTATGTGCAGTCATTATGTCATGGGCTGTGTGACGTGGCATCGTCTAATTGGTCGGCCAGCCTAACCGTCGGCCTTGACCATGCTGTGCGCTGGGTTGTGTGCGCCGAATACAGCAGCCTGGAGCTGCAGAGCACGTCTACAACAAATTCCTGACACCATTTTGCGTAAGCAGCTATACAAATGTCGCAGGCACCGCGTACGACATCCCAGGGCAGACATGCCTTCTCTGACTGCTGTCCGGGGCGCTGAATGTATGACTGTTCTTCAGATATTCACCTACGTGATGGTGGCGCTCGGCTTCCTGTACTTCTTCTCCGGACTGGTCGGCTGGGTGTCGTCCTTCTCGGAGAACTACTGCCTCCTCAGACTGGTAACACCACCACGGCTCTCGGCTCTCGCACACCGCCCCGCTCTCGCGCCGCGTAACGAGGCGTAAGCCCGCACAGCCTTGTCGCTCTTTGTTTCCCCGCCGGACAATAAACAGTGTAGAAGTCACGTGCCTGTGAGTTCCGCTCGACAGGCCGTTCACAACGCCGGTTCACGGCCACCGGCTGGGCGCGTATTGTCACCAGGTTTGGGACAGATGGCACAGCAGAAGGCCTCCGCGGCAGTCAATTCATTCCGACAATCCGGATGTTCGGTGTTGGCCTCTTGTGCGCATGCGGTTTTCGAGGTAACGCCCGCTGCGTCGTGCAGTCTCCGAGACAGCAGGTTATCGCTCGGAAGCGATATTGTGTGAAGGTTGTGTCCGCAATTATCTACCCATGTGTCAGGAATCGATCTTTCTGTTTCCAGTTTGTGATCCTGGTGCTGTTTCTAGTCATCGGCGAGGTAGTAGGGACCATCTCCCTCTACGCTCTGCAATTCGAGGTAAGGCGAGCACAACACCGCCCGAATCTGTGCACTGTGCAATCTGCTCGAAGAAAACGCTTGCATTATGCTGAACAATGCACGTGCGTTTTATCAGTTATAAGTACAAAATAATATTACAAAGATAGGCTAGTGGGCTGTCACAGCAGATGACTAAACCGAAAGGATTCCGACGATTGTCTTCATTTGATGCTGATTGATGTGACAAAGCCCTGACGCAAAAGCCGTCCATCCCTTTCTGTTGAAAGTGTATGTCATGATTGTATGCCGAGCCAAAGCTGTATTCGTAAAAGCCGCTGCCTTTTCCGTTGCACAGCGGAACTCGGTTCTTATTACGTATGCTTTTCCGATTGTTTTCAAGGATGAGAGAGAGAGAGAGAGAGAGAGAGAGAGAGAGAGAGAGAGAGAGAGAGAGAGAGAGAGAGAGAGAGAGAGAGAGAGAGAGAGAGAGAGAGAGAGAGAGAGAGAGAGAGAGAGAGAGAGAGTGAGAGTGAGATAGAGAGGTTGCCTTTTGAACAATTTGATGGTAGGGGTAGTTTTTACTGCAAAAAAATATCAGTTTGGACTGCAAGTGGCCACGCAAATGTTTTCCCAGCTCTTTTTAAGTCAAGGAACCTCCATGCAAGCACTGTCCTTGGTTGACTGAAAAAGGCTTGCCGTCTCGCTTGGGCTGCACATGGCCATGAGTTCGAGCTATGCTAGCTTTAAGACATGTTGGCTTTCAATGTGTGCATGTATACACGCGAACGTCGGATGGCATTGTAGTCACCAAGCATTCGCTTGCGCCTGTTCTGAATTTGTCGGATGCTGCACCATGGAGCGAGGCTCTCGTGTCGGTACAGTACTGGTGGTCTGCCTGTGTGTGGCACCAGGTGGCTGGCTGCACATCCAGCAGTCGTTTACTTCACCTTGCTGCCGCCGCTGCTATGATTTATCTGATGGCTCGCCTGTGCGGCTCCGAGTGTGTTGTGGCCTGTTTACACACGTCGCCACATGTCCGTCGGGTCTCGGCCTGTTGTGGCCTGTTTACACACGTCGCCACATGTCCGTCGGGTCTCGGCCTGTTGTGGCCTGTTTACACACGTCGCCACATGTCCGTCGGGTCTCGGCCGGCCAGCTGTGTTTTGTGGCCTGTTTACACACGTCGCCACATGTCCGTCGGGTCTCGGCCGGCCAGCTGTGTGTTGTGGCCTGTTTACACACGTCGCCACATGTCCGTCGGGTCTCGGCCGGCCAGCTGTGTGTTGTGGCCTGTTTACACACGTCGCCACATGTCCGTCGGGTCTCGGCCGGCCAGCTGTGTTTTGTGGCCTGTTTACACACGCCGCCACATGTCCGTCGGGTCTCGGCCGGCCAGCTGTGTTTTGTGGCCTGTTTACACACGTCGCCACATGTCCGTCGGGTCTCGGCCGGCCAGCTGTGTGTTGTGGCCTGTTTACACACGTCGCCACATGTCCGTCGGGTCTCGGCCGGCCAGCTGTGTGTTGTGGCCTGTTTACACACGTCGCCACATGTCCGTCGGGTCTCGGCCGGCCAGCTGTGTGTTGTGGCCTGTTTACACACGTCGCCACATGTCCGTCGGGTCTCGGCCGGCCAGCTGTGTGTTGTGGCCTGTTTACACACGTCGCCACATGTCCGTCGGGTCTCGGCCGGCCAGCTGTGTTTTGTGGCCTGTTTACACACGTCGCCACATGTCCGTCGGGTCTCGGCCGGCCAGCTGTGTTTTGTCTCTGGTGCACCTCGCGCGCCACCCGATCTAGTCAGCTCCAGTTTCGGCCCGTCTCCCAGCAGCCGTGCAAGAACGCTTCGCCCCATTGCCCGGCCCGCGCGGAGTGCGAAGCCAGAACGAATAATATTATAGGATGTGTGCGCGGGATCAGACGGTGTGGGAGATTTCCCGCCATCGGACCTGCGCGAGACCTGCGAGATGGCGGGAACCGAACGTATCGTGCTAATTGATCAGCTCCGTGTGATTCGTAATCACCTCCGGGATGTGTGTTGTCGCGGGTCGGTGGTCGCGAGTCGGTGGTCGCGAGTCGGTGGTCGCGAGTCGGTGGTCGGTGGTCTGTGATCGGTGGTCGGTGGTCGGTGGTCCGTGGTCGGTGGTCCGTGGTCTGTGGTCGGTGGTCGGTGGTCGGGAGTCAGTGGTCTGGAGTCAATGGTCGGTAAGTCGGTGGTCGGGAGTCGATGGTCGGTGGTCGGTGATCGGGAGTCGGTGGTCGAGAATCGGTGGTCGGTGGTTGGTGGTCGGTGGTCGGGAGTCGGTGGTCGGGAGTCGGTGGTCGGGAGTCGATGGTTGTGAGTCGGTGGTCGGGAGTCGGTGGTCGGGAGTCGGTGGTCGGGAGTCGGGAGTCGGTGGTCGGAAGTCGGTGGTCGGTGGTCGGTGGTCGGGAGTCGGTGGTTGGGAGTCAGTGGTCGGGAGTCGGTGGTCGGTGGTCGGGAGTCGGTGCTCGGGAGTCGGTGGTCGGGAGTCGGTGTTCGGGAGTTGGTGGTCGGGAGTCAGTGGTCGGGAGTCGGTGGTCGGAAGTCGGTGGTCGGAAGTCGGTAGTCGGGAGTCGGTAGTCGGGAGTCAGTGGTCGGGAGTCGGTGGCCGGGAGTCGGTGGTCGGTGGTCGGTGGTCGGGAGTCGGTGGTCGCGAGTCAATGGTCGGGAGTCAGTGGTCGGTGGTCGGGAATCGGTGGTCGGGAGTCGGTGGTCGGTGGTCGGTGGTCGGTGGTCGCGAGTCGGTGATCGGGAGTCGGTGGTCGGGAGTCGGTGGTCGGGAGTCGGTGGTCGGTGGTCGGGAGTCGGTGATCGGGAGTCGGTGGTCGGGAGTCGGTGGTCGGTGGTCGGTGGTCGGGAGTCGGTGGTCGGTGATCGGGAGTCGGGGGTCGGTGGTCGGGAGTCGGTGGCCGGCTGCAGACTTCGGCACGATCGTGAGCCTTGTCGGACAATTACAGTCGACCGCCGCGAGCCGGCAGCCCCGGCCGGCAGGCCCGGCCGGCCATCTGTGTGTGCGTCTGCAGCGAAGGAAACCGGCGGGGAAGTATTCCTCCTAACGGAGCGTGTGTATGTATGTGTGTGTGTTCGTGTGCGTATGTAAAATTGATATGGCCTTGCTATTTTCCAGCTGCCTAGCATGCTGCAAGTGGTATGGGCTGAAGTTAATCAAGATTCGAGGAACTTCGTACAAAACGCGGTGAGTACAAAACGACTCAAGATGGCAACGAGAGCGTCGTTTTGCATTTGAGTGGGTCAAAAAGTGTTTGAAATTGCTGCAGTTTGTCGCTGCATTTGGTCACATGTTGTGCCTATGGGACTTTGTCGTCAAAAGAAAGAAAAAGTAATCTGGTAGGTGCTGATTAACACGCCTTGTGGGAAGACTCCGTTGTTACAAGTTGAGTGCTTGGGAATTAACCAGCTCTCCAGCATGTCGAAACAAAGACGGCTGACATTAAGAAGCTTCCCGGATAAGAGACGGAAGAGTGGGGAACCACTTAATCCGAGGCTTACAATTTCAAAATCGTTGCATGCCGCATCTGCGCCTGACCGGCAGTTCAGCCTTGTCACGTGGTACGGCCGCTACGTGACGCCACGTGACATGTGGCATGTGACATGTGACATGGCGCAGTACTGCAGCCACACATGTCACTGGGCACGGCCGTCACGTCACGCCACGTGACAGAGTGACATGGCGCAGTTTTGCAGCCGCATATGCACGTCAGGTTGCAGACACAGGTGACCATGAACGCTCGGGTAGCGCTAGCCAGACGAATCGCCTGCTCCCTCCATCCTCCTTAAGCAGGCCGCATCAAAGCTGGGAGCGGGTACGAAGCCGATTAAGATGCGTGTTTGACATGCAATGTGAAAAACCAAGCCGAAATACATCCCCAATGCATCGCTATTCATTCAAGGGCGTCTGGCGCTAACTTGCGGAACGACCGGCAAAACTGGCTCGATGAGGGACGATAGCGCTCCTCCGTCAGCCCAAATATGTGCTTGTTTACTCTCGAATTATTCCGCACGCGGTAGCCGCCCGGTCTGAAGTCGCCACGGTTGACCTCGAATTCCTACAACGTGAGATTATCGGCTACTGGCGGCAGTCGGTGACGGTGCCACCCTGATGTCGGGCGGCCGCTCCATGCATCAACACTTGTGAGGCGTCGTGACACAGCAGGACAAACTCTCCAGCCACTCATACTCGCCTCCTCCTCACCACTCTCCAGCAACTCATACTCGCCTCCTCCTCATCACTCTCCAGCCACTCATACTCACCTCCTCCTCACCACTCTCCAGCCACTCATACTCGCCTCCTCCTCACCACTCTCCAGCCACTCATACTCACCTCCTCCTCACCACTCTCCAGCCACTCATACTCGCCTCCTCCTCACCACTCTCCAGCCACTCATACTCACCTCCTCCTCACCACTCTCCAGCAACTCATACTCACCTCCTCCTCACCACACTCCAGCCACCCATACTCGCCTCCTCGTCACCACTCTCAAGCCACTCATACTCACCTCCTCCTCACCACTCTCCAGCCACTGATACTCGCCTCCTCACCACCACTCTCCAGCCACTCATACTCACCTCTTCCTCACCACTCTCCAGCCACTCATACTCGCCTCCTCATCATCACTCTGCAGCCACTCATACTCGCCTCCTCCTCACCATTCTCCAGCCACTCATACTCACCTCCTCCTCACCACTCTCCAGCCACTCATACTCACCTCCTCCTCACCACTCTCCAGCCACTCATACTCACCTCCTCCTCACCACTCTCCAGCCACTCATACTCACCTCCTCCTCACCACTCTCCAGCCACTCATACTCACCTCCTCCTCACCACTCTCCAGCCACTCATACTCACCTCCTCCGCACCACTCCCCAGCAACTCACACTCGCCTCCTCCTCACCACTCTCCAGCCACTCATGCTCACCTCCTCCTCACCACTCTCCAGCCACTCATACTCACCTCCTCCTCACCACTCTCCAGCCACTCATACCCACCTCCTCCTCACCACTCCCCAGCAACTCATACTCGCCTCCTCCTCACCACTCTCCAGCCACTCATGCTCACCTCCTCCTCACCACTCTCCAGCCACTCATGCTCACCTCCTCCTCACCACTCTCCAGCCACTCATACTCGCCTCCTCCTCACCACTCTCCAGCCACTGATACTCGCCTCCTCCTCACCACTCTCCAGCCACCAATACTGACCTCCTCCTCACCACTCTCCAGCCACTCATACTCACCTCCTCCTCACCACTCTCCAGCCACTCATACTCGCCTCCTCCTCACCACTCTCCAGCCACTCATACTCGCCTCCTCCTCACCACTCTCCAGCCACTCATACTCACCTCCTCCTCACCACTCCCCAGCCACTCATACTCGCCTCCTCACCCCGGCCACGGGCCACGTCCTGTGGCTCGCCGGCACGTGGCCCTATGCCGGCGTATTGTTGTCTCGTGGACACCGCATCGCCAGCAGTGCGGCGTGGCTGGCTTTTGGCGCGTGCCGACCGCAGCGCGCGAAAGCCGCAGATGGCACGCGTCTGGTGACGAGCGCAACGATTTGTCTCGTGTGCTGCTGTAGCATGTATTAGAGACAAAGGAGGACGCACAAAAGGCCTGAGGTGTTCCTCATCCCGTGAGTAAATGATGAGTAAGTGAGAGAAAGAGATAGATAGAGAAAAGAGAGAGAGAGAGAGAGAGAGAGAGAGAGAGAGAGAGAGAGAGAGAGAGAGAGAGAGAGAGAGAGAGAGAGAGAGAGAGAGAGTGAGAGAGAGAGAGAAAGAGAGAGAGAGAATGGATAGGGCGAGAACGACGGAGAGGAGGAGAAGAAATAGGGAGAATGAGAGAAAGTTATATATATGGAAAGTGCGAGATAGTTTCCATGGCCATACGCCGGGCGTGTTTGATGTTGGTGCAAGATTAGGGTCCTGTATCAGCTCTTTCCGGAATTCTGTCAAAGCGATGGCATGCAGCTGCACTACATGACCATGGGAACAATCGGTTTGCTATGTTATCACCGAGCCATATCATGGCATTGAAAGTAAGGTCACAGGCATAGGATGGTATTGGCTTTAGAGGACAATTAAAATGTCTGACCCTTTGTAGCTGACAATAGCCCCTTGTCGATAATCGCAAAAATGGATAGTGGCAATGTAAATGCAAAGGACGTTCGATTGCATATGTTATATCTTTGCACCAATGCTTCAAGGGGTTCTTCGTCGGGGTGTGGGAAGCCAAACATGCTAAATACGCTTCGATGGCTTCACTAGCATAATTGGAAAACCCAAACGCAATTTCACAAATTGTCTTTTCCAGTAAGATCCGTGCAAAGACCAGGAAAACTATTTCGTGCGCGTATATATGATTTGATCGGTCGGGCGAGGGCAGTGACTTTTCAAAATTCGCCGTCCGGAGGGGAGGAGGGATACCAACCCACGTCTGAAGCGGTTTTGTCGAGTCCACCAGAGAGCGTTACGCGGTAGTAGGCCGTCGTTTGGCCTGACTGACGATGCATTAATCGCCGATCACCGTTATGCTCCAATTTTGGGGGGATATCTCACAAATGTTTGCACAAGACATAGTTGTCCAGTTTTACTACGGTTTTTCTGCCTAACTGACTACCATTCCACGCGTTTATGTCTTAGGCTACTCCAACTCATCAGCGAAGTTTTTAGTCGCGAACGAGATTATTGACCTCGATGGAAATTTATTGACCTTTGCCGAATTAATATTAGATGCCATATTCCTGCCATTATTTTATAGTTCGTGGTAAATTTGTATCCCTTGCACTTCCAATTTAGTAATTTTGGCGTTCTCGAATGCCATTGTATATCCCACTTTGTGTCAACTGCGAGCGTAGCATCTGACTTGGTGTGTTGGCCTTGCAAATTGTGAGTTCGCTTGATGTGTTAATACCTTCGTTCCAACCTCAACAACATGCAGGTGCTCACTTTGCAGCTCTTTCTCAAGCATATTCGGTGTTGATACCAAGCTTTCGGAGGTCTTGACCCTTGACGGCCCTTGACCCTTAACCTGCCCTTGAGGTTGGCCTGCCTGGACAATTGTATCGACGTGATAGATTCGAGACAATTTTCCGTGCAAATCGACAACGCAAAATGCCTGCTACTTATTCGACAGGACAAATCCTGCACACAAATTGCAATGGGGTACGAGTAGTCTAGAGGTAAGTTGCCTGTCTCACAATCGAAAGATTGTGGGTTCGAGTCTCCCTTGCCGCTACTCTTCGCCAGCGACCAATCGGCGTGCGAGATTGGCGACACTACATGACTCAACGGTCGACGTGTCGTAAAAACCAATAACCATCGCCATACATTTTACTGCTGTCGTTCGTCACCAAACACGTGGCATTTGCATAGCATGATCCCAGCTTGAAAATATATCATGGAGAGATGAAGTATTCAAAACTTATGAAGACCTTCGATTGCTTTGAACTTCAGGAGCAAAAGTCGAAGAAAATAGAAGAAAAACATCGATCTGCTGACCCGCGCAGACATCATGTAGCCTTTCTTCCCGAGAGGAATATGACAGTTGATAGGAGGGAACACTGGTCGCTCGCTTATCGGAAAGTAAAGCATGACTAGCTCACTAAGTACAGCAAGCAAGGGACAAAGCCTTGAGTGGCTTCAGCATTCGAGGCGCTGAGCAGATGTACGTGCGGCTCAACTGATCGGCACGAGTCCCAGCAATTGTTGCAGACAGACACCGAAGCTACATTTTTTGTGGAAGATAGAGGCCTTCATCTCCTTCGTCTCTCACTGAGAAGTCTCCCTCCATTTATGCTTAGAAAATTTGAAGTGTGTTCTCAGTTTCATTCTTAGTGGAAATTCAGCTACGCGCAAATATAATACTTCTTGATATATGCCTTTTGCATTAAAGGAGTGGAACCCATAAAACACGGTTCAAAAATGCTTTGGCTGCTTGCAGTGGTCATTTTCATGAAAGCAAGCGCCCCACAAGAATTACCTAACTTCACCAACACCGACTGAAAGAGCCAACACCAGTGACTGCATTTAGACAGTAACTTACGCACGAACATGGCAAAGGTTGCGACTCTGTTACTGTTGGATGAGTTCCTTTTTGTTGCCATTCATTTCCGCCACAATCCATTTTGCCAGTACAGATTGTGCAATGTATGTCCCACACCCTCTGGTAAAACCTCACCTGCATGAGGTGCATCACGCTACGCGACGACACCCAGATAGTCAATAACATGTCGACAATTGATGTTCGGAGTATATTTCGGCCGAGCGAACGTTCAAGAGCATTGCTTATCATGCACGTCTCCCCTAAGTCATGCTTGCCGTTGGGAGGCGCGTGGTTTCTGACGCACGACGCCGACATCGCTACCTTCTCTGGGAAGGTAGCGATGACCTTCCTTCTCTGGGAAGGTAGCGATGACCTTCCTTCTCTGGGACAGACCAAAGCCGACATAAATAGATCAGCAATAGATAGATAGATCAATAGATCAGCAATATATGTCGACTACGGCTGGATAGTCTGCCTGTAGATGGTGACAACAGCTGGATAATCTGCCTGTAGATGTTGACTACGGTTGGACAATCTGCCTGTAGATGTTGACTACGGTTGGACAATCTGCCTGTAGATGTTGAATACAGCTGGGCAGTCTCCCTGCAAAGCAGGTATTTTTCGTGATGTAAGGTGGTTTCGTAAAGAAGCGAGGTTCTAATTGTAGGAAATTTGGTAAGAGTTCAATTGGGAGTGTCTACATCATGCGATCCTTAGTGGTGCGCTCTTAATCCTGTGAATCTGATTCCTGCCAGCAAGACAGCCTACGGGTCGCTGGGCCTCGAGTACCTTTGAAGAGCTTCCTAGGTGTTGTCTGTCTAGGGTAGTGGCATTATTTCATATACTTTTGAGGAGGCAAGTGCCCCCTCAATGTTGGCTTTGGTCCTCTCTCCCCCCCCAACAAAAAAATCAACTTTAACATGGGAACCTATGGAGTGTGCCCCTTCCCCAATCCAATTGGGTTCGCCCATTGCCTTCATGTATTGTGCGCCCCCCCCCCCTTCCAATAATTGTCGGAAATCAACGCCCGTGATCTAGGATCATGGTTATTGACCATGTCTAGGGTCTAGGATCATGTGTCTAGGTCGTTGGATACTTTTCCGTTCAGAACCCATTTTCCTTAGTATCGCATGCGCTCCTCTTGGTTGCGCTACTGCCGACACCCCTGTCTGGGATCCAGAGTACATGGCTGAATCCTCCCCGCTATCGTCATTGCTAGGACGGCTCATCAAACGTGTCCACCTGCTCTCAGTTTGAATGCTGCGGCTTCACCGGACCGAAGGAGTTTGCGCACACCAACTACCCGCTGGACAGCACGTGCTACCGAGAGCTGCCCACCGAGGGCGTCTACACCAGCGAGACGCAGGCTGAGACAGTCCAGGAGCTGCGGCAGGTCAGTGGGGAGCTGGTGATGCCACCTGGGGACAAATGGCAGCTCATCAGCTGTGGCACGTGTGGCAGCACCTCAATCATGGACGACAGATGTCTGGATCGGAAACTCACGACTGCTATGCGACCACAGCAGCCACCTAGCGGCGGAAGTGCGAAACATCAACAAATAGGAGACGGTCGTGGGCCACCACGTCCGTCTGCAACATGACGAGCAAACATCAAATCGTAGAACATCTATCAGAATTCATGGACATTGAGCTGTACCATCAGGGGTGAAATACGGGTGGAGCAAGTGAGAGCAGCCACGGGACCTTTAACATTTTTTAACGTTGCTGCGGGGACCGGAGTTAGCTGGGCGGTAACGATGGCCCCGCACTAGCCGATGGACGCCTCCCCTCCCCCTTCCCCTTCCCGACTCAAAATATCTTAGACGAGTCCCTCCGGGAGGTGGTATGTGGACGCGATTGTCTTAGTAGTGGGCAATGTTGGCAGAAAATGAATGCCATTTTGTAAGTATTTGAAGGTAAGCACACAATTGCAGCTGCGAAAGCATACCTTGAATCCATATAATTTACGTAGGCCGTTGCGGTTCGAGTGGTGGGTAGTTAGTGCCCCATCGGTGACCCGTTTGGCTGCGCCCTTCATGATGACCTAAGGTTAATTTTTCTTGGACACTTGATAAATTGATTGGGGAATCTGCATGTCAGATTTCAGCATGATGTGTATGTGCAGCAAGGGTAGAGATCTCTCACCAAACCGGGGGAGGCCAGGTCCATATTTTCAGGACATATTTTCCGATTCAATCAGAAGGACAAGCTACTGTTAACAGGGTATCAAACCAGGGTGGGGGTCCAGACTCTCCCGACCCACCCGGGGTCTCCAGCCATGATGTGCAGTGCAGTCTCGGCTGTCGCGAAAAGCCGAAGGCGTAACACGCAGCAGCCACTCCACGTCATTTTTTGGCCGCTTCTACGCCTATACACTTCGAAGAGCATATTAATTACTGCTTTTTAGTGAATTATTCTGCGCATATCAAGTTCTGATCCGGTAATTGGCATGGGGTCACTGATCTGCATGGGCGTTTTTTCTTTCAACAGAGCGCCTTTTCCACTCAAAGGCCCTGTATCTGCCCCGGATTACATGATGTCTCGCAGCGGCCCACAGCCGTCTCCTATCTGTCGATATTTTACACTTTCGCCACAAGGTGAATGTAGTGGTCGCTTAGGTCGCTTTGGCTATGAAATGTACCGACGGGGAGTTCCTGTCCAGGTAGACTTCATCCGTTCCTCAACCGTTATATAGGTAGCAGCACCGCAGCTGTGGTATAGGTGGCAGCACTTACGGCGCAGAGACGTCAACACATCAGCTGTCGGGAGCATGCGGATCGTGAAAGCACCTCAGTCGTGACATAGTTAACAGTACCTGAACCAAGGCATAGGTGGCAGCACTTCCGGCATGTGATAGAACTTTATCTGTGGTGGAGGTGGGAATATTTGTGGTGCACAGCCTTTAGCAGGGAAGCTGATGCACGAAATCTAGACATAATCCGATAATCCGAGGGTGCCGCATTGTAGCTCGCCAAACAGCTTTATTGCCAAACATTGCCTGTAACAGAAGCCTTCACCAAGTGAATAAATCAACGTGTCAGTGCATGTCGTGCCTAAATTACCTCTTTATCAGTGTGCAAAGGCCACCAGAATGGCTAAACTGGCAAGCAGCGGGTAGTCAATCTTATTTCAGTTATTCCAGGAATCCTAAGCAACCGGTTTTACTAGCTTAGCTTCAACCAGTTTAGATTAGATTAGCTCAGCACTAACTTCTCAGAAACAAAATGTACAAAAAGATCCGAGAGACGAAATAATTGTAACATCATTGCTTTGCACTCATAATCATGCAGTTCAAATCTTGTCTAAGCTGAAGGTAATGTCGTTCATGGCTCCTGGATTTTAAGAGGAAGCCACACGCGTCCTTCAGTGTGCATACGTTATATACTGGCATGCATGGCAAAGCTCAGCTCCATGCCATTAATACGTATGCTGATACATATTGATACTGTGTTGCCATTGATTAACCCGTTTCTATGAACCCCTGGCAAACCACCTCGACTTCTCGATCGTCCATCTATGGTTTTGGTTACCAAACGCCACAAAGCATTACATAATTTACCCGTGAACTGCCTTTGATCGGTCAATCCTGTCCTGCCGAGAGAGTAAGTCCACCTCCTCACATGCCACTTCCCTAAATGTGCTGGAGGTCACGTGGCGAACCGCGATTTCACCGGCGTGTGCCGCCATCCTTCGTCTGTTCGGTGGTGCAAATATATGTTGTCTATCTTTTACCATTGACCCTCCAGATGGGGTCAAAGAGGTCAAACTCGAGGTGTTGCTGACCGACAGGCCTATTTTGTCGGTTTTCGACTCCCAGCCACTAACCAAGTCATATTTTCTGGTAAAGCATGGCACAAAAAGCCAGCTACGCTTCTGGCGAATACCATGGTGTGAATAAATGCAAATCCAAGGTCAAGGACAAGCTATTCGATTGTCAGAAGCCATGTCTACTATTAACCATAGACCTGTAATGGAGGGGGATGATGCCTCTCCCCTCTTATGTTTTGTACGGGGTAGCCGCTGAACGCGTAGCCCAATCGCGCCCTATGTCTAATTTGTGCGCGATTGGACTGTGCGTTCAGCGGCTACGCTGGACAAAAAAAAGCACGAGAGGGGAAGGCAACATTCCCCGCCCCTCCCCAGCAGATCTAGGGTTAATAGAGTTCAGCTGATTTTCTGGTCGGAAATGGTACGGAACGGAATGATTATAAAGTTCAGTTGATTCCGATACCTGCATGCTGAAGCCTGTTGTCGTCGGTTTTGTTGGGTCAGCTGACACTCGACGGATCACGACAGCTGACATTCAGCTGGCACTCGACGGATCACGGCAGCTGACACTCGACGGATCACGACATCTGACACTCGACGGATCACGACAGCTGGCATTCGACGGATGACGACAGCTGACACGCGACGGATCACGACAGCTGGCATTCGACGGATCACGTCAGCTGGCATTTGACGGATTACGAGCGGTCCGGACGCTGTTTCAGGACGGCTGCGGCATCCAGATGGAGGTGTGGCTGGAGGCCAACAAGGTCACGTGGGTGCCGGCGCTGGCGTGCCTGGCCGGCCTACAGATCCTCACCGTCTGCATCACCGTATACGTTGTCAAGCGGAAGCGCAAGACGCACCGCGGCTCCCGCTCCAGCTCGACTCGCCAGCTGCACGACTATCTCGAGTAGCGGCACCGCAGTATCTCCCTCTCTCAGTTCCGCTCCGTCTGGACTGTGGTCTGGCCCAGTGTGTGTGTGTGGCTGTCCCAGCTGACACAGCCGGGCTGCTGCAGCGTGGCGGCACCGTCTGGACTGTGGTCTGGCCCAGTGTGTGTGTGTGGCTGTCCCAGCTGACACAGCCGGGCTGCTGCAGCGGGGCGGCACCGTCTGGACTGTGGTCTGGCCCAGTGTGTGTGTGGCTGTCCCAGCTGACACAGCCGGGCTGCTGCAGCGGGGCGGCACCGTCTGGACTGTGGTCTGGCCCAGTGTGTGTGTGTGGCTGTCCCAGCTGACACAGCCGGGCTGCTGCAGCGGGGCGGCACCGTCTGGACTGTGGTCTGAGTGTGTGTCTGGCCACAGCCGGGCTGCTGCAGCGGGGCGGCACCGTCTGGACTGTGGTCTGCCCAGTTGTGTGTGGCTGTCCCAGCTGACACAGCCGGGCTGCTGCAGCGGGGCGGCACCGTCTGGACTGTGGTCTGGCCCAGTGTGTGTGTGGCTGTCCCAGCTGACACAGCCGGGCTGCTGCAGCGGGGCGGCACCGTCTGGACTGTGGTCTGGCCCAGTGTGTGTGGCTGTCCCAGCTGACACAGCCGGGCTGCTGCAGCAGGGCGGCTCCGTCTGGACTGTGGTCTGACCCAGTGTGTGTGGCTGTCCCAGCTGACACAGCCGGGCTGCTGCAGCAGGGCGGCACCGTCTGGACTGTGGTCTGGCCCAGTGTGTGTGTGGCTGTCCCAGCTGACACAGCCGGGCTGCTGCAGCAGGGCGGCACCGTCTGGACTGTGGTCTGGCCCAGTGTGTGTGGCTGTCCCAGCTGACACAGCCGGGCCGCCGCAGCAGGGTGGCACTGTCTGGACTGTGACCGGCGCCAGTGATGCTGAGGTGGCCGCCACGTGCCTGAGGGTCTCGGCTTGGTGCACGCGTGCGTCGATAATGCAGTTGTGGTGTGGTCATGATGGAGGATGTCACCGCTGTTGTCAGCAACAGCTGGCGCGCAGGAACTTTCGGAATTCATGCGCGTTAAGCCACCGCCGCTTGCCAGCCCTGAACTGTCTGAGGTAATGTCCTGTCTTCTCGACTGCCTGAAGCTATGTTCTGTGCCTTAGGCTGCCTGAGGCTATGTCCTGCCTTCTGGACTGTCTGAGATCATAATATTTGCCTTGATCTGCCTGAAGTCATGTTCTGTCCCTTGGCCTGCTTGAGGTCGTGCTGTTTCCCCTCAGCTGCTTGAAGGTAAATGCTGTCTTTATGTGCTGCAGTCACTTGCAGTTCCTCAGATTATTTCCGGCGACAGACAGACAGACTGACAGACAGGGCGTGTAATCTCAGAGCAGACAGTAGACAGGGAGCACCAGAGATCTCGGGCGTCCGTCTGTAGCTGGACCCTGGCGCTTTCTGTCTTCGCGCGTAATCTCTGGCTGGGGACGTGCGAGGTATGTCTATACGCGTAATCTCTGGCTGGGGACCTGCGATGTATGTCTGTACGCGTAATATCTGGCTGGGGACGTGCGAGGTATGTCTGTACGCGTAATCTCTGGCTGGGGACCTGCGAGGTATGTCTGTACGCGTAATATCTGGCTGGGGACGTGCGATTTCTGGTCTGACCTTCAATGTCAGCCGGGGTGAACGCCTCTGCCAGGTAGCTTAGCGTCAAAGCCGGTGAGACAGGATCATGGGAATGTTTAGAGATCGTTGCTGGTGATATTGCGAAGACAACGCCATTCAAAGGGGTTTGGCAGCTCATTCGTGAACAGGCTTCACGTCAAGATGAAGCTCGGCAGGGTCGCGCCACGGTGCGCTTGAGGCCGACCTCCTGCTCTGGCTTTTGTGTCCAGCGGTTCTCATTAAGCATTGGACTCGGTTCGCGTGGGTGATAATATGAGTACTGATAAAGGAGGGTCAAGTGTTTGTCTAGTGCATAAGTTACACATCCACCTAGTGACAATTCTGATTTGCATCTGTGACGCTACCCGCCAGTTTGTATAAAAAGTATACATTTTAGGTCCTTTTGTCATCTAGCACTACGAGCCTATGGCTACGTTCTCGAAGTATTGTGGGCGACAGGCCACCGTTTTCTCGTATCAGACCGCCAATTATGGTCGCTGATTTTAGCTGAAAATCGGCAAGGTGTAATTTGCCTGCTTTCTAAGTAGTAAGGTAGCTCAGTTGTTTAGAGCGCGGGCCTGCATTAGTCTCCCTCGTCCTGACAAAACAGGATTCGAGCCGCTTCACGCGCTCGCATAGCCCTCGGCCTGATATGGCTCAGCCTGAGGGTCAGTTGGCAACTGGCCTGATAAGGCCTGGAACGAGACGCCGGGGCCGGTCGTGTCGGTGCATTGGCGGCGCGGAAAACTTTCGGCCAAAACTCAGCCGTTCAGCTGGAATTCTCGCGCCGGGTGGTCGGGTCAGGGTTCACGCAGTAAGCTCTGCTCAGCATAGAACCCTGATCCATAACGCTACCCCAACAAGAATGCGGACTAAGTTTCTTTGGTTTATTAATTATATGGTAAGTTGTGTTGAATCGAATGATAGTGAACGCCAGCAATGTGTTAGCATGCTACCTTTCCACAAGCTGCTTTGGAAGAATGCTGCCCTGCGGATGGAAGACAAATGGTTAAGTTTAATTGGTAATCATGCGTAAGTTCACTCATCTTCACTTAATTATTTCCTCATCGAAACCCAACGAACGGACTGTCATCGCAGGACCATTCGTAGTTAGCGTATGCGCGTTGAATGGTCGACAATGGAGATGTAAATATAATCATGCAGTACGTAGTGAGTTTTATGGTGTACCACGATCCGTTGGTTCGATTAGAGATGTGCTCGAATGTTGCGCGGGGGTTGCAAGTGTTCCATACAGTGAATGCAAGCCGTGACACTCGTCGCTGCCCTCAGGCGATTCGAAGTGAACCTCTCTACCAGTTGTTCGGTGTGTGGGCTCTTGGCCACGGCTGAGAACTGACTCGGCCGGTATATGTGCTCTTAGTCACAGCTGAGAACTGGCTCGGCCGGTATATGTGCTCTTGGTCACGGCTGAGCACTGACTCGGCCGGTATATGTGCTCTCGGCCACGGCTGAGCACTGACTCGGCAGTTTGTCGGCCGTTCACAGACAGATGCCTCCTACACACGCACTACTGAGAATGTGAGGCAGGCTTTATTGAGCCCCAGTCCCTGCAGCCGTCCGAGTGATGAACACTCTCTCGTTGGAGGCCGTCAAAAGTGAAATGGGAGGGTAGCCAGGCCTCGTCTATGCATACGACCCTAATTCATCATTATGGCTCTTGTTAGTAAGGCGTTGCCCAGGCTCCGATCATGCTTCCACGTCCAGTGAGCATGAGTATTTGCGAACAAGATGACACACGCTGGAAACGGTACCGCGCTAGAGACCTTCGATGATTTCTGGTGGAAGTTGAAACAGCACTGGATGTTGAGCAACTGTTTTTTTCCATCGCACGCTCTTGCGCTTCACACCAGCGAGCAGCAGTCACACAGTCCATTTTGCCGATTTTATTTGTGTTTTGTGTTTGGCGCTGACCCATTTGACCTCATCTGACCTCACTACAACGATGACACGCAACACGCACAGTGACGACGGCACGCCGTGCTCAGTCCGCGGCCGACGCTGGTCTGGATGGCACCGGTCTGCCTGGCCAGACGCTGAGACAATTCCCGCCGAGGCGGCACAACACGGCAACAAATCACGGCGCAACAACCGACCGCAACACGAGGGCGGCGTAGCGTCACTCGACGCAACACACCGGCGGCGTAGCGTCACCCGACACAACACACCGGCGGCGTGGCGTCACCCGACGCAACACACCGGCGGCGTGGCGTCACCCGACGCAACACACCGGCGGCGTAGCGTCACCCGACGCAACACACCGGCGGCGTAGCGTCACCCGACACAACACACCGACGGCGTGGCGTCACCCGACACAACACACCGGCGGCGTGGCGTCACCCGACACAACACACCGGCGGCGTGGCGTCACCCGACACAACACACAGGCGGCGGCGGCAGAATCGATACCCACGAGTCGGCACAGCGCCAGCTGGAGATTATGGACCGCGCTGAAAGCCGCACTGGCTCTTCGTCTTCCCAGACCGGGCACTCAGGTTGCCGCGGTGCAGTGTTGGAGACAGACGGGCTCGACGGCACGATGTCTGAGAATGGCTTCTGATGCGGCGGCTCGGTGATCGGATGTAGTGGGCGGTGACTGACCAAATCGGTGGGTGAGTTAAATTAATTTGATTGCAATTATCTAGTTATCTAGCGGTTGTGTTAAAAGAACGAACTGAAAATAACTGATTCATCAGGTAAAAATAAGCAGGTCCACATGCCATTCACCCTTTCTGGCTAGCAAACAATGTTTCTCAACATGAAAGAGACTTGTTCATCGGACAAAATATAGGATGGACAAAATATAGGATGGACAAAATATAGGATGGACAAAATATAGGATGGAGGCTAAATGTCAGAACGCCGATACCACACAGTGTTCGCGCAGATCACAGTGCATCATTGCAGCTTGCACAACTATCACAGCTAGCGAGAGTTATTTGGACGCTATTAAGCATTACACCTCCTGATCACCAATATGCTGGCCCAGACAACGACTACTAGTGAGTGGGTTCAAGTGTGTCGACCAGTTCTAAACATTTCGCTACAACGGGACAAAGGAGAATGTAGGCAACAGAGCAGAGAGGCAGAAACGCACGGGCGGGGGCACGACTCGGACAAGCGAGGTGAGTGAGGATGCGAGAAAGCAAGGCGACAGCTGAACACGTGACGCACGTGCGGCCGAACACAGCAGGGCAGGCGCCTTCAGCAGAACCTGCCGCCAGACGACGCCACGCCGGACGGTGTGTGCCAGAGCGGCGCGTGCACCGCACCGCGCCGCGCGCGCCACCACGCCGCACCAATCACATCACTGGCCGCCACTTTGCCGCGTAATCAATGGCGCCAAATGGCCGAGCGGGCCGGCGCCGCGGGTGTATCGACTGTGTCGGGTGTGGCGGGTCGGGTCTGGCCACGCCGCGCCGGGCGGCCGTATTGACCGGCCGGGTGAGGGCCGCCGACCGACACCAGCCTGTCGTCGGCGCCCGCGGCCGGCCGGCTGGCCGCCCGGCTGGCCGCCCGACCCGCCCGCCACGTGCGCCAAACGTGCGCCAAACGCGCGCCGACAGCAGCGGCCGGTGTCTGCTGAAAATGTCGTCGTTGTCTTTAGGGACGTGGTTTGGCAAAATGCGTGTAGATTAATTACATGTAAAATGTCTTCGTGAAATTTATGTATTTGCTCCCAATAAGGTTGATCATTCATGTGAAATGTTTTGGTAAAATTCGAAATGCTTCGTTTTACTTTGGTAGCTTAGAGCCATTACTTATGTGCAATGCGTGTAAAATGTCTTTAAAAAAGACGTCATTTTTCCGAGCATCATTACAAGATAGAAAGGAAGCTACTCGTGACAAGTGAAGACAATGTTGCTAATATTTCAACAATGGTGTGAATTACGAACAACAACATGGCATTATTTCAGCACGCAGAGCTTGGATGTATTGAAGAGTGAAAGTTACGAAGTTGGCTTTTGGACATTCTTTGAAAGTCCACCACACCGAGCACTACCTTAACTTAACCCTAATGCTTGGCTTAACCGAGCATTACCATTAACAGCATTAACATTGTGCCTGGAGTGCGGCACCATCAGCGGTTCAGTGTTGGTCTGAAGGTGCCCCGTCTGGGGCGCAGCTTCGGGGATGTGTCAGCGCCCGGCCAGGCGCTGAGTAGACCGGATGTGACGTAACCGTCGACACGCGGCTGAGTAGGTCTTGTCGTCCTGGATTGTGCTCACTCAAAGTGAGAGCACACAAGATACAAAGTGCACAACATGACACCAACAAGCATTCTATACTGAACATCACAACAGCGCACACCGGCACATTCAGCAGAGGGAAGACTTGGTTACACTATTCCGTAATACTGGAAGACGTAGTTGGCGGTGGTGCTCGCCACCACTGCGGCGCGTGTGCACCAAACGCGTCACAAATGCCGCCTGGTGCGGTCTGGCGCGAAAAGTCTCAGCACTCGTCGTCGAAAACTCACCCACTGCGCGCGCTTCGCAGCGATTACATAGCATGTGGAAGACGCGGATGGAAGACTCGTCTGAACGTGGAAGACTCGTTACTTATCATGGAAGACTTCTTCAGCGCCTTTCCCGACGCTTCGCACCCACCTTTCGCCGGTCGAAATTATCATCAGAACGGCAGGCCGATGCGGTACGCCTCGACCAGGGCTCGTCCGGATGAGTAGATGCCGCACAGACCGAACACGCAGCCCAGGAATATAACGAACATGTCGTACATCCTAGTGAACCAAGAGAGCACGTCCCACTTGAGCTTCAGGTGGAAGTAGCAGGGCCAGATGAAGCTCAGCATGACGCCGGTGATGCTGCCGATGAAGCCCATCAGAATGGCGAAGTGTGGGATGATGACGGCCATCATGATGGTGAACACCACCACCAGCACGCGGAAGGCGAGGCCGAATATGCGCAGCTCGCCGTCCAGCGCCCAGATGGACGGCATCACGGTGTACGGACGGCCCTTGAAAAAGGTGCGTTCCAGTAGCTCGCAGGCGGCGTAGTACGGCAGCGGGTAGGACAGCAGCGCCTTCACCACCAGGAAGAAGTTGATGAGCTGCTTGAAGCTCTGCGACGGTAGATTGTTGGTGATAACCTCCTGTGTGGCGCCCTGCCAAGTCAGGAAGCCGATGTAGCCGAAGGCCGACTTGAAGGCGGCGGCCGCGATGTGTGACCAGTCCAGCATGCACTCGAACCGGCTCGGGTCGCGCATGTTGCCCTCCAGTGACGGCAAGAAGATCTGCGACGTGTAGGAGAACACGATGATGCCGAGCCCAATCGGGAAGTGCAGAAAGTCGATACGGAACTTCACCTTGGACCAGCCCCACTGGCTGGACCAGGACAGGCAGTAGCCGAAGATGAAGATGTTGATGATCAGGTGGGCCATCGTGCACCAGAAGCTGAGTGTGCTCACGTGGTGCAGGCTCTTGATAAAGCTGCACGGGATCAGCACCATGCCGCAGAGCATCATCCAGGAGCGCGTGTCGATCTGACCTTGCGGGAACATGCCGATCATGAGGTCCCCGCACAGCACCACGTACAGGATGCAGGTCATCAGCAGCTCGATCATCTGCGCCACGTTGACGATGCTGCCGCCCCAGCGAGGACCGAAGCACATCTTGGCGATGCTGACGTAGCTGTCTCGCACGCGCACCAGCTCACCGTCGGCGGTCTTCTGCCGATCAAGACATGTGCAGTGCTGTTAGATTCAAGGCCAGGTTATCGTTGTCCAGGCGCAGTGCTAGACCCGACCCGAATTAAACGTGGCGTTCTTCAAACATCGATGGTTTATTTTCGTTTTACGTTTGCTTGCGTTAGAAAGCCAGTCTTCGTTTCAGAATGCGATATATGCATCATAATGAGGTATCTAAAAGCATTCTTAATCTTTGTTTAGTGTACCTAATGATTGTGTAGAACGTGCCACATTGTAGGATGTTACACACCACTTCTATGGGGAATCAACTCACACGAGTCGCTACGAGGGGCCGTAACGGTCGGTCTGAAAATCTCTGCAAAAAGCGAGATGATGTTGATTCTGTGCTTCTGCATGGGAGATACACATGAGCGGATCAAGGGCGGTCTTGGTGGGGAGGGGGAGTGAGCTGCTATTAAAGGAGAGGATGCTTAATGAGAAGGTAAGTGCTGGCAGCGAGCAACTTTCAATCGAAAGAACAAAATCAAATTGGCCTCACAGGGGATCGTCAAGTCTGTGATATCCGTGGTTGTAGGACTGGAGCCAGCGACCGAAGTTGCAATGAAAATGATCGTTCCAGCACTAGTATGGAAGAAACAAAAACTATCTTCCTGTTTATAATGCACAATGCCATGCAACAACTGCGAAACCCTTCCAGAGTTATCACCTCGAAGGAAACGTCAGACAGGCAGGCAGGCGTGCCCACTCGTCGGGCAGGCACGCCGCGGGCCATGGTGGTATTGGCCGCCACGGAGACGCGCGCCCGGCCGACCCGAGGCGGGACCGTCGGGCGAGTCCATCCACCCGATACTGACCGCGACGGAGACGCGCCCGGCCGACCCGAGGCGGGACCGTCGGGCGAGTCCATCCACCCGAGTCAGATGTCGCCGGAGCACAAACTGGACAACCTCGGGAACATGCCGTATTTTCCCGAAGCTTATCGGTTTTCAGTTGGGGTCGGAATCCACAAAAAAAAAGTATTTGGGACACGGACTCTGGGAACGCCAGCGGTAGCGGCGTTCCCTTGTGGTATTTACAAGGTATTTAGTCTTCTACTGGCGTTGAAGAACTCCTTTTTCTGAACTGCAAGCAGTCCCTCTAAAGGATAATGCAATTATTTCGCTGCCGTCTTTAAATGCAGATTTAGAAATGGATTTAACACATTATAATCGGAAGGGAGTTTATCGACTTATTGTATGTAATTATTTGGTGTTAACCACAAATATTGAGTATGATCGCCACCATCTGACAGACATGTTCCTATTAGCTTCCTTTTTTCTGTGCAATACAATGGAGAATTGCTCGCCCTGGATACTTGCAATACACCTGAGGTGCACCCGATGGTGAAACATTGGAA
This sequence comes from Ashinkailepas kermadecensis, assembly GCA_034440615.1. Lineage (NCBI taxonomy): Eukaryota > Metazoa > Arthropoda > Thecostraca > Neolepadidae > Ashinkailepas > Ashinkailepas kermadecensis. The sequence goes on from JAOTOM010004721.1 coordinate 416,854, forward strand.
AACACATTACCGTACTACACCGCACCATAAGGGTTAAGTTCTCAATAATCTATAATATCATCTAGGTTTGCAGCCTTGTGCATTTTATTTTGCAGACTTGCATTTGGCCAGCCAGCTGCCGTCTGGTCCGGCGGTACGACACGGCCGGCGTCGCTGGTGGCTGACCTGGCGACGTGTGGACGGCTCCGGTCTCCACATCCTGGTGCACGAGATTAACCCGGGCAAGGGATGCCGCCACGCATTCTCGCATTGTATCTAAAGAATGTATATATATATATATATATATATAAATATATATATATATATATATATATATATATATATATATATATATATATATATATATATATATATATACACACATATATATCTATATATATATATATATATATATATATATATATATATATATATATATATATATATATATATATATATATATATATATATATACATACGTATATATATATATATATATATATATATATATATATATATATAACCCTATCCCTTCCGTCCTATCCTAAATACATTGCGACGCAGCGGCCTCGTACACGATTTAACCCGCCGCAATAGCCACTCTACAGGGGGTGCATTGCATCAAAAGGTTTCTGACAGGAGGATTTATTGATTATTTGGGCTTAAGGACGCGCCGACTACGAGTTCATTTAGCGCCCATGACAGGAAGGCGAGGCACGTAATTCCAGCATGGACGCCGGAACGCACGAGGCGCTAAAATGCATCGTCCCTTTAAATACGGACATTTGGCATCAGCATTCTGGTGTTAACTGGAAAAAAAATCAACTTAAAAGGTTCTCCCTCGCCTAAAGCTTAATCTTTGCCTCAAGAGAATTTTAAACTCACTCGATCTTGGCCAGTTACTACTGCAACACGAACTAGATTCATGGACGGAGCCCCGTACGGTGCTGTACACTGGACAGCATTGGAACTGTAAAGAACCCGTTTGTGGAGTGATGAGAATTTGACACATTCGTGAGGGTCAAGGTGGAATCATATCATCTGGAAGTGATGAACTTCCATATTTTTTTCAAAATAATGGTACTTAGCATCCTTAAAATATAAGCGGAAGGTAAAAGTATTCCTCCGCAGCATACATACCTCCATTTCCCTCCTTATCTGATATTCCTCTGCAGCATACGTACCTCCATTTCCCTCCTTATCTGATATTCCTCTGCAGCATACGTACCTCCATTTCCCTCCTTATCTGATATTCCTCCGCAGCATACATACCTCCATTTCCCTCCTTATCTGATATTCCTCTGCAGCATACGTACCTCCATTTCCCTCCTTATCTGATATTCCTCTGCAGCATACATACCTCCATTTCCCTCCTTATCTGATATTCCTCTGCAGCATACCTACCTCCATTTCCCTCCTTATCTGATATTCCTCTGCAGCATACCTACCCCCATTTCCCTCCTTATCTGATATTCCTCTGCAGCATACCTACCTCCATTTCCCTCCTTATCTGATATTCCTCCGCAGCATACCTACCTCCATTTCCATCCTTATCTGATATTCCTCCGCAGCATACCTACCTCCATTTCCCTCCTTATCTGATATTCCTCTGCAGCATACCTACCTCCATTTCCCTCCTTATCTGATATTCCTCTGCAGCATACCTACCCCCATTTCCCTCCTTATCTGATATTCCTCTGCAGCATACCTACCTCCATTTCCCTCCTTATCTGATATTCCTCTGCAGCATACCTACCCCCATTTCCCTCCTTATCTGATATTCCTCTGCAGCATACATACCTCCATTTCCCTCCTTATCTGATATTCCTCTGCAGCATACCTACCTCCATTTCCCTCCTTATCTGATATTCCACTGCAGCATACCTACCTCCATTTCCTCCTTATCTGATATTCCTCTGCAGCATACCTACCTCCATTTCCCTCCTTATCTGATATTCCTCTGCAGCATACCTACCCCCATTTCCCTCCTTATCTGATATTCCTCTGCAGCATACCTACCTCCATTTCCCTCCTTATCTGATATTCCTCTGCAGCATACCTACCTCCTTTCCTTATCGTATTCCTCCGCAGATCCATTTCCCTCCTTATCTGATATTCCTCTGCAGCATACCTACCTCCATTTCCCTCCTTATCTGATATTCCTCTGCAGCATACCTACCTCCATTTCCCTCCTTATCTGATATTCCTCTGCAGCATACCTACCTCCATTTCCCTCCTTATCTGATATTCCTCTGCAGCATACCTACCTCCATTTCCCTCCTTATCTGATATTCCTCTGCAGCATACCTACCTCCATTTCCTCCTTATCTGATATTCCTCTGCAGCATACCTACCTCCATTTCCCTCCTTATCTGATATTCCTCTGCAGCATACCTACCCCCATTTCCCTCCTTATCTGATATTCCTCTGCAGCATACCTACCTCCATTTCCCTCCTTATCTGATATTCCTCTGCAGCATACCTACCTCCATTTCCTCCTTATCTGATATTCCTCTGCAGCATACCTACCCTCCATTTCCCTCCTTATCTGATATTCCTCTGCAGCATACCTACCTCCATTTCCCTCCTTATCTGATATTCCTCTGCAGCATACCTACCTCCATTTCCCTCCTTATCTGATATTCCTCTGCAGCATACCTACCCCCATTTCCCTCCTTATCTGATATTCCTCTGCAGCATACCTACCTCCATTTCCCTCCTTATCTGATATTCCTCTGCAGCATACCTACCTCCATTTCCCTCCTTATCTGATATTCCTCTGCAGCATACCTACCTCCATTTCCCTCCTTATCTGATATTCCTCTGCAGCATACCTACCTCCATTTCCCTCCTTATCTGATATTCCTCTGCAGCATACCTACCTCCATTTCCCTCCTTATCTGATATTCCTCTGCAGCATACCTACCCCCATTTCCCTCCTTATCTGATATTCCTCTGCAGCATACCTACCTCCATTTCCCTCCTTATCTGATATTCCTCTGCAGCATACCTACCTCCATTTCCCTCCTTATCTGATATTCCTCTGCAGCATACCTACCTCCATTTCCTCCTTATCTGATATTCCTCTGCAGCATACCTACCTCCATTTCCCTTTCCATTTCCTCCTTATCTGATATTCCTCTGCAGCATACCTACCTCCATTTCCCTCCTTATCTGATATTCCTCTGCAGCATACCTACCTCCATTTCCCTCCTTATCTGATATTCCTCCGCAGCATACCTACCTCCATTTCCCTCCTTATCTGATATTCCTCCGCAGCATACCTACCTCCATTTCCCTCCTTATCTGATATTCCTCTGCAGCATACCTACCTCCATTTCCCTCCTTATCTGATATTCCTCTGCAGCATACCTACCTCCATTTCCCTCCTTATCTGATATTCCTCTGCAGCATACCTACCCCCATTTCACTCCTTATCTGATATTCCTCCGCAGCATACCTACCTCCATTTCCCTCCTTATCTGATATTCCTCTGCAGCATACCTACCTCCATTTCCCTCCTTATCTGATATTCCTCTGCAGCATACCTACCTCCATTTCCCTCCTTATCTGATATTCCTCTGCAGCATACCTACCCCCATTTCCTCCTTATCTGATATTCCTCTGCAGCATACCTACCTCCATTTCCCTCCTTATCTGATATTCCTCTGCAGCATACCTACCTCCATTTCCTCCTTATCTGATATTCCTCTGCAGCATACCTACCTCCATTTCCTCCTTATCTGATATTCCTCCGCAGCATACCTACCCCCATTTCCCTCCTTATCTGATATTCCTCCGCAGCATACCTACCTCCATTTCCCTCCTTATCTGATATTCCTCTGCAGCATACCTACCCCCATTTCCCTCCTTATCTGATATTCCTCTGCAGCATACCTACCTCCATTTCCTCCTTATCTGATATTCCTCTGCAGCATACCTACCTCCATTTCCCTCCTTATCTGATATTCCTCTGCAGCATACCTACCTCCATTTCCCTCCTTATCTGATATTCCTCTGCAGCATACCTACCTCCATTTCCCTCCTTATCTGATATTCCTCTGCAGCATACCTACCCCCATTTCCTCCTTATCTGATATTCCTCCGCAGCATACCTACCTCCATTTCCCTCCTTATCTGATATTCCTCTGCAGCATACCTACCTCCATTTCCTCCTTATCTGATATTCCTCCGCAGCATACCTACCTCCATTTCCCTCCTTATCTGATATTCCTCCGCAGCATACCTACCTCCATTTCCCTCCTTATCTGATATTCCTCTGCAGCATACCTACCCCCATTTCCCTCCTTATCTGATATTCCTCTGCAGCATACCTACCTCCATTTCCTCCTTATCTGATATTCCTCTGCAGCATACCTACCCTCCATTTCCCTCCTTATCTGATATTCCTCTGCAGCATACCTACCTCCATTTCCCTCCTTATCTGATATTCCTCTGCAGCATACCTACCTCCATTTCCTCCTTATCTGATATTCCTCCGCAGCATACCTACCTCCATTTCCCTCCTTATCTGATATTCCTCTGCAGCATACCTACCTCCATTTCCCTCCTTATCTGATATTCCTCCGCAGCATACCTACCCCCCTTCCTCCTTATCTGATATTCCTCTGCAGCATACCTACCTCCATTTCCTCCTTATCTGATATTCCTCCGCAGCATACCTACCTCCATTTCCCTCCTTATCTGATATTCCTCTGCAGCATACCTACCCCCATTTCCCTCCTTATCTGATATTCCTCCGCAGCATACCTACCTCCATTTCCCTCCTTATCTGATATTCCTCCGCAGCATACCTACCTCCATTTCCCTCCTTATCTGATATTCCTCTGCAGCATACCTACCTCCATTTCCCTCCTTATCTGATATTCCTCTGCAGCATACCTACCTCCATTTCCCTCCTTATCTGATATTCCTCTGCAGCATACCTACCTCCATTTCCCTCCTTATCTGATATTCCTCTGCAGCATACCTACCTCCATTTCCCTCCTTATCTGATATTCCTCTGCAGCATACCTACCTCCATTTCCCTCCTTATCTGATATTCCTCCGCAGCATACCTACCTCCATTTCCCTCCTTATCTGATATTCCTCTGCAGCATACCTACCTCCATTTCCCTCCTTATCTGATATTCCTCTGCAGCATACCTACCTCCATTTCCCTCCTCTTATCTGATATTCCTCTGCAGCATACCTACCTCCATTTCCCTCCTTATCTGATATTCCTCTGCAGCATACCTACCTCCATTTCCCTCCTTATCTGATATTCCTCTGCAGCATACCTACCTCCATTTCCCTCCTTATCTGATATTCCTCCGCAGCATACCTACCCCCATTTCCCTCCTTATCTGATATTCCTCTGCAGCATACCTACCTCCATTTCCCTCCTTATCTGATATTCCTCTGCAGCATACCTACCTCCATTTCCCTCCTTATCTGATATTCCTCTGCAGCATACCTACCTCCATTTCCTCCTTATCTGATATTCCTCTGCAGCATACCTACCTCCATTTCCCTCCTTATCTGATATTCCTCTGCAGCATACCTACCTCCATTTCCCTCCTTATCTGATATTCCTCCGCAGCATACCTACCTCCATTTCCTCCTTATCTGATATTCCTCTGCAGCATACCTACCTCCATTTCCTCCTTATCTGATATTCCTCTGCAGCATACCTACCTCCATTTCCTCCTTATCTGATATTCCTCCGCAGCATACCTATTCCTCCATTTCCCTCCTTATCTGATATTCCTCTCGCAGCATACCTACCTCCATTTCCCTCCTTATCTGATATTCCTCTGCAGCATACCTACCTCCATTTCCCTCCTTATCTGATATTCCTCTGCAGCATACCTACCTCCATTTCCTCCTTATCTGATATTCCTCCGCAGCATACCTACCTCCATTTCCCTCCTTATCTGATATTCCTCTGCAGCATACCTACCTCCATTTCCCTCCTTATCTGATATTCCTCTGCAGCATACCTACCTCCATTTCCCTCCTTATCTGATATTCCTCTGCAGCATACCTACCTCCATTTCCCTCCTTATCTGATATTCCTCCGCAGCATACCTACCTCCATTTCCCTCCTTATCTGATATTCCTCTGCAGCATACCTACCTCCATTTCCCTCCTTATCTGATATTCCTCTGCAGCATACCTACCTCCATTTCCCTCCTTATCTGATATTCCTCTGCAGCATACCTACCTCCATTTCCCTCCTTATCTGATATTCCTCTGCAGCATACCTACCTCCATTTCCCTCCTTATCTGATATTCCTCTGCAGCATACCTACCTCCATTTCCTCCTTATCTGATATTCCTCTGCAGCATACCTACCTCCATTTCCTCCTTATCTGATATTCCTCTGCAGCATACCTACCTCCATTTCCCTCCTTATCTGATATTCCTCTGCAGCATACCTACCTCCATTTCCTCCTTATCTGATATTCCTCTGCAGCATACCTACCTCCATTTCCCTCCTTATCTGATATTCCTCTGCAGCATACCTACCTCCATTTCCTCCTTATCTGATATTCCTCTGCAGCATACCTACCTCCATTTCCCTCCTTATCTGATATTCCTCCTGCAGCATACCTACCTCCATTTCCTCCTTATCTGATATTCCTCCTGCAGCATACCTACCTCCATTTCCCTCCTTATCTGATATTCCTCTGCAGCATACCTACCTCCATTTCCCTCCTTATCTGATATTCCTCTGCAGCATACCCTTACCTCCATTTCCCTCCTTATCTGATATTCTCCGCAGCATACCCCTCCATTTCCTCCTTATCTGATATTCCTCTGCAGCATACCTACCTCCATTTCCTCCTTATCTGATATTCCTCCGCAGCATACCTACCTCCATTTCCTCCTTATCTGATATTCCTCCGCAGCATACCTACCTCCATTTCCCTCCTTATCTGATATTCCTCCGCAGCATACCTACCCCCATTTCCCTCCTTATCTGATATTCCTCCGCAGCATACCTACCTCCATTTCCTCCTTATCTGATATTCCTCCGCAGCATACCTACCCTCCATTTCCTCCTTATCTGATATTCCTCTGCAGCATACCTACCTCCATTTCCCTCCTTATCTGATATTCCTCTGCAGCATACCTACCTCCATTTCCTCCTTATCTGATATTCCTCCTGCAGCATACCTACCTCCATTTCCTCCTTATCTGATATTCCTCCGCAGCATACCTACCTCCATTTCCCTCCTTATCTGATATTCCTCTGCAGCATACCTACCTCCATTTCCTCCTTATCTGATATTCCTCCTATCTGACCGCAGCATACCTACCTCCATTTCCCTCCTTATCTGATATTCCTCTGCAGCATACCTACCTCCATTTCCTCCTCCTTATCTGATATTCCTCCGCAGCATACCTACCTCCATTTCCTCCTTATCTGATATTCCTCTGCAGCATACCTACCTCCATTTCCCTCCTTATCTGATATTCCTCTGCAGCATACCTACCTCCATTTCCTCCTTATCTGATATTCCTCTGCAGCATACCTACCTCCATTTCCCTCCTTATCTGATATTCCTCTGCAGCATACCTACCTCCATTTCCCTCCTTATCTGATATTCCTCCGCAGCATACCTACCTCCATTTCCCTCCTTATCTGAT
>JAOTOM010004722.1:0-420000 GCA_034440615.1 Ashinkailepas kermadecensis
CTAACCTAAGCTAACCTAACCTCACCGAACCTAACATAAACCTAACCTCACTAGCCTAACGGGACCTAACCTCACCTCACCAAACGAGATCTAACGCCACCTAACCTAACCTAACCTAACCTAACCTAACCTAACCTCACCTAACCTAACCTAACCTAAGCTAACCTAACCCTACCTAACCTAACCTAACCTCACCTAACCTAACCTAACCTAACCTAAGCTAACCTAACCTAACCGAACCTAACCTAAACCGAACCTCACTAACCTAACGAGACCTAACCTCACCTAACCCAACGATATCTAACCTCAACTAACCTAACCTAACCTAACCTAACCGGAAAACCAGAATCCTCCGAAACAAATTTTTCGGCCATGACGTCATCAAATGTAGGTGACATTGCATATATCTCCATGGGCAATTTTGAATAGGAAATAAATGTCGAATTAAGGCCAGAAACATCAGGTTTTCGTTGTCAAAGAGTATATTACATCGAGTGCATAATGTGTTGAATTTCATCTTTCTATGTTCGTTCTATATTTGAAGAGTGCAGATTTCATCGTGTACTTCTTTGCCAGCTGAAAAGTAATCATTTGTGGTGAAAATGAGTGATCACGTTGGCTTCATCACGTCAGAAAGCATACTATTACAAGGAAAAATTCCAAAAGTGAAATTGTACCTTGATCTATATATACATACGGTTTTGTCTGGGGAAAACGTTTTCCAATCATCTGAGTTCCAGGGGCTTTCGAGAGAGAGAGAGAGAGAGAGAGAGAGAGAGAGAGAGAGAGAGAGAGAGAGAGATATATATATATATATATATATATATATATATATATATACACATATATATACATATATTTATATATGTATATGTATATCGAGTATATATCGCATATGTACAATAATAATGCGTAATATTGTTTGTTTCTTTTTAGACCTTGTCAGCGAAACCATGCCCACTTTCATTTCCGACATCAAAATGATACAATTTCGGTTGGCTATGGATCACGGGAGGTCACGAGGTCATGATGGCATGAGGTCGAAAGATCAATTGTGGGAAATATTGATATTTTATCAGTCCGGAATGTGTCAGTTTTATATTTTTTCTCAACTAACCACCATTTCCGCTTCTTATCGATGACAAATCCTACGTCAATATGGTGTGGAAACAATTCTCAAGTGGGTAAAAGCTGAAAAAATGATGGTTTTATTTTCTTTTGGTGAAAAGGAATTACCATTTGGTTTGGCTGAGCGCTGAAGCATGGTGTGAATGGGAAAGTATTCCTTAAAATGGTCTTCTGGTTGGACGTGCTACGAGGAGAGGGGACCACGATAAATGGCGATACAAAAGTGCTGCTGGACATCTGGGCGAATTGAACGCAATGATATCGTTTCACCAATGCTGCTGTCGCTAGGGTGTTCCAATTTTGACGTGTTTGTCCATACACATCGGACTGCTGCGTGCAAATTGTTGGCCTGCAGCCGTGCGTCCGTCCAGCTGCGACGCGATGGCTGAACGTCGTGTCGCATTATTGGCTGGTGGTGGGCCTCACGGGTCTGTTTTAGCAACAACACGTTGACGAAATGTACCGCTTACGGCATGCACTGGACACCGCGGCCGAACCTACAGACAATGCAGAATGGGATGCCTACCTACGTCGACTGCCGTAAAGTTTACCTCGTGAGAGCGGTCTTTCACTACGTCACGTGACAATCAATACTAGGTGGTTTCTACTCCCTTCTACAAATACATTTAACGCAAACTTCTGGCAATATTCAATCGCCATGACTGATTCGGCTAGTGCACCAGCTGTCGGCTCCGCCGGCAAGGCGGCGAAAGCCAAAGTTCCGCGGCCAAAGCCAGCTCACCCGCCCACGAATGAGATGGTTCAGGGTGCCATCAAGAGTCTGAAGGAGCGTGGCGGATCTTCGCTGATTGCAATTAAAAAATACATTGCAGCCAACTATAAAGTCGACGTGGAGAAACTGGCGCCGTTCATCAAGCGAGCGCTGAAGTCTGGAGTCACCAGTGGAACACTGGTGCAGACCAAGGGCAAGGGCGCCAGCGGATCATTCAAACTGTCCGCGACGTCTCTGAAAGACAAGCCCGCAAAGAAGCCAGTGAAAGCTTCGCGGAAATCGAGTTTGGCGAGGCCGAAGAGGACTCCCAAGAAGAGCGCCAAAAAGCCAGCAGAGAAGAAGAAGTCAGTCAAGTCGCCTGTAAAGCCCAAGAAGCCGAAGGCCAAGCCGACAAAAGCGAAGAAGGCTAAGTCGCCGGCCAAAAAGCCGAAAGCGCCCAAGCCGAAAAAGTCTCCGGCAAAGAAGGCTTCGAAGAAAGCCGGTGCGAAAAAGTAAAGAAGATGACTTGGCGCCGCGCGCCGTGTGCAATGGCTCTTGTTAGAGCCACACTATTCGGTTTATTGTATTCAGACAGCACGTGTGACATATTCGGTGGCATCATGTCAGATTGTCCTGAATGATTGCGTTATCCGAATTAGTTTGCCGCCAAACGTCGTGGAACGGTGCTTTAGCAGTGACAAAGTGTCATCCCATACGCTACATATGAGTTGCATTAAACACGGCCTTATGTGGGATCGGGCGGTATCGTACAAGTAGTTGACAAAAGTTGGCGCACAATTCCCATTATCTACTACTTTGTCAAACATCAGCATCCACTCTTCTTACACACCTTTGTTGGTGATGAGCACCTCCGGGTGGAGGTGCTTGCTCGGGTTGACTTCATTTTTGCTTTCTCCACAACACAAAACTAGAACGAGACATCAAGAGAGAACGAAATCATTCTCTCCGCTGTCGCATATAGTTAATCGCAATCTAAAGCATTGGGTAGGCAGGTACCGATCCAAGTCGGCAAAAACGGACAACTTCCCCACAGATAGCGCTTGGTATTCTTCTACCATCGGGTTTTCCAGGCACCTCGGCTTTTCTCCTTTCGCCTCGCCCTGGTCGCCGGGCCTCCGCTACGCTTTCAGGTCGCAGGTAGTCAGCGGAGCCTCAGCCGAGACCATTGACACTGACATGGGCGTCACAATGACACGGCATCTGCCGGCCGGCCGGCCGTCGGCACCGGATCCGACCACGGCACTACGCTACATGGTCGGAAGTTGGTTTGATCCGGTTGTTATGTTACGTTAGTTTATGTGATGTTACGTCAGAGTAGGTTGTTGTGTTAGGTCAGGTTATATTTGACGTCGCCGCGTATTTAGAAAAGTGAAGAAAACCCACCGAACGCATATCCTGTCAAGGGCCGCTGGCGAAAATGGGTTCATGAAACGCCAGCACGGCATCCCAAGAAAACGAAAACAAAGAAATAAACCAAGTGGCAGATTGTGAGATCTCAGACACCTGTCACATGTCACAATTCCAATGGGAAAATCGCTGGTCCTGATAAGGACCTGTTTCGCACGTCTACACCACAAGGTCAGGAAGACGCTTCACGCCTTAGGCGCGCTCGCCACGGATGCGGCGAGCCAGCTGGATATCCTTGGGCATGATTGTCACACGCTTGGCGTGAATGGCACACAGGTTTGTGTCTTCGAAAAGACCAACCAGGTAAGCCTCGCTGGCCTCCTGCAGGGCCATCACGGCACTGCTCTGGAAGCGCAGGTCAGTTTTGAAATCCTGAGCGATCTCTCGCACCAACCGTTGGAATGGGAGTTTGCGGATCAATAGCTCGGTGCTCTTCTGGTAACGCCGAATCTCGCGCAGTGCCACCGTTCCTGGCCGGTAGCGGTGGGGCTTCTTCACGCCACCAGTCGCCGGCGCGCTCTTGCGGGCCGCCTTGGTGGCCAGCTGTTTGCGCGGCGCCTTGCCACCGGTGGACTTGCGTGCGGTCTGCTTGGTACGGGCCATGCTGTTGATCAGAAGAAGAAACTGTAAATCGAAAATTTTGCAAAGTCGTGTATCCGGGTCACAGACACACAGAAACAGATAGCGCATGCGTTCGATGTTCGGACTCGGCTATGTACACGGACACGAGAGTATAAAATTTATTCAAAACAATTTTCCGCAAAAACCGTAAACTGCCAAGATGACTGGACGCGGCAAGGGCGGTAAGGGGCTGGGCAAGGGGGAGCGAAGCGCCATCGAAAAGTTTTGCGTGACAATATCCAGGGCATCACTAAACCTGCCATCCGTCGCCTGGCTCGGCGCGGCGGAGTGAAGAGAATCAGTGGTTTGATCTACGAGGAGACGCGTGGCGTGCTCAAAGTGTTCCTGGAGAATGTCATCCGTGACGCCGTCACCTACACTGAGCACGCGAAGCGCAAGACTGTCACTGCCATGGACGTTGTGTACGCTCTGAAGCGTCAGGGTCGTACCCTGTACGGTTTCGGCGGTTAGTCTGCCAGCTTTACCGTCTTGCAGCATCTTGTTGCCTGCCGAACAGGCCTTTTTGAAGGCCACAACACCTGTACTGGTAGTTGGATCGCAGTATCGTAATTATCGTAATAATTGACACGCAGTTTCACGTGCATGCGTTGGAGTTTTCGGAAAAATAAAACTAAACGGAAGACTGTACTGGAAGGTGGGTAATTTTTGTTGTTGGGTGCCCCGTAAATTATTATACGCGAAATCGGGTGCATTACATGATTTCCCGAACACTGAATCGACATCCTTTTGAAACAACGTGTCCACTTGTTGAGTTTTTGTGGTGCCTCGACATCAAATTTCTAACAGTATCTCGTTGATAAGTCATTTGATTGTGGAAATACAATTGTCAACCTTCGTTTAACAGAATGAAATTCTGGCGCGCGAGAATAGATACGGTTCCCCAGTTTTAATGCATATACATATGTATGCATTAAGTGCATACAAATATCATACGCAAATGTTCGTCCGAACATCAGTGGTACTGGAAGGCAACAATTCGCGTTGCGAAATGTTTGAAAGCCACCACTTCGACGCCTGAAAGCATAATTTTGTGTTAAATTGAAACGTTGAAAGAAATAAAGAACGAAAATCTCCGAAATGCCATCTCGCCATGTAGCCGGCAACATGCACAAGCATCTTCACCAATCGAATGGAGATTCACTAACGTGATGGTTCATGAAGAGCTGATTCTACCTTCGTTAACGTGGGCCTTCGTTATTCGACCTATGAGCGAAATTTGCACGTGGCGCACGTGCGACCGACGAGTTCGAGATTTTGCCACCACGTACATGGCCCACAGGCCAATTGTCACTAATGTTTGCACTATTTGCTAATTTGGTTCGCCCGCTACTCGCAAAATCAGACAATTGCTGCCGCTCGAGGCGTCAAATGCCGATGTCAGCGCATTCGAAAGGAGAGTAGGAGAGATATCATATCTTGAGTATGCAAGTGTTGAATTATCGTCGAAAACAACACACACGCGCCTGATGACAATTCCGGGAACAACTGCTGTGTGGCCTTTAAAAAGGCCTGTTGCTTGCATCGTGCCAGCTGACTTGGCGCACGGGCCCAACGTTCACTTCTTTTCCGTCTTTTTCGGCAGCAGAACGGCCTGAATGTTGGGCAGAACGCCACCCTGGGCGATAGTCACGCCCGACAGCAGCTTGTTTAGCTCCTCATCGTTGCGAATGGCCAGCTGCAAGTGGCGGGGGATGATCCTCGTCTTCTTGTTGTCGCGAGCGGCGTTGCCGGCCAACTCGAGGACCTCGGCGGCCAAATATTCCATGACGGCGGCAAGATACACCGGCGCGCCGGCACCAACACGCTCAGCGTAGTTTCCTTTACGGAGGAGGCGGTGAATCCGACCGACTGGGAACTGAAGACCAGCGCGCGACGAGCGCGACTTGCTCTTGCCCTTGACCTTTCCGCCTTTGCCGCGTCCAGACATGGTTGCTGTTGCTGTTGCTGTCCAAGAGCTTGATGTCGGAAAAAGAGAGCTGCTCCATATCGCCAGTAGGCATCAAATAATCGCGAACGTGCACGCCCAAAGACTGCGACGCCGATCATGACGCAACACAATGTCCACAACGACTGGCGGAAATAATCCGAATCCCAAAAATTTTTGTTTCGTTGCTACCAGTTGTCAAGCATGCCTCCGAAGACTAGCGGCAAGGCCGCCAAGAAGGCGGGCAAGGCCCAAAAGAACATCTCCAAAGGAGACAAGAAACGCAGGAAGAAGAGGAAGGAGTCCTACGCAATCTACATCTACAAGGTTCTCAAACAAGTCCACCCGGACACTGGCATTTCGTCGAAAGCCATGAGCATCATGAACTCGTTCGTCAACGACATCTTCGAACGCATCGCTGCAGAGGCATCGCGTCTTGCTCACTACAACAAGCGATCCACCATCACGTCGCGGGAGATCCAGACGGCAGTTCGCCTCCTGCTGCCCGGTGAGCTTGCCAAGCACGCTGTGTCCGAGGGCACGAAGGCTGTTACCAAGTACACGAGCAGCAAGTGAGAAGCACCTGACTGTCAAACCCCGGACCGGCCGACTTTGTTGTCATCATCCTCATCTTTCACCGTCAGCAATCCAGTTGGATCGGAGGTTGTCACGATCAATAGGTCTTTTTTAAGACCAACAATTTAATTCAATGGGTTCAGACTGGTGTACCGTGCACAGCTCACAGGCGAAGCCGATATTGTTACAAAAAAATGTATATATATGTTATCTCCGAATGTGCTCAAAATGAGTTAGACGAATTGATTAAGTCATAGACTTACCGTAAAGGGACGAAACTATGAGCCCGAAAAAAAAACTTCGACACCACATCCTAAATTTGGATGAGACTATATATCCACAGACACACACCTACCAATCAATATCTAGCCCGATTCGCTCGATCCCGCGTAGCACACGCGCAACATGGATCGAGCGCCCTATCGAAAATTTGCGAATTCCATGCATGCCTGCTTAACGTCTTCCACCAGTAGTACTACAACGGAAAAACATCTTCCAGAAAAACAATTGTTCGCCATATTTGAAACTACATTCAATGCATTGTCGTACCCACAGACATCAGCAGGAAGCGTATTCCATTGTTCAACCGCCGTTGAGGGAAAATTGTCGAAAAATTGCTTTCGTGGGTACCCTAGGCTGCAATAATACTGGCCATGCTACGTTAGGTGTGTTGGAAGAAAAAAAGTACCACATTATTTTTCGCCTCGTCCAAAGCATTCTTATTTACATTAGAGTGCAGCTAGCAGTTTTGTGAGATACATCACGTGCACCGTTCGAATTATCCACCACCTAGTCTGGAACCAAAAAATCTTGAAACGAATGCGAACATGACGCTTTTTATTCGTTGGTTCACGACGTACTTTATGCACAATCACCGCAAATGGGAAATTTCCCGAGTTGTGCGGGGCGTTGAACCCGATACCTTCATAACGAACACAAAACGGCCGGCACAGCGCCGGCAACGACCATACCATGCTGAAAACACCAGTTCCCGTCTGATCACTGAAGTAAACCAGCATCGGGCCCGATTAGTACTTGGATGGGTGACCGCCTGGGAACACCGGGTGTCGTTGTCACTTTTGCTCTTTTGTTCTTTTTACAAACGTTGGGCACGGGGAACGTTTTGCACGATTTAATATTCTGAACAGTGCATGCTTTTGGCCTTCCAACAATCACGTTGGCCGATGAGCAATTGGACATGGTGAACGATTCGGGATCATGCACATGTAGGCGGTGTCATTTTTGGACGATTGTAAATTTCCAACCATTCTTGATCGTATACCTTGACAATTTTGAACTTTTGAACATTGGAGATCAAACCCACTTGAACGATTCGGGACTGTCAACATTGGCGATCTTGGACTTGTCCCAATTCGTAACGAGTAGTAATTGAAACTTTGATCAGTGGTGCAACACTTGGGCTGCAATACCGATTCGAGATTGTGAACACCTGGGTCTTTTGAGCATGTGGAATTGTGAGCCTTACATGATTCGCGATTATCGGCAATTGGAAATTCTTCAATCGGTTGGCGCCTATCAGCAGCTCAGAAACCACACATCATGCAATAATACTTTTTTGGGAAGCATGGGAACATTCAGGACGGGATCGGATCGAGTTTGGCGAATATGAGCTTGGGCGAATGCGCATTGGATAAAGGAATGGCTTTTGCCGAGGAAAAGGGCATTGAACAAATTAATCGTGTATCACGATGTTTTCTAGTCCAACACATGGCACATATGGCACATGTGAATGTTGCGTCCAAGTGCATATAGGTGTCAGGAGGCTAACAGTCTTTGGCGAGGAAACTATCGACAACAACGGAAAGGACAAAGTCCGCTCGACCATGAAGTCAGCGAGCCACATTCATCTCAGTTGTTTCAATTCAAATTACATGGCATTCGTACGGCAATCGATGTTCTCCACTCCCGATACCAAATGTACCCGGCCATCACACGAAGTGCACTAAAACATTAGCATTATAGCAGTGGTGCAGAATAGTTTCGATCCAGCTTGATGTTCAGTGGCGTAGCTTGCTCATGTGGCGAGCGTACATGCAAAATAGCATTAAGTGAAGTGGCGTTGGCCGCAGCCAAGTGACCGTCCGTAGATATCGGAGTCGATCGAGGATGACGTCAGAAATACGACCCTTCACCGGCGGCCAGGTGGTCACGGGGAGAGTAATTACTGAATGTCCGGCCGTGTTGATGGGCACGCGTCGGTCATAGCGACCAGAGCACTTGTACGACACTTACTGACGCCCACAAGCGAAGGAGAGATTCGGCCCAGTTTGGTTTCGGTTTTATTTTACACAACCCGAGAGAAACCTCAACCACGTCCGTACATGTACACCTCATGCACCCCACACCACGTCGACGGCGGAGACTTCCGTGTATTTCAGGAAATTGCCCATCTCTCTGCATATGCTCTGCTTCTTGCATACTTTGTTCATCCTGATACAACATTGCACTAATAATACGATCTAAAGTGACATATTCATTCGTCGATAAAATACAATTGCAATCCACCTTTCACACAAACGGTGAATGCAATGCCACAATGTGTGTTATCAATCAATCCGGGACGGGTTTACGCCGGCGTACGAAAAGCGTCGCCGCCAAACTAGCATCAATTCGTAGGTGGCGCCGTGTTTATTTCCACATAGGTGGCGCTGGCCGCGCTAATTTGCAGTTTGTCCCGGCATAATTAAGTAATAAATATCGTGGGTGACTTTCCCACATTCGGCCTCGCTGAGCAGAACACGCCTGACTCACTGCTCGAAACGCTTAAATATTGGGTTCGGCGAAAGCAACACTAATAATTTGCATCACACGAAATTATTGCCAACACCAAGTCTCTCAGCTTCAGCAACAGCAAAACTCTGTCTTTCGCAATTTCCAACACAAATCTGAAATACGCCACTCTGCTTATTTCATCAGATAAGCATATTTCATCAGACAGAAATATAAATGACTCGCATACGACGAACATCAATCTGGGACAATTATCTCTCACTGGAGGCCCCAAACAGCACACTCAAAAGCGCTCCGGGCACCTCACATAAATCGGGCCGGAACAATGAAAGAAAATCACGCCGCCGGGAATTTCGGAAAAATCAGGTGAATTTTCCCCATCCGGAAAACGGGCACGCCACCCAACGAAACAACAACAATTCCTATTCTATTCTTCGATTGTCAATTTTTGTTCCAGGATCAATTTTGTTCACTAACCACGAACCACGAATCCACCAGCTATAATATTGAGATCGGCGGTGTATTTTTTTCCGTTACCAGCAACACACCAGGGACGGCGTGAGAAAGTCAACCACGTCAGTACACGAATAAATGGCGACTGAAATGACACCAATACTCACGAATAAAGGCTTTTCAACATCGAGCATGCCTATCACAGCCACGCGACAAATACGAGAAGCTGCAGTGCAATTCCATGTCGAGAAGACGACGGTACTCACCGTTCGTTGTTTGTTCTCACCCATAGTGTCTTGCACACGAATGCTGTCGACAATCGCTCACCACGTTCACGATGCACCTCGAGACGCCGGCGCGCCGCGCCGCACCCTCACACCACCGTGTCTCTGACGCGACTGTCGTCAGCTGGCGGGCTGGCCGGCGCGCCGGACGCGCGGCAGTTGTCAACCCTGGTAGAGGCTACATGTCACAAAGGTTCATTTGCCCATACCTCAGCATGGAAAACGCAAAAACTATATCCACATCGATTCTGCACGCCATCGATGCGGCACGAGAGACTATATAATCACTGAGACTGAGACGGAGACTGGGACGGAGACTGGGACTGGGACTGGGACGGAGACTGGGACTGGGACTGGGACTGGGACTGGGACTGGGACTGGGACTGGGACTGGGACTGGGACTGGGAATGGTACCGGGACTGGGACTGGGACTGGGACTGAGACTGAGACTGAGACTGCGACCGAGACTGCCACTGAGACTGAGACTGAGACTGAGACTGAGACTGAGCATGGCAGTGCTGTGGGGTGGGGCGCCGAATTGTCGTCCCCGGAAGCCGAACAAAAATTGCAATTCGCCGCAACAATCCTTGTCATAAAATGATACCAATGTACTGAATGTACGATCAGGGGCGTACCCAAGGCTTGTCATGGGGCGGACGGGCGGTCGGGCGGGGGAATTTGCACATTTTCGTGAAGGGGCGGGTTCGGCTTTGGAAGGGCACCCTCCACCCACCACTGACTGGCCACTGTATCCGCTCTTGTGTACGACGCTGAGCCTCAGCCCGGTCGCGGGCCGTCTGTTGCGTCCCCTTCGCGGAGTACCGTCCAAAGTTCAAAGCTGGTATTGTTGCGCCGCGCGACGCGGCCGCATGGCCGGCAGACATCGGGGAACGGGAGACGGGTGCACTCAGCCGTGGTGAATATGTTGGTTATGTCTATGGCATTGCAAGGGACGCAATTCATCTCATACATTATGCACGTGTGCTCACTGCTATGTCATGTCTTAATGAAATCAACAGTGAAATAGTGGCATTGTGGAAACAAGATTCCTCCTGGAACCGAATCACGACGACCGTGCGTGAAGCGCTAAATCGCATGGCGTTTGATTGCACTTCCGGAGGTCTGTCTGGGGAAAATAACCAGTTGCGTGCGCACGACACGAGCATGGCAAGCGGAGCAAGTGAAAATGTTGCACGAACAGTGCAATGCACTATGACTTTCTCACGAGAGCAGCGTGCGACGGCCGCGCCCGCATAATATGCCAACGAATGCTATATATTATATTACGTTTGACTGCATAATACCACGTGATATATAATATGCATATACATATATATGAACCGTCTGTAAGAATAGCAATCAACAATGAGGCGGCCATTATTGTCATCGCCGGCGGGCGCGGCCGTCCCGGCCCGCCGGTCTCACGCTGCTCTCGTGAGAAAGTCAACGCAAGCAGTGGCGGGTCCAGAGTGGTGCTTGATAATATTTGTATCGGACATTTCAGTTGGCTTCAAGCGTAAAGTGCACTACGCTGTTCGTGCAACATTTTCACTTCCCCCATTTGCCATACTCGTGTCCTGTGCACGCCACTGGCTGACTGAAGCAGCTCGGTTGCAGGCGCGCGGGCGCTCTCGTGTCGCCACGACCCGAAAAACGAGAGCGGCTCATTGTTTCCCAACGGCTAACAAGCATCGGGATGCAAAGTCGATGTTTCAGACTTTGCTGTGTGTAAAATGTTTGGAAGTTATTGAAACTCAATTTGAACAGCAATAATATGTAGTTCGGTCATAGTAAATCGGTCGCTTGACGCGCGAGCCCATCCGCCGCCAGCTCATTGGCCAGTGACCCAGAGTAGTGTGAGTTGGAGGTGAGCGTGATGGACGTCGTAGAGCTGAAAATTTACAGAAACGAAGACAAAAAATGTGAACATGTCTAAGTGATATTTTCTTCCCGGACAGACCTCCGGAAGTGCTATCAAACGGCATGCGATTTAGCGCTTAAAACACGGTCGTCGTCAGCCCAGGTGCATTGTAGGGACGCGTGTTGCAGGCGGCCCAAGCTCTTTTCGTCATGAACTCCATCCCCTCCTCATGAGATGAGTTGCCCTTAGCCCCAGTTATCCCATGCCCAGCGCCCTTGGAAAGCTGCACGTGTGCGAATCCCTGGACCATGTGCGCCGCGGCCAGTGGCGTATTCAGTTCTGTCTTGCCCTGAATTCACGGGCACCACCGCGTGGCAATGGGAGAGAAGAGGTGATGCACAAGCAGGACACATGTAATACACATTCCAAGGGATTTCATACAGTGACCGCATCAAGCACATGTATTCAAAACCCTGTATCCGCCCTGGCTTCACGCCGGAATCTCTAGCGGACAGACACCTGATCCCCTCCACCCCGCCCCGACGCTCGGCTCCTGCGGCCCGACGTCGACGCCGGCGCCGACGGGACGACACTGCACGACACCACCACACAGCGCCACGCCACCCACCGCACCGCACCGCACCACACCACACCACACCACACCACACCACACCACACAACACCACACCGCACCGCACCGCGCCACACCACACCAAATCACACCACACCACACCACTCGGAAAGCATCCACCTGGAGACTACACCATTACGTTGCAACTTTTTCTAACTAGGGGCTCCATGCCTGTACCGAATATTCTATGTGGTTTCGCACATAGGCCAAGTACATCATCGTCATCGCGTCTTAACATGGTTAAGGTTAGCGCCATAATAGCCAGTATTTGTAACCGTTAAACTGCTTGGTCGTCACAACGTGGCGGCGTGTGATGCAGGCGGCCGGCCAAAGTTACCTTTCGTGATGAAATTATTACCACTTATTATATTCACGAAACCACACCATCCCCCCACGTGAGTTCCCCCTCATCTTCAGCGATCCCATACCCAGCCGCTTTGTAGAGCCGCACGAACCTGAACCTGAACTCTCCCCTCCCTCCTGGACCCTGTCCGCCACGGCGCATCCAGTGGCGCCTCCAGTTCTGACTTCACGGGCACCAGCGCATAACAGTGGGAGAGAAGAGTGCATGTAACGCACATTGGAAAGGGTTGGGAACACCGCCGACCGCATCACGAACACCCATTCGAGACCTGCGTCCGCCCTTGCACGCGCCCACAAGAAACTCGAAGCCTCCCCCGCCCCGCCCCGACGCTCGCTACCCCGACCGGCGGCGCCGAGGATCGGCGAGCGACGGCGGCCGTCGGCGCGTCTGGACACGAAACATTCTAGCAAATTAACAATACTACGGCTTCACTCTTCCTATTCCTCGTTCGGAGTTCTGAGTTCATCGCCTATACCAAGCCGCAGGCCAAGGCGCGAGGCCTAAACGAATTACTTTCCTATATTGCTGTCCTGGTAAACGTATTGAGTTAGGAACTTGGACACATTTACACGCGCCATCAATAAACTAACACGTCTTTCATCTCGTGAGTTCCATTCCACACTGAAGCTAGGAGATCTAAAATGCAGCCAATTTACATGCCACATGTTTCTTATTTACATGACTCGTGTTGCCCTGTGGCCTCTGGACATTCAAGTGCTAAGCTACGGCGAATTAATGTATTCACTTTGGATGCTATGCAACAGCATTCAGACAATATCCTACTTTTCTCTACATAATTATCTACATAATGCTGCAAGTAAAATTAAGCAGGGGAATTTTTCCATTAGTCGGTTAGCTTCACTGACTGATGTAAAACACTTAATAACACGGGCAGAAGCGTGCTGAGAGAGCACGCGCTTCTCCATGATTGAAATGGTGGCACATGACAACGAAGCTAAACATGATACACGACGTAATGTAGTCTCACATTATGCATGCCCAACGGAAACAATTATTTTCAGATTGAGGCGAAAAGCACACCAGACATTGGGCGTAATTTTCAAGGCGATTTTCCACGTGATTGGTGAAAAAAATTACAGCAATGCGGCAATGCAGCGTCGGAAGACGTACGCTGCAGTGTTTTGTGAAATGTGGCGGTGTTTGGTGGCTTGGCGAAGTGTGCCGGTGTATGCCCACAATGGGTAAAACTGTTGGAAACTTGAGTATGGTATATTCCGTCGGAACAGTGGAATTATTCATTATCGTTGCTACGATGTTTTACGCAGGTGAGTTTTACGATGTCTTACGCAGGTATCAATAAGGCTTTGTGGGTTCTGTATATTCGGTTTGTTCTGTTCTGAGTTCTGTTTTTTTGTTTTGTTGTTGTTTTGTTTGTTGTGTTCCGAGTTCAACATTTAACAAAAGAATCGTCGATTTTTGTTCATAGTGCAGTTAAGTTAAAAAAAAGTTTTCAAACGACATTTACAAACGGTACGGAAACGATGCACCTCGGCGAGCTTTTTCCGACGGTGTTCTTGGATAATCATTATCTCAATATTTACTATGTGAAAGAGGCGCTTCCGAGCGAAACCACTACGAATCGCCGACATTCATTAACTGCTTTGGCGTTAAAAAGTGCCACGCTCGCACTCAGGATGTCCGAAAACACCGTCAAATGACCCTACTTCACCGACTCCGCAAAAGCACAACTTTTGAAAACTGGAAGAAGAAAAAAATCGAAATTTGCGATAAATTTTGACAATTCCTAAGTGGGTTCCTAAGTCGAGATTCCAATTCCATGTCAAGAAGACGTACACGATGCACCTCGAGACGCCGGCGCGGCGGCCAGCGTGTCCGGACACGACTGGCGGGCTGGCCGGCCGAGCGACTGCTGTCAAGTGGGGCGCCCTGGCAGAGGCTACAAAGGTTGTTGCCAAGGTTCATTTCCCCATACCTCAGCATGCAAAACGCAACCAATATATCAACATCGATTCTGTGCGCCATTCATACGGCACAAAAGGCGCTGGACTCACGGAGACTGAGATTGAAACTGAAACTGAAACTCAGACTGAGACGGAGACTCAGACTGACACTGAGACTGGTAGTGCCGTGGGGTTCGAGAGGTGAATTGTCATCCCCGGAAGCCGAACACGAACGGGCAACACATCAACTTGAGTCAATTTTTGTCTTCATTGATCGCAATTGGACACGACAACGATTGTCATCAAACGAGACCTGAATGTATTGAATGTACGACCAGAGGCGGATCCATGGCTTGTCATGTGGCGGGCGGGCGACTTGGCACACCTACTTGAAGAGGCGGGTTCGTCTTTGCAAGGGCTCATGCCGAGCCTCCTCTACATGCTAACGAGGTGGAATGCGTCCCACCTAGTGCCGTGAAATCCCACCTAGGGGAGTGGAAAAAAATACCACCTATTAAAAAGGAGCTTCGGTGGAGAAAGCAACCAAAACAAATCTTAGCATAGTTCCGGTAGTGCAAGTTATCTTTCCTTGGAACGGTGCATTTTGCTCACAAAGAAAAGTGGTAGCAAGCTGGCAGTGTACTTGTACTGAGGTGAAAACGACGTGTAAGAATAGGAATAGTAATAGGAACGAGGAATATGAATAGGAATAGGAAAGCAAGTTGTTTATCGGTAATAAGCCAATCGGTAGTACCGGTAGTCTCTTCTACCGATGGATGATTTGGTGGGGTCGCCTGGACTGATTTTGGGAGCTTTAACCAAGAGGTGTCAGAAAAGTTACCACATGGGTGAACTGGCTTGTGGCGGCCAAGCGTTCGTAGCGACGTCGCGTTTTGATCCTTCGATGTCGGCTCTTCCTATCATTGCGAAGCAGAATTCGGCAAGTGTCGGATTGTTCTAACAGGGAACGTGAGCTGGGTTTAGACCGTCGTGAGACAGGTTAGTTTTACCCTACTGATGATGGGTCGTGACGATGGTAATCGTGCTCAGTACGAGAGGAACGTTATGGTCGGACATTTGGCGTAACACTTGGCCGAACGGCCAGCGGTGTGACGCCACCATCCGATGGATTATGTCTGAAAGCCTCTAAGACAGCATCCGGTCCATTGAATATCACGATATCTTGTGTGCACACGCTGGTGATCCCCACCCATGACAGGTATGCGCACATTTTGTCTCTGTACACGAGTCCGGGCTGATCGGCTGTCGGCAGCGTCAGCGCTCGACGCCGCCCTCGCCGGTTAACATAACTCACGCTGGGCGAGTGCATCAAACGGGGTGTAAAAGACTTTCCTTATGGGTCGGAGTGCTGTACTCCTGCGAGCAGCTAGACACTGCGAGCCGTTGAGACTCTTTTCTTGACCTGAAAGTCTGTTCGCCTCGACAAGCAATATCGTTTATTGAATTTTTTTGCTCAACTCATTTTCAATCAACCAGTCACAATGCCAAACGGGCGGTCTTCTTTTTTCGACGATCGTATGGAATATTGCTTCCAGTCTGATTTCGGTCATGTGCACCAATCAATTATGTATGGAAAAAGATTGTCGCCTCTGGTTGACAATGCACGTCGCAGGTTCGGTAAGGTTAGGTTAGCTTAGGTGAGGTTAGGTTTTGTTAGGATTAAGTCTCATTAGGTTAGTGAGGTTAGATTTTCGTTAGGTTAGTGAGGCCAGGTTTGGTTAGGTTAGGTGAGGTTAGGTCTCGTTAGGTTAGTGAGGTTAGGTTTTCGTTCGGTTAGTGATGTTAGGTTTCGTTAGGTTAGGTGATATCAGGTCTCGTTAGTTTGGGACAGGTTACGTCTCGTTAGGTTAGTTAGGTTGGGTTTTCGTTAGGTTAGGGGAGGTTAGGTTAGGTGCGGTTAGGTTTCGTTAGATTAGTGAGGCTAGGTTTTCGTTAGGTTAGGTGAGGTGAGGTGAGGTGAGTTTATGTTAGGTTAGGCTAGGTTAGGTTAGGTTAGGTTAGGTTATTTTATATTTTCCATTATTCATCCATTCATATGCAATGTTTGAACTCTTTCGATTTTGAACACCGATTTCAAATGCACCCAAAATTTTGGATTTTCCAGTTTCCGCTAAACCACTGACGCCGAAACGCGCAGAACGAGCATATCCTCCAAGTAAACGCCGAATCGCCCGGTTTCATTTACCTCACCGAACCTAACGAAAACCTAACCTCACTAACCTGACGAGATCTAACCAACCTAACCTAAAGAGACCTAACCTCATCTAACCTAACCTAACCTAACGTAACCTAAGCTAACCTAACCTAACCTAAGCTAACCTAACCTCACCGAACCTAACATAAACCTAACCTCACTAGCCTAACGAGACCTAACCTCACCTCACCAAACGAGATCTAACGCCACCTAACCTAACCTAACCTAACCTAACCTAACCTAACCTCACCTAACCTAACCTAACCTAAGCTAACCTAACCCTACCGAACCTAACCTAAACCGAACCTCACTAACCTAACGAGACCTAACCTCACCTAACCCAACGATATCTAACCTCAACTAACCTAACCTAACCTAACGTAACCTACCCTAACCTAACCTCACCTAACCTAACCTAACCTAAGCTAACCTAACCTAACCGAACCTAACCTAAACCGAACCTCACTAACCTAACGAGACCTAACCTCACCTAACCCAACGATATCTAACCTCAACTAACCTAACCTAACCTAACCTAACCGGAAAACCAGAATCCTCCGAAACAAATTTTTCGGCCATGACGTCATCAAATGTAGGTGACATTGCATATATCTCCATGGGCAATTTTGAATAGGAAATAAATGTCGAATTAAGGCCAGAAACATCAGGTTTTCGTTGTCAAAGAGTATATTACATCGAGTGCATAATGTGTTGAATTTCATCTTTCTATGTTCGTTCTATATTTGAAGAGTGCAGATTTCATCGTGTACTTCTTTGCCAGCTGAAAAGTAATCATTTGTGGTGAAAATGAGTGATCACGTTGGCTTCATCACGTCAGAAAGCATACTATTACAAGGAAAAATTCCAAAAGTGAAATTGTACCTTGATCTATATATACATACGGTTTTGTCTGGGGAAAACGTTTTCCAATCATCTGAGTTCCAGGGGCTTTCGAAGAGAGAGAGAGAGAGAGAGAGAGAGAGAGAGAGAGAGAGAGAGAGAGAGAGAGAGAGAGAGAGAGAGATATATATATATATATATATATATATATATATATATATATACATATATCGAGTATATATCGCATATGTACAATAATAATGCGTAATATTGTTTGTTTCTTTTTAGACCTTGTCAGCGAAACCATGCCCACTTTCATTTCCGACATCAAAATGATACAATTTCGGTTGGCTATGGATCACGGGAGGTCACGAGGTCATGATGGCATGAGGTCGAAAGATCAATTGTGGGAAATATTGATATTTTATCAGTCCGGAATGTGTCAGTTTTATATTTTTTCTCAACTAACCACCATTTCCGCTTCTTATCGATGACAAATCCTACGTCAATATGGTGTGGAAACAATTCTCAAGTGGGTAAAAGCTGAAAAAATGATGGTTTTATTTTCTTTTGGTGAAAAGGAATTACCATTTGGTTTGGCTGAGCGCTGAAGCATGGTGTGAATGGGAAAGTATTCCTTAAAATGGTCTTCTGGTTGGACGTGCTACGAGGAGAGGGGACCACGATAAATGGCGATACAAAAGTGCTGCTGGACATCTGGGCGAATTGAACGCAATGATATCGTTTCACCAATGCTGCTGTCGCTAGGGTGTTCCAATTTTGACGTGTTTGTCCATACACATCGGACTGCTGCGTGCAAATTGTTGGCCTGCAGCCGTGCGTCCGTCCAGCTGCGACGCGATGGCTGAACGTCGTGTCGCATTATTGGCTGGTGGTGGGCCTCACGGGTCTGTTTTAGCAACAACACGTTGACGAAATGTACCGCTTACGGCATGCACTGGACACCGCGGCCGAACCTACAGACAATGCAGAATGGGATGCCTACCTACGTCGACTGCCGTAAAGTTTACCTCGTGAGAGCGGTCTTTCACTACGTCACGTGACAATCAATACTAGGTGGTTTCTACTCCCTTCTACAAATACATTTAACGCAAACTTCTGGCAATATTCAATCGCCATGACTGATTCGGCTAGTGCACCAGCTGTCGGCTCCGCCGGCAAGGCGGCGAAAGCCAAAGTTCCGCGGCCAAAGCCAGCTCACCCGCCCACGAATGAGATGGTTCAGGGTGCCATCAAGAGTCTGAAGGAGCGTGGCGGATCTTCGCTGATTGCAATTAAAAAATACATTGCAGCCAACTATAAAGTCGACGTGGAGAAACTGGCGCCGTTCATCAAGCGAGCGCTGAAGTCTGGAGTCACCAGTGGAACACTGGTGCAGACCAAGGGCAAGGGCGCCAGCGGATCATTCAAACTGTCCGCGACGTCTCTGAAAGACAAGCCCGCAAAGAAGCCAGTGAAAGCTTCGCGGAAATCGAGTTTGGCGAGGCCGAAGAGGACTCCCAAGAAGAGCGCCAAAAAGCCAGCAGAGAAGAAGAAGTCAGTCAAGTCGCCTGTAAAGCCCAAGAAGCCGAAGGCCAAGCCGACAAAAGCGAAGAAGGCTAAGTCGCCGGCCAAAAAGCCGAAAGCGCCCAAGCCGAAAAAGTCTCCGGCAAAGAAGGCTTCGAAGAAAGCCGGTGCGAAAAAGTAAAGAAGATGACTTGGCGCCGCGCGCCGTGTGCAATGGCTCTTGTTAGAGCCACACTATTCGGTTTATTGTATTCAGACAGCACGTGTGACATATTCGGTGGCATCATGTCAGATTGTCCTGAATGATTGCGTTATCCGAATTAGTTTGCCGCCAAACGTCGTGGAACGGTGCTTTAGCAGTGACAAAGTGTCATCCCATACGCTACATATGAGTTGCATTAAACACGGCCTTATGTGGGATCGGGCGGTATCGTACAAGTAGTTGACAAAAGTTGGCGCACAATTCCCATTATCTACTACTTTGTCAAACATCAGCATCCACTCTTCTTACACACCTTTGTTGGTGATGAGCACCTCCGGGTGGAGGTGCTTGCTCGGGTTGACTTCATTTTTGCTTTCTCCACAACACAAAACTAGAACGAGACATCAAGAGAGAACGAAATCATTCTCTCCGCTGTCGCATATAGTTAATCGCAATCTAAAGCATTGGGTAGGCAGGTACCGATCCAAGTCGGCAAAAACGGACAACTTCCCCACAGATAGCGCTTGGTATTCTTCTACCATCGGGTTTTCCAGGCACCTCGGCTTTTCTCCTTTCGCCTCGCCCTGGTCGCCGGGCCTCCGCTACGCTTTCAGGTCGCAGGTAGTCAGCGGAGCCTCAGCCGAGACCATTGACACTGACATGGGCGTCACAATGACACGGCATCTGCCGGCCGGCCGGCCGTCGGCACCGGATCCGACCACGGCACTACGCTACATGGTCGGAAGTTGGTTTGATCCGGTTGTTATGTTACGTTAGTTTATGTGATGTTACGTCAGAGTAGGTTGTTGTGTTAGGTCAGGTTATATTTGACGTCGCCGCGTATTTAGAAAAGTGAAGAAAACCCACCGAACGCATATCCTGTCAAGGGCCGCTGGCGAAAATGGGTTCATGAAACGCCAGCACGGCATCCCAAGAAAACGAAAACAAAGAAATAAACCAAGTGGCAGATTGTGAGATCTCAGACACCTGTCACATGTCACAATTCCAATGGGAAAATCGCTGGTCCTGATAAGGACCTGTTTCGCACGTCTACACCACAAGGTCAGGAAGACGCTTCACGCCTTAGGCGCGCTCGCCACGGATGCGGCGAGCCAGCTGGATATCCTTGGGCATGATTGTCACACGCTTGGCGTGAATGGCACACAGGTTTGTGTCTTCGAAAAGACCAACCAGGTAAGCCTCGCTGGCCTCCTGCAGGGCCATCACGGCACTGCTCTGGAAGCGCAGGTCAGTTTTGAAATCCTGAGCGATCTCTCGCACCAACCGTTGGAATGGGAGTTTGCGGATCAATAGCTCGGTGCTCTTCTGGTAACGCCGAATCTCGCGCAGTGCCACCGTTCCTGGCCGGTAGCGGTGGGGCTTCTTCACGCCACCAGTCGCCGGCGCGCTCTTGCGGGCCGCCTTGGTGGCCAGCTGTTTGCGCGGCGCCTTGCCACCGGTGGACTTGCGTGCGGTCTGCTTGGTACGGGCCATGCTGTTGATCAGAAGAAGAAACTGTAAATCGAAAATTTTGCAAAGTCGTGTATCCGGGTCACAGACACACAGAAACAGATAGCGCATGCGTTCGATGTTCGGACTCGGCTATGTACACGGACACGAGAGTATAAAATTTATTCAAAACAATTTTCCGCAAAAACCGTAAACTGCCAAGATGACTGGACGCGGCAAGGGCGGTAAGGGGCTGGGCAAGGGGGAGCGAAGCGCCATCGAAAAGTTTTGCGTGACAATATCCAGGGCATCACTAAACCTGCCATCCGTCGCCTGGCTCGGCGCGGCGGAGTGAAGAGAATCAGTGGTTTGATCTACGAGGAGACGCGTGGCGTGCTCAAAGTGTTCCTGGAGAATGTCATCCGTGACGCCGTCACCTACACTGAGCACGCGAAGCGCAAGACTGTCACTGCCATGGACGTTGTGTACGCTCTGAAGCGTCAGGGTCGTACCCTGTACGGTTTCGGCGGTTAGTCTGCCAGCTTTACCGTCTTGCAGCATCTTGTTGCCTGCCGAACAGGCCTTTTTGAAGGCCACAACACCTGTACTGGTAGTTGGATCGCAGTATCGTAATTATCGTAATAATTGACACGCAGTTTCACGTGCATGCGTTGGAGTTTTCGGAAAAATAAAACTAAACGGAAGACTGTACTGGAAGGTGGGTAATTTTTGTTGTTGGGTGCCCCGTAAATTATTATACGCGAAATCGGGTGCATTACATGATTTCCCGAACACTGAATCGACATCCTTTTGAAACAACGTGTCCACTTGTTGAGTTTTTGTGGTGCCTCGACATCAAATTTCTAACAGTATCTCGTTGATAAGTCATTTGATTGTGGAAATACAATTGTCAACCTTCGTTTAACAGAATGAAATTCTGGCGCGCGAGAATAGATACGGTTCCCCAGTTTTAATGCATATACATATGTATGCATTAAGTGCATACAAATATCATACGCAAATGTTCGTCCGAACATCAGTGGTACTGGAAGGCAACAATTCGCGTTGCGAAATGTTTGAAAGCCACCACTTCGACGCCTGAAAGCATAATTTTGTGTTAAATTGAAACGTTGAAAGAAATAAAGCGAACGAAAATCTCCGAAATGCCATCTCGCCATGTAGCCGGCAACATGCACAAGCATCTTCACCAATCGAATGGAGATTCACTAACGTGATGGTTCATGAAGAGCTGATTCTACCTTCGTTAACGTGGGCCTTCGTTATTCGACCTATGAGCGAAATTTGCACGTGGCGCACGTGCGACCGACGAGTTCGAGATTTTGCCACCACGTACATGGCCCACAGGCCAATTGTCACTAATGTTTGCACTATTTGCTAATTTGGTTCGCCCGCTACTCGCAAAATCAGACAATTGCTGCCGCTCGAGGCGTCAAATGCCGATGTCAGCGCATTCGAAAGGAGAGTAGGAGAGATATCATATCTTGAGTATGCAAGTGTTGAATTATCGTCGAAAACAACACACACGCGCCTGATGACAATTCCGGGAACAACTGCTGTGTGGCCTTTAAAAAGGCCTGTTGCTTGCATCGTGCCAGCTGACTTGGCGCACGGGCCCAACGTTCACTTCTTTTCCGTCTTTTTCGGCAGCAGAACGGCCTGAATGTTGGGCAGAACGCCACCCTGGGCGATAGTCACGCCCGACAGCAGCTTGTTTAGCTCCTCATCGTTGCGAATGGCCAGCTGCAAGTGGCGGGGGATGATCCTCGTCTTCTTGTTGTCGCGAGCGGCGTTGCCGGCCAACTCGAGGACCTCGGCGGCCAAATATTCCATGACGGCGGCAAGATACACCGGCGCGCCGGCACCAACACGCTCAGCGTAGTTTCCTTTACGGAGGAGGCGGTGAATCCGACCGACTGGGAACTGAAGACCGGCGCGCGACGAGCGCGACTTGCTCTTGCCCTTGACCTTTCCGCCTTTGCCGCGTCCAGACATGGTTGCTGTTGCTGTTGCTGTCCAAGAGCTTGATGTCGGAAAAAGAGAGCTGCTCCATATCGCCAGTAGGCATCAAATAATCGCGAACGTGCACGCCCAAAGACTGCGACGCCGATCATGACGCAACACAATGTCCACAACGACTGGCGGAAATAATCCGAATCCCAAAAATTTTTGTTTCGTTGCTACCAGTTGTCAAGCATGCCTCCGAAGACTAGCGGCAAGGCCGCCAAGAAGGCGGGCAAGGCCCAGAAAAACATCTCCAAAGGAGACAAGAAACGCAGGAAGAAGAGGAAGGAGTCCTACGCAATCTACATCTACAAGGTTCTCAAACAAGTCCACCCGGACACTGGCATTTCGTCGAAAGCCATGAGCATCATGAACTCGTTCGTCAACGACATCTTCGAACGCATCGCTGCAGAGGCATCGCGTCTTGCTCACTACAACAAGCGATCCACCATCACGTCGCGGGAGATCCAGACGGCAGTTCGCCTCCTGCTGCCCGGTGAGCTTGCCAAGCACGCTGTGTCCGAGGGCACGAAGGCTGTTACCAAGTACACGAGCAGCAAGTGAGAAGCACCTGACTGTCAAACCCCGGACCGGCCGACTTTGTTGTCATCATCCTCATCTTTCACCGTCAGCAATCCAGTTGGATCGGAGGTTGCCACGATCAATAGGTCTTTTTTAAGACCAACAATTTAATTCAATGGGTTCAGACTGGTGTACCGTGCACAGCTCACAGGCGAAGCCGATATTGTTACAAACACATGTATATATATGTTATCTCCGAATGTGCTCAAAATGAGTTAAACGAATTGATTAAGTCATAGACTAAAGGGACGAAACTATGAGCCCGAAAAAAAAAAAGACTTCGACACCACATCCTAAATTTGGATGAGACTATATATCCACAGACACACACCTACCAATCAATATCTAGCCCGATTCGCTCGATCCCGCGTAGCACGCGCGCAACATGGATCGAGCGCCCTATCGAAAATTTGCGAATTCCATGCATGCCTGCTTAACATCTTCCACCATTAGTACTACAACGGAAAAACATCTTCCAGAAAAAGACAATTGTTCGCCATATTTGAAACTACATTCAATGCATTGTCGTACCCACAGACATCAGCAGGAAGCGTATTCCATTGTTCAACCACCGTTGAGGGAAAATTGTCGAAAAATTGCTTTCGTGGATACCCTAGGCTGCAATAATACTGGCCATGCTACGTTAGGTGTGTTGGAAGAAAAAAAAAAGTATCACATTATTTTTCGCCTCGTCCAAAGCATTCTTACTTACATTAGAGTGCAGCTAGCAGTTTTGTGAGATACACCACGTGCACCGTTCGAATTATCCACCACATAGTCTGGAACAAAAATCTTGAAACGAATGCGAACATGACGCTTTTTATTCGTTGGTTCACGACGTACTTTATGCACAATCACCGCTAATGGGAAATTTCCCGAGTTGAACCCGGTACCTTTATAACGAACACAAAACGGCCGGCACAGCGCCGGCAACGACCATACCATGCTGAAAACACCAGTTCCCGTCTGATCACTGAAGTAAACCAGCATCGGGCCCGATTAGTACTTGGATGGGTGACCGCCTGGGAACACCGGGTGTCGTTGTCACTTTTGCTCTTTTGTTCTTTTTACGAACGTTGGGCACGGTGAACGTTTTGCACGATTTAATATTCTGAACAGTGCGTGCTTTTGGCTTTCCAACAATCACGTTGGCCGATGAGCAATTGGACATGGTGAACGATTCGGGATCATGCACATGTAGGCGGTGTCATTTTTGGACGATTGTAAATTTCCAACCATTCTTGATCGTGTACCTTGACAATTTTGAACTTTTGAACATTGGAGATCAAACCCATTTGAACGATTCGGGACTGTCAACATTGGCGATCTTGGACCTGTCCCAATTCGTAACGAGTAATAATTGAAACTTTGATCAGTGGTGCAACACTTGGGCTGCAATACCGATTCGAGATTGTGAACACTTGGGTCTTTTGAGCATGTGGAATTGTGAGCCTCACATGATTCGCGATTATCGGCAATTGGAAATTCTTTAATCGGTTGGCGCCTATCAGCAGCTCAGAAACCACACATCATGCAATAATACTTTTTTGGGAAGCATGGGAACATTCAGGACGGGATCTGATCGAGTTTGGCGAATATGAGCTTGGGCGAATGCGCATTGGATAAAGGAATGGCTTTTGCCGAGGAAAAGGGCATTGAACAAATTAATCATGTATCACGATGTTTTCTAGCCAAACACATGGCACATGTGAATGTTGCGTCCAAGTGCATATAGGTGTTAGGAGGCTAACAGTCTTTGGCGAGGAAATTATCGACAACAACGGAAAGGACAAAGTCCGCTCGACCATGAAGTCAGCGAGCCACATTCATCTCAGTTGTTTCAATTCAAATTACATGGCATTCGTACGGCATTCCCATTCCCATACGGCATTCCCAGTTTGGTTTCGGTTTTATTTTACACAACCCGAGAGAAACCTCAACCACGTCCGTACATGTATGTACACCTCATGCACCCCACACCACGTCGACGGCGGAGACTTCCGTGTATTTCAGGAAATTGACCATCTCTCTGCATATGCTCTGCTTCTTGCATACTTTGTTCATCCTGATACAACATTGCACTAATAATACGATCTAAAGTGATATATTCATTCGTCGATAAAATACAATTGCAATCCACCTTTCACACAAACGGTGAATGCAATGCCACAATGTGTGTTATCAATCAATCCGGGACGGGTTTACGCCAGCGTACGAAAAGCGTCGCCGCCAAACTAGCATCAATTCGTAGGTGGCGCGGTGTTTATTTCCACATAGGTGGCGCTGGCCGCGCTAATTTGCAGTTTGTCCCGGCATAATTAAGTAATAAATATCGTGGGTGACTTTCCGACATTCGGCCTCGCTGAGCAGAGAACACGCCTGACTCACTGCTCGAAACGCTTAAATATTGGGTTCGGCGAAAGCAACACTAATAATTTGCATCACACGAAATGATTGCCAACACCAAGTCTCTCAGCTTCAGCAACAGCAAAAATCTGTCTTTCGCAATTTCCAACACAAATCTGAATACGCCACTCTGCTTATTTCATCAGATAAGCATATTTCATCAGACAGAAATATAAATGACTCGCATACGACGAACATCAATCTGGGACAATTATCTCTCACTGGAGGCCCCAAACAGCACACTCAAAATCGCTCTGGGGACCTCACATAAATCTGGCCGGAACAATGAAAGAAAATCACGCCGCCGGGAATTTCGGAAAAATCAGGTGAATTTTTCCCATCCGGAAAACGGGCACGCCACCCAACGAAACAACAACAATTCCTATTCTATTCTTCGATTGTCAATTTTTGTTCCAGGATCAATTTTGTTCACGAACCACGAACCACGAATCCACCAGCTATAATATTGAAATCGGCGGTGTATTTTTTCCCCGTTACCAGCAACACACCAGGGACGGCGTGAGAAAGTCAACCACGTCAGTACACGAATAAATGGCGACTGAAATGACACCAATACTCACGAATCAAGGCTTTTCAACATCGAGCATGCCAATCACAGCCACGCGACAAATACGAGAAGCTGCAGTGCAATTCCATGTCGAGAAGACGACGGTACTCACCGTTCGTTGTTTGTTCTCACCCATAGTGTCTTGCACACGAATGCTGTCGACAATCGCTCACCACGTTCACGATGCACCTCGAGACGCCGGCGCGCCGCGCCGCACCCTCACACCACCGTGTCTCTGACGCGACTGTCGTCAGCTGGCGGGCTGGCCGGCTCGCCGGACGCGCGGCAGTTGTCAACCCTGGTAGAGGCTACATGTCACAAAGGTTCATTTGCCCATGCCTCAGCATGGAAAACGCAAAAACTATATCCACATCGATTCTGCACGCCATCGATGCGGCACGAGAGACTATATAATCACTGAGACTGAGACGGAGACTGGGACGGAGACTGGGACTGGGACTGGGACTGGGACTGGGACTGGGACTGGGACTGGGACTGGGACTGGGACTGGGACTGGGACAGGGAATGGTACCGGGACTGGGACTGGGACTGGGACTGAGACTGAGACTGAGACTGAGACTGAGACTGAGCATGGCAGTGCTGTGGGGTGGGGCGCCGAATTGTCGTCCCCGGAAGCCGAACAAAAATTGCAATTCGCCGCAACAATCCTTGTCATAAAATGATACCAATGTACTGAATGTACGATCAGGGGCGTACCCATGGCTTGTCATGGGGCGGACGGGCGATCGGGCGGGGGAATTTGCACATTTTCGTGAAGGGGCGGGTTCGGCGTTGGAAGGGCACCCTCCACCCACCACTGACTGGCCACTGTATCCGCTCTTGTGTACGACGCTGAGCCTCAGCCCGGTCGCGGGCCGTCTGTTGCGTCCCCTTCGCGGAGTACCGTCCAAAGTTCAAAGCTGGTATTGTTGCGCCGCGCGACGCGGCCGCATGGCCGGCAGACATCGGGGAACGGGAGACGGGTGCACTCAGCCGTGGTGAATATGTTGGTTATGTCTATGGCATTGCAAGGGACGCAATTCATCTCATACATTATGCACGTGTGCTCACTGCTATGTCATGTCTTAATGAAATCAACAGTGAAATAGTGGCATTGTGGAAACAAGATTCCTCCTGGGACCGAATCACGACTACCGTGCGTGAAGCGCTAAATCGCATGGCGTTTGATAGCACTTCCGGAGGTCTGTCTGGGGAAAATAACCAGTTGCGTGCGCACGACACGAGCATGGCAAGCGGAGCAAGTGAAAATGTTGCACGAACAGTGCAATGCACTATGACTTTCTCACGAGAGCAGCGTGAGACGGCCGCGCCCGCATAATATGCCAACGAATGCTATATATTATATTACGTTTGACTGCATAATACCACGTGATATATAATATGCATATACATATATATGAACCGTCTGTAAGAATAGCAATCAACAATGAGGCGGCCATTATTGTCATCGCCGGCGGGCGCGGCCGTCCCGGCCCGCCGGTCTCACGCTGCTCTCGTGAGAAAGTCAACGCAAGCAGTGGCGGGTCCAGAGTGGTGCTTAATAATATTTGTATCGGACATTTCAGTTGGCTTCAAGCGTAAAGTGCACTACGCTGTTCGTGCAACATTTTCACTTCCCCCATTTGCCATACTCGTGTCCTGTGCACGCCACTGGCTGACTGAAGCAGCTCGGCTGCAGGCGCGCGGGCGCTCTCGTGTCGCCACGACCCGAAAAACGAGAGCGGCTCATTGTTTCCCAACGGCTAACAAGCATCGGGATGCAATGTCGATGTTTCAAACTTTGCTGTGTGTAAAATGTTTGGAAGTTATTGAAAGTCAATTTGAATAGCAATAATATGTAGTTCGGTCATAGTAAATCGGTCGCTTGACGCGCGAGCCCATCCGCCGCCAGCTCATTGGCCAGTGACGCAGAGTAGTGTGAGTTGGAGGTGAGCGTGATGGACGTCGTAGAGCTGAGATATAGCGTGGGGTGTATGGCTGGGAGAGCGTTAATGGATGAGCGTGAGTCAGTGCAGATGATGATGTTGTGTTGGATAACGCGTTGGAGGCATGTTATGATGATATTCCCATGTTATGAGGAAAATTTACAGAAACTCAAAAAAAATGTGAACATGTCTAAGTGATATTTTCTTCCCAGACAGACCTCCGGAAGTGCTATCAAACGGCATGCGATTTAGCGCTTAAAACACGGTCGTCGTCAGCCCAGGTGCATTGTAGGGACGCGTGTTGCAGGCGGCCCAAGCTCTTTTCGTCATGAACTCCATCCCCTCCTGATGAGATGAGTTGCCCTTAGCCCCAGTTATGCCATGCCCAGCGCCCTTGGAAAGCTGCACGTGTGCGAACCCCCTGGACCATGTGCGCCGCGGCCAGTGGCGTATTCAGTTCTGTCTTGCCCTGAATTCACGGGCACCACCGCGTGGCAATGGGAGAGAAGAGGTGCCGCATGACAATGGGAGAGAAGAGGTGATGCACAAGCAGGACACATGTAATACACATTCCAAGGGATTTCCTACAGTGACCGCATCAAGCACATGTATTCAAAACCCTGTATCCGCCCTGACTTCACGCCGGAATCTCTAGCGGACAGACACCTGATCCCCTCCACCCCGCCCCGACGCTCGGCTCCTGCGGCCCGACGTCGACGCCGGCGCCGACGGGACGACACTGCACCACACCACCACACAGCGCCACGCCACCCACCGCACCACACCACACCACACCACACCACACCACACCACACCACACCACACCACACCACACCAAATCACACCACACCACACCACTCGAAAAGCATTCACCTGGAGACTACACCATTACGTTGCAACTTTTTCTAACTAGGGGCTCCATGCCTGTACCGAATATTCTATGTGGTTTCGCACATAGGCCAAGTACATCATCGTCATCGCGTCTTAACATGGTTAAGGTTAGCGTCATAATAGCCAGTATTTGTAACCGTAAAACTGCTTGGTCGTCGTGTGATGCAGGCGGACGGCCAAAGTTACCTGTCGTGATGAAGCTACTACCACTTATTATATTCACGAAACCAGACCATCCCCCCACGTGAGTTCCCCCTCATCCTCAGCGATGCCATACCCAGCCGCTTTGGAGAGCCGCACGAACCTGAACCTGAACTCTCCCCTCCCTCCTGGACCCTGTCCGCCACGGCGCCTCCAGTGGCGCCTCCAGTTCTGACTTCACGGGCACCACCGCATAACAGTGGGAGAGAAGAGTACATGTAATGCACATTGGAAAGGATTGGTAACACCGCCGACCGCATCACGAACACCCATTCAAGACCTGCGTCCGCCCTTGCACGCGCCCACAAGAAACTCGAAGCCTCCCCCGCCCCGCCCCGCCCCGACGCTCGCTACCCCGACCGGCGGCGCCGAGGATCGGCGAGCGACGGCGGCCGTCGGCGCGTCTGGACACGAAACATTCTAGCAAATTAACAATACTACGGCTTCACTCTTCCTATTCCTCGTTCGGAGTTCTGAGTTCATCGCCTATACCAAGCCGCAGGCCAAGGCGCGAGGCCTAAACGAATTACTTTCCTATATTGCTGTCCTGGTAAACATATTGAGTTAGGAACTTGGACACATTTACACGCGCCATCAATAAACTAACACGCCTGTCATCTCGGGAGTTCCATTCCACACTGAAGCTAGGAGATCTAAAATGCAGCCAATTTACATGCCACATGTTTCTTATTTACATGACTCGTGTTGCCCTGTGGCCTCTGGATATTCAAGTGCTAAGCTACGGCGAATTAATGTATTCACTTTGGATGCTATGCAACAGCATTCAAACAATATCCTAATTTTCTCTACATAATTATCTACATAATGCTGCAAGTAAAATTAAGCAGGGGAATTTTTCCATTAGTCGGTTAGCTTCATTGACTGATGTAAAACACTTAATAACAGGGGCAGAAGCGTGCTGAGAGAGCACGCGCTTCTCCATGATTGAAATGGTGGCACATGACAACGAAGCTAAACATGATACACGACGTAATGTAGTCTCACATTATGCATGCCCAACGGAAACAATTATTTTCAGATTGAGGCGAAAAGCACACCAGACATTGGGCGTAATTTTCAAGGCGATTTTCCACGTGATTGGTGAAAAAAATTACAGCAATGCGGCAATGCAGCGTCGGAAGACGTACGCTGCAGTGTTTTGTGAAATGTGGCGGTGTTTGGTGGCTTGGCGAAGTGTGCCGGTGTATGCCCACAATGGGTAAAACTGTTGGAAACTTGAGTATGGTATATTCCGTCGGAACAGTGGAATTATTCATTATCGTTGCTACGATGTTTTACGCAGGTGAGTTTTACGATGTCTTACGCAGGTATCAATAAGGCTTTGTGGGTTCTGTATATTCGGTTTGTTCTGTTCTGAGTTCTGTTTTTTTGTTTTGTTGTTGTTTTGTTTGTTGTGTTCCGAGTTCAACATTTAACAAAAGAATCGTCGATTTTTGTTCATAGTGCAGTTAAGTTAAAAAAAAGTTTTCAAACGACATTTACAAACGGTACGGAAACGATGCACCTCGGCGAGCTTTTTCCGACGGTGTTCTTGGATAATCATTATCTCAATATTTACTATGTGAAAGAGGCGCTTCCGAGCGAAACCACTACGAATCGCCGACATTCATTAACTGCTTTGGCGTTAAAAAGTGCCACGCTCGCACTCAGGATGTCCGAAAACACCGTCAAATGACCCTACTTCACCGACTCCGCAAAAGCACAACTTTTGAAAACTGGAAGAAGAAAAAAATCGAAATTTGCGATAAATTTTGACAATTCCTAAGTGGGTTCCTAAGTCGAGATTCCAATTCCATGTCAAGAAGACGTACACGATGCACCTCGAGACGCCGGCGCGGCGGCCAGCGTGTCCGGACACGACTGGCGGGCTGGCCGGCCGAGCGACTGCTGTCAAGTGGGGCGCCCTGGCAGAGGCTACAAAGGTTGTTGCCAAGGTTCATTTCCCCATACCTCAGCATGCAAAACGCAACCAATATATCAACATCGATTCTGTGCGCCATTCATACGGCACAAAAGGCGCTGGACTCACGGAGACTGAGATTGAAACTGAAACTGAAACTCAGACTGAGACGGAGACTCAGACTGACACTGAGACTGGTAGTGCCGTGGGGTTCGAGAGGTGAATTGTCATCCCCGGAAGCCGAACACGAACGGGCAACACATCAACTTGAGTCAATTTTTGTCTTCATTGATCGCAATTGGACACGACAACGATTGTCATCAAACGAGACCTGAATGTATTGAATGTACGACCAGAGGCGGATCCATGGCTTGTCATGTGGCGGGCGGGCGACTTGGCACACCTACTTGAAGAGGCGGGTTCGTCTTTGCAAGGGCTCATGCAGAGTCTCCTCTACATGCTAACGAGGTGGAATGCGTCCCACCTAGTGCCGTGAAATCCCACCTAGGGGAGTAGAAAAAAATACCACCTATTAAAAAGGAGCTTCGGTGGAGAAAGCAACCAAAACAAATCTTAGCATAGTTCCGGTAGTGCAAGTTATCTTTCCTTGGAACGGTGCATTTTGCTCACAAAGAAAAGTGGTAGCAAGCTGGCAGTGTACTTGTACTGAGGTGAAAACGACGTGTAAGAATAGGAATAGTAATAGGAACGAGGAATATGAATAGGAATATGAAAGCAAGTCGCTTATCGGTAATAAGCAAATCGGTAGTAACCCGTCTCTTCTACCGATGGATGATTTGGCGAGGTCGCCTGGACTGATTTTGCGAGCTTTAAGCAATAGGTGTCAGAAAAGTTACCACATGGGTTAACTGGCTTGTGGCGGCCAAGCGTTCATGGCGACGTCGCTTTTTGATCCTTCGATGTCGGCTCTTCTTATCATTGCGAAGCAGAATTCGGCAAGTGTCGGATTGTTCTAACAGGGAACGTGAGCTGGGTTTAGACCGTCGTGAGACAGGTTAGTTTTACCCTACTGATGATGGGTCGTGACGATGGTAATCGTGCTCAGTACGAGAGGAACGTTATGGTCGGACATTTGGCGTAACACTTGGCCGAACGGCCAGCGGTGTGACGCCACCATCCGATGGATTATGTCTGAACGCCTCTAAGACAGCATCCGGTCCATTGAATATCACGATATCTTGTGTGCACACGCTGGTGATCCCCACCCATGACAGGTATGCGCACATTTTGTCTCTGTACACGAGTCCGGGCTGATCGGCTGTCGGCAGCGTCAGCGCTCGACGCCGCCCTCGCCGATTAACATAACTCACGCTGGGCGAGTGCATCAAACGGTGTGTAAAAGACTTTCCTTATGGGTCGGAGTGCTGTACTCCTGCGAGCAGCTAGACACTGCGAGCCGTTGAGACTCTTTTCTTGACCTGAAAGTCTGTTCGCCTCGACAAGCAATATCGTTTATTGTTATTTTTTCTCAACTCATTTTCAATCAACCAGTCACAATGCCAAACGGGCGGTCTTCTTTTTTCGACGATCGTATGGAATATTGTTTCCGGTCTGATTTCGGTCATGTGCACCCATCAGTTATGTATGGAAAAGTTTGTCGCCTCTGGTTGACAATGCACGTCGCAGGTTCGGTAAGGTTAGGTTAGGTTAGGTGAGGTTAGGTTTTGTTAGGATTAAGTCTCGTTAGGTTAGTGAGGTTAGATTTTCGTTAGGTTAGTGAGGTCAGGTTTGGTTAGGTTTGGTTAGGTTAGGTGAGGTTAGGTGAGGTTAGGTCTCGTTAGGTTAGTGAGGTTAGGTTTTCGTCAGGTTAGTGATGTTAGGTTTCGTTAGGTTAGGTGATATCAGGTCTCGTTAGTTTGGGAGAGGTTACGTCTTGTTAGGTTAGTTAGGTTGGGTTTTCGTTAGGTTAGGGGAGGTTAGGTTAGGTGAGGTTAGGTTTCGTTAGATTAGTGAGGTTAGGTTTTCGTTAGGTTAGGTGAGGTGAGGTGAGGTGAGGTTGTTAGGTTAGGCTAGGTTAGGTTAGGTTAGGTTATTTTATATTTTCCATTATTCATCCATTCATATGCAATGTTTGAACTCTTTCGATTTTGAACACCGATTTCAAATGCACCCAAAATTTTGGATTTTCCAGTTTCCGCTAAACCACTGACGCCGAAACGCGCAGACCGAGCATATCCTCCAAGTAAACGCCGAATCGTCCGGTTTCATTTACCTCACCGAACCTAACGAAAACCTAACCTCACTAACCTAACGAGATCTAACTAACCTAACCTAAAGAGACCTAACCTCATCTAACCTAACCTAACCTAACCTAACGTAACCTAAGCTAACCTAAGCTAACCTAACCTCACCGAACCTAACATAAACCTAACCTCACTAGCCTAACGGGACCAAACCTCACCTCACCAAACGAGATCTAACGCCACCTAACCTAACCTAACCTAACCTAACCTAACCTAACCTCACCTAACCTAACCTAACCTAAGCTAACCTAACCCTACCGAACCTAACCTAAACCGAACCTCACTAACCTAACGAGACCTAACCTCACCTAACCCAACGATATCTAACCTCAACTAACCTAACCTAACCTAACCTAACCTAACCTAACCTAACCTCACCTAACCTAACCTAACCTAACCTAAGCTAACCTAACCCTACCGAACCTAACCTAAACCGAACCTCACTAACCTAACGAGACCTAACCTCACCTAACCCAACGATATCTAACCTCAACTAACCTAACCTAACCTAACCTAATCGGAAAACCAGAATCCTCCGAAACAAATTTTTCGGCCATGACGTCATCAAATGTAGGTGACATTGCATATATCTCCATAGGCAATTTTGAATAGGAAATAAATGTCGAATTAAGGCCAGAAACATCAGGTTTTCGTTGTCAAAGAGTATATTACATCGAGTGCATAATGTGTTGAATTCCATCTTTCTATGTTCGTTCTATATTTGAAGAGTGCAGATTTCATCGTGTACTTCTTTGCCAGCTGAAAAGTAATCATTTGTGGTGAAAATGAGTGATCACATTGGCTTCATCACGTCAGAAAGCATACTATTACAAGGAAAAATTCCAAAAGTGAAATTGTACCTTGATCTATATATACATACGGTTTTGTCTGGGGAAAACGTTTTCCAATCATCTGAGTTCCAGGGGCTTTCGAAGAGAGAGAGAGAGAGAGAGAGAGAGAGAGAGAGAGAGAGAGAATATATATATATATATATATATATATATATATATATATATATATATATATATACACATATATATACATATATGTATGTGTATATATGTATATGTATATCGAGTATATATCGCATATGTACAATAATAATGCGTAATATTGTTTGTTTCTTTTTAGACCTTGTCAGCGAAACCATGCCCACTTTCATTTCCGACATCAAAATGATACAATTTCGGTTGGCTATGGATCACGGGAGGTCACGAGGTCATGATGGCATGAGGTCGAAAGATCAATTGTGGGAAATATTGATATTTTATCAGTCCGGAATGTGTCAGTTTTATATTTTTTCTCAACTAACCACCATTTCCGCTTCTTATCGATGACAAATCCTACGTCAATATGGTGTGGAAACAATTCTCAAGTGGGTAAAAGCTGAAAAAATGATGGTTTTATTTTCTTTTGGTGAAAAGGAATTACCATTTGGTTTGGCTGAGCGCTGAAGCATGGTGTGAATGGGAAAGTATTCCTTAAAATGGTCTTCTGGTTGGACGTGCTACGAGGAGAGGGGACCACGATAAATGGCGATACAAAAGTGCTGCTGGACATCTGGGCGAATTGAACGCAATGATATCGTTTCACCAATGCTGCTGTCGCTAGGGTGTTCCAATTTTGACGTGTTTGTCCATACACATCGGACTGCTGCGTGCAAATTGTTGGCCTGCAGCCGTGCGTCCGTCCAGCTGCGACGCGATGGCTGAACGTCGTGTCGCATTATTGGCTGGTGGTGGGCCTCACGGGTCTGTTTTAGCAACAACACGTTGACGAAATGTACCGCTTACGGCATGCACTGGACACCGCGGCCGAACCTACAGACAATGCAGAATGGGATGCCTACCTTCGTCGACTGCCGTAAAGTTTACCTCGTGAGAGCGGTCTTTCACTACGTCACGTGACAATCAATACTAGGTGGTTTCTACTCCCTTCTACAAATACATTTAACGCAAACTTCTGGCAATATTCAATCGCCATGACTGATTCGGCTAGTGCACCAGCTGTCGGCTCCGCCGGCAAGGCGGCGAAAGCCAAAGTTCCGCGGCCAAAGCCAGCTCACCCGCCCACGAATGAGATGGTTCAGGGTGCCATCAAGAGTCTGAAGGAGCGTGGCGGATCTTCGCTGATTGCAATTAAAAAATACATTGCAGCCAACTATAAAGTCGACGTGGAGAAACTGGCGCCGTTCATCAAGCGAGCGCTGAAGTCTGGAGTCACCAGTGGAACACTGGTGCAGACCAAGGGCAAGGGCGCCAGCGGATCATTCAAACTGTCCGCGACGTCTCTGAAAGACAAGCCCGCAAAGAAGCCAGTGAAAGCTTCGCGGAAATCGAGTTTGGCGAGGCCGAAGAGGACTCCCAAGAAGAGCGCCAAAAAGCCAGCAGAGAAGAAGAAGTCAGTCAAGTCGCCTGTAAAGCCCAAGAAGCCGAAGGCCAAGCCGACAAAAGCGAAGAAGGCTAAGTCGCCGGCCAAAAAGCCGAAAGCGCCCAAGCCGAAAAAGTCTCCGGCAAAGAAGGCTTCGAAGAAAGCCGGTGCGAAAAAGTAAAGAAGATGACTTGGCGCCGCGCGCCGTGTGCAATGGCTCTTGTTAGAGCCACACTATTCGGTTTATTGTATTCAGACAGCACGTGTGACATATTCGGTGGCATCATGTCAGATTGTCCTGAATGATTGCGTTATCCGAATTAGTTTGCCGCCAAACGTCGTGGAACGGTGCTTTAGCAGTGACAAAGTGTCATCCCATACGCTACATATGAGTTGCATTAAACACGGCCTTATGTGGGATCGGGCGGTATCGTACAAGTAGTTGACAAAAGTTGGCGCACAATTCCCATTATCTACTACTTTGTCAAACATCAGCATCCACTCTTCTTACACACCTTTGTTGGTGATGAGCACCTCCGGGTGGAGGTGCTTGCTCGGGTTGACTTCATTTTTGCTTTCTCCACAACACAAAACTAGAACGAGACATCAAGAGAGAACGAAATCATTCTCTCCGCTGTCGCATATAGTTAATCGCAATCTAAAGCATTGGGTAGGCAGGTACCGATCCAAGTCGGCAAAAACGGACAACTTCCCCACAGATAGCGCTTGGTATTCTTCTACCATCGGGTTTTCCAGGCACCTCGGCTTTTCTCCTTTCGCCTCGCCCTGGTCGCCGGGCCTCCGCTACGCTTTCAGGTCGCAGGTAGTCAGCGGAGCCTCAGCCGAGACCATTGACACTGACATGGGCGTCACAATGACACGGCATCTGCCGGCCGGCCG
Source organism: Ashinkailepas kermadecensis (assembly GCA_034440615.1). Lineage (NCBI taxonomy): Eukaryota > Metazoa > Arthropoda > Thecostraca > Neolepadidae > Ashinkailepas > Ashinkailepas kermadecensis. Next base: position 36,981 of record JAOTOM010004722.1, read on the forward strand.
GCCGTCGGCACCGGATCCGACCACGGCACTACGCTACATGGTCGGAAGTTGGTTTGATCCGGTTGTTATGTTACGTTAGTTTATGTGATGTTACGTCAGAGTAGGTTGTTGTGTTAGGTCAGGTTATATTTGACGTCGCCGCGTATTTAGAAAAGTGAAGAAAACCCACCGAACGCATATCCTGTCAAGGGCCGCTGGCGAAAATGGGTTCATGAAACGCCAGCACGGCATCCCAAGAAAACGAAAACAAAGAAATAAACCAAGTGGCAGATTGTGAGATCTCAGACACCTGTCACATGTCACAATTCCAATGGGAAAATCGCTGGTCCTGATAAGGACCTGTTTCGCACGTCTACACCACAAGGTCAGGAAGACGCTTCACGCCTTAGGCGCGCTCGCCACGGATGCGGCGAGCCAGCTGGATATCCTTGGGCATGATTGTCACACGCTTGGCGTGAATGGCACACAGGTTTGTGTCTTCGAAAAGACCAACCAGGTAAGCCTCGCTGGCCTCCTGCAGGGCCATCACGGCACTGCTCTGGAAGCGCAGGTCAGTTTTGAAATCCTGAGCGATCTCTCGCACCAACCGTTGGAATGGGAGTTTGCGGATCAATAGCTCGGTGCTCTTCTGGTAACGCCGAATCTCGCGCAATGCCACCGTTCCTGGCCGGTAGCGGTGGGGCTTCTTCACGCCACCAGTCGCCGGCGCGCTCTTGCGGGCCGCCTTGGTGGCCAGCTGTTTGCGCGGCGCCTTGCCACCGGTGGACTTGCGTGCGGTCTGCTTGGTACGGGCCATGCTGTTGATCAGAAGAAGAAACTGTAAAATCGAAAATTTCGTGTATCCGGGTCACAGACACACAGAAACAGATAGCGCATGCGTTCGATGTTCGGACTCGGCTATGTACACGGACACGAGAGTACAAAATTTATTCAAAACAATTTTCCGCAAAAACCGTAAACTGCCAAGATGACTGGACGCGGCAAGGGCGGTAAGGGGCTGGGCAAGGGGGGAGCGAAGCGCCATCGAAAAGTTTTGCGTGACAATATCCAGGGCATGACCAGAGGTTCAGCGTTTGCGGCTCGGCGACTGGATTCTCATCCTTTACGGCGTTTCACCGCTCGCGCGCAGCTACCTAGCGATCGTCCCTTACGTCGGACGGCTTGCATGACGTACCATTTGTGCAGTCGACGAATCAACCTTGCCGCTCGTCAAAGTCCGGTGACAATCTGACTGAAGGTTGACGAGTTATTCGACGTGGAATTTGGGTGGAAAATCGCGTTTGCGATCGCAGCGCCATCTACATTGGGAACAATTGTTCATCATTTACGGTGCACGGCGACCAGATAGTAGAGGTAGCCGGCGTGCCGCCACGGGCGTACGTACGTATCGATTTGCTTTGCGGCTGATCGGTTGTAACTGCGATTTGGCTCGTTTAATCGCTATGTAATACATTCTCGTGACTTGCTGTGCCTAAATTGGGTTGGTACATTTGACCGTGTATGTTTTGGATGGTTAAATTGGAAGATTTTTGACGGCGATTGTCGCGTAAAAATCACTGAGGTAGTCGTGGCCGTGTAGAAATGACTGAAAAATTTGTAAATTTGTACAGCCTCAGTCACGGTGCGCCGGCCGCCCGTCCGGCCGGCCGCCAGCGGTCAGTTCAGTCGAGTGAGCCAACTGGCACGGGGAGGTTGTCGCTGCGGCGTGCGCAGGCGGGAACGCACGTGCGTTCACGAACATCACAAATGACAGACGACTGAGTGGGATAATATAACCCATTATGTTTCACCAGCTCACTTGGGTACTACCGCAAATTATTGTGAATAGCAGCAGTTTTTTTTATTGAAACAATGGAAATAATTCGAAATACCCGTTAAAGTTAGTTAGACGAAACATTGACGAAGTATGTCTGATGAAGTTGAATCCAAACTTGAAAGTTTCAAGCTTCCACTTCAAAGTTCAAGTTTTCAATATATGTATGGAAACAGATGAAGCATGATGTGATGCTTTATTATTAAGGAGTGCCTTGCGTACCACGCCGCGTGAACAAGAGTGAATGAACTGAGAACAAACCGCATGTGAAGCATGATGTAATGCTTTATTTTTTATTAACGAGTACCTTGTGTACCACGTCGCGTGAACAAAAGTGAAAGAACTTAAACACAAATCGCGGCCAATCGTCAATGCTTCGTGGCATTGTGGAGAACGATTTTCTAAGTAACTCATGTGAAACTCGCACAGGCTGCGGCACGCCGCACTGTACAACGATATAACCTACCCGCGGTATTTCCCTTCGTGTACCACACCAAGTCAAGAAAAGTAAATAACGTGAAAAATACATCGTGACCAGCCAACCCCTTTCCTCTGGCGGACGTGTTTCGCACACTATTGCGTGTGCCACAAATGATTGCATTCGGCAACGAACCAATCTTGCCTCTAGTCGAAGTTTCGTGGTAATCCCACTTACGGATATCGAATAATTCGGCGGCAAACATTGTCGTGACGCAATGGCTTGGATTGGCGTAGTTGTACTTTTGGCAGTATTCGACTATTTCGCCCATATCTTATGCACGCAACACGCGCGCGCGTCGGCCGCTGGCGAACGTGTTTGAAGTCCGACTACAGGCGCGATAGGCAATTCACATCCAACTTGCACAACCTGCGGCATCGTTTACTGCGCAAATACTATCGTTCGGCATGACTGCACTGGGGCCACACCAAGTCAAGAAAAGTAAAATAACGTGAAAAATACATCGTGACCAACCCATCCCTTTCCTCTGGCGGACGTGTTTCGCACACTATTGCGTGTGCCACAAATGATTGCATTCGGCAACGAACCAGTCATTCCTCCAGTCCAAGTTTCGTGGTAATCCCACTTACGGTTATCGAGTTATTCGGCGGCAAACATTGTCGTGCCGCAATGGCTTGGAATGCCGTAGTTGCACTTTTGGCAGTATTCGACTATTTCGTTCATATCTTATGCACGCAACACACTCCGCGCGTCGGTCTCTGACGAACGTATTTGAAGTCCGACTACAGGCGCGATAGGCAATCCTGGTAGGCAAAGAACCAATCTTGCCAGTGGTCGTAGTTTCGTGGCATTCTGACTGACGGTTATCGAAATAATTGGTGGTAAATTTGCCAAACTTACCATAGATGCGCAATGAAAATTGCCGGGCGACAAAAGTCCCGGCGGAAATGCGCTAGCGAACGTATTTGAAGTCCGACGACTGGCACGATAGGCAATGCGGGTAGGCAACGAACCAATCTTGTCGAGGTTTTGTTGCATTCTGACCGAGGATTGTCGACATAATTCACATCCAGCTTGCACAACCTGCGGCATCGTTTACTGCGCAAGTACTAAAGTAAAATAGCGTTAAAAGATACATCCTGACCGACCCTTCCCTTTCCTCTGGCGGATGTGTTTCGCACCCTACTGCGTGTGCCACAAATGACTCGCAACGAACCAATCTTGCCTCTCGTCGAAGTTTCGTGGTAATCCCACTTACGGTTATCGAGTTATTCGGCGGCAAACCTTGTCGTGCCGCAATGGCTTGGAATGCCGTAGTTGCACTTTTGGCAGTATTCGACTATTTCGTTCATATCTTATGCACGCAACACGCCCCGCGCGTCGGCCGCTGACGAACGTGTTTGAAGTCCCACTACAGGCGCGATAGGCAATCCTGGTAGGCAAAGAACCAATCTTGCCAGTGGTCGTAGTTTCGTGGCATTCTGACCGACGGTTATCGAAATAATTGGTGGTAAATTTGCCAAACTTACCATAGATGCGCAATCAAAATTGCCGGGCGACAAAAGTCCCGGCGGAAATGCGCTAGCGAACGTATTTGAAGTCCGACGACTGGCACGATAGGCAATGCGGGTAGGCAACGAACCAATCTTGTCGAGGTTTCGTTGCATTCTGACCGAGGATTGTCGACATAATTCACATCCAACTTGCACATCCTGCGGCATCGTTTACTGCGCAAGTACTAAAGTAAAATAGCGTTTAAAGATACATCTTGACCGACCCTTCCCTTTCCTCTGGCGGATGTGTTTCGCACCCTACTGCGTGTGCCACAAATGATTAGCAACGAACCAATCTTGCCTCTCGTCGAAGTTTCGTGGTAATCCCACTTACGGTTATCGAGTTATTCGGCGGCAAACCTTGTCGTGCCGCAATGGCTTTGAATGCCGTAGTTGCACTTTTGGCAGTATTCGACTATTTCGTTCATATCTTATGCACGCAACACGCCCCGCGCGTCGGCCGCTGACGAACGTGTTTGAAGTCCGACTACAGGCGCGATAGGCAATCCTGGTAGGTAAAGAACCAATCTTGCCAGTGGTCGTAGTTTCGTGGCATTCTGACCGACGGTTATCGAAATAATTGGTGGTAAATTTGCCAAACTTACCATAGATGCGCAATCAAAATTGCCGGGCGGCAAAGGTCCCGGCGGAAATGCGCTAGCGAACGTATTTGAAGTCCGACGACTGGCACGATATAGGCAACGAACCAATCTTGTCGAGGTTTCGTTGCATTCTGACCGAGGATTGTCGACATAATTCACATCCAGCTTGCACAACCTGCGGCATCGTTTACTGCGCAAATACCATCGTTCGGCATGACTGCACTGGGGCGACAAAAGTCCCGGCGGAAATACTTGAAGGTAAACCACTAGTGAAGTCGCAGTTTTTCGTTAATGGGTGACGCTCAGATTTTACGCCTCTGGCCTGAAATGTAAGGGCGCTGGCGAAACGTGATGTAAGGCTTTATTGTTGAGGATTACCTAGTGTATAGGGCGACGTGAAAAAAATATAAAAAGTACAAGAACAATTAAAATATACCGTCCCAACAATGCCCGGCCTGTAGCGACCGTGTTTGACGTGCCACGGTTTTCGCGACAGGTAATTCGTGTACTCATCGATCCAATCTCGCCTGTGGTCAAAGTTTCGTGGCAACCCGACTGACAGCTGTCGAGCTACTCGGCGGCAAACATTGTCGTACCGCAGTGGCTAATAATTCCGTAGTATCATGTTTGTCAATATTCGACTATTTCCTTCCCATCTTATGCCGCAATTGCTTGGAATGCCGTACCCACACCTTTACGTTCATCGCATGAAAAGATACCAGGTTGGGAAACAAGGTAACGCCGTGTTCGCTCTTCAAGGTAAACCACTAGCACTGTCGGTATTTTTATGCATGGGTGACGCTGAGATTTTACGCCTCTATATTTCGTTCCTATCTTAAGCACGCAACACGCGTGCAACACGCGTTCCTATCTTATGCACGCGCGTCGGCCGCTGGCGAACGTGTTTGAAGTCCGACCACTGGCACGAGAGGTCATTCGGCTAGGCAACGAACCAATCTTGGCAGCGGTCGTAAGGCGTATATATATATATAGGATATATATATATAGGAGGATAGGCGGCGGCAGGATGAGGAGTGCCGGCGGTAGAGTGATGAGTGCCGATGATAGGCTGAGGAGAGGCTGCGGCAGGATGAGGAGTGCCGTCGGTGGAGTGGGGCGGCGGCTGGATAAGGAGTGCCGGCGGTAGAGTGATGAGTGCCGACGATAGACTGAGGAGAGGCGGCGGCAGGATGAGGAGTGCGGCGGCAGACTGAGGATGGCGGCGGCAGAATGACGAGTGCCGGCGGTAGAGTGATGAGTGCCGACGATAGACTGAGGAGAGGCGGCGGCAGGATGAGGAGTGCCGGCGGTAGACTGAGGATGGCGGCGGCAGAATGAGGAGTGCCGGCGGTAGAGTGATGAGTTCCGACGATAGACTGAGGAGAGGCGGCGGCACGATGAGAAGTGCCGTCGGTGGAGTGGGGCGGCGGCTGGATGAGGAGTGCCGGCGGTACACTGAGGAGGGGCGGCGGCTGGATGAGGAGTGCCGTCGGTAGAATGAGGAGTGCCGCCGGTAGACTGAGGATGGGCGGCGGCAGAATGAGGAGTGCCGGCTGTAGACTGAGGATGGCGACGGCAGAATGAGGAGTGCCGGCGGTACACTGAGGAGGGGCGGCGGCTGGATGAGGAGTGCCGGCGGTGCCGGCCGACGAACGTCCCGACGGAAATGCAGAAGGTAAACGACTAGCGAAGTCGCTGTTTTTCGTGGATGGGTGACCGTCAGATTTTACGCCTTTAGCCTAAAATGTAAGGGAGCTGGCGAAACATGACGGTGTATAGGGCGTATATATATATATATATAGGATAGGGGTTATATATATATATATATATATATATGTATATATATAGGATAGGGGATCCTATATATATATATATATATATAGCATATATATATCTAGGAAGATAGGCGGCGGCAGGATGAGGAGTGTCGTCGGTGGAGTGAGGAGGGGCGACCGCTCGATGAGGAGTGCCGGCGGTAGAGTGACGAGTGCCGATGATAGACTGAGGAGAGGCGGCGGCAGTATGAGTAGTGCCGGCGGTAGAGTGAGGAGGGGCGGCGGCTGGATGAGGAGTGCCGTCGGTAGAATGAGGAGTGCTGGCGGTAGACTGAGGATGGGCGGCGGTAGAATGAGGAGTGCCGGCGGTAGACTGAGGAGTGCCGGCGGTAGACTGAGGATGGGCGGCGGCAGGATGAGGAGTGCCGGGGGTATACTGAGGAGTGGCGGGGGCTGGATGAGGAGTGCCGGCGGTTGGCGAGGAACCAGACCATCCCCTCCTCGTGAGTTGATCCTTAGCTCCAGTGATCCCCTCCTTAGCTCCAGTGATCCCATGCCCAGCGGCCTTGGAGAGCCGCACATGTGTCCCTTGAACGCCGTGCCTTCTCGACCGTTTCCGTGGAGGCCAGTGGCGTCTTCAGTTCTGCCTTGCATCGAATACACGGGCACCACCGCATGGCAATATGAGAGAAGAGATACTACATGACAATGGGAGAGAAGAGGTGATGCATATGTAGCACACATGCAATACACATTCTAATGGATTGAACACAGTTATCGCATCATGGATATTAATTCAAAAACTGGATCCGCCATTGCTTTACGCGGGAATCTCGGCCGGCCGCCTCATCCCCTCCCTTCTCCACGCCGACGGACGGCTGCTGCGGCCCGACGCCAACGGGACGACGGCAGCGGTCGTCGTTCGGTCTGATATACTCAGGACTGCCAAGTTACATATATTGCGAAGTTGGAGTCGAACCCCAGCACTCAGCGGGAGCGTAACCGATGTACAAATACAATAACCTTGTTTACTACAACGAAGAATGGCTCCTAGATGCTCCTGGGTTTCATACTTTGCGTGTAAAGAAAATATACGACCTTCAATATACCAGGAGGTGCTGAGTTGATATCAGAAGCAACGATAAAGGTTATATTTTATTACTAACGTTTCGGCTAGGAGCCATCGTCAGGCGTGATGAAAAAGCTCTAGCTTAAAACATTGAAAAAGGCTGGAGCCGATGGTCCATATACATATCGAAACATACACTCACGCACATATATAGGCATATATCCAATATAACGCGTAATAAATACTATATATAATTTATGTTTATGTAATTTGATGTGATATACCAGGACGTCGTTTGCGTGTTTAGTTGCAGCCGTAGATTACGTTTATGTAGAGATTCGAGGACCTTCAGATCAGCGTTGTCCCTGGCTGTTGCTAGAATTTCTACTTTGAAGTCTGTGTCAGTGTCGCTGTGTTCCATGTTAGAATGTTTGTTGATCATGTGTTCGCCTAAAGGTGTGTATGCACTCCGAAGTTTGGCATCTCCCATGTGCTCATTGTACCTATTCCTGATGCTACGTTTGGTTTCACTGACATACAATGTTCCAAGATAACGATTGCACGTTATTTTGTAAACTACGTTTGTCCGCGTGCATCTACTCTTGAGCCCGTTAATACAGGTGTGGCACGTTCTCCTGCCAGCAGGGCATGGCGGCATTTCCAGCGCTCGGTGGTGTAGCTCCCATCAGCCTGAACTACAAACAACGCATAACTTCCTTAGGTACAGTAAGGTATAATCGTGGTCAGTGCGATTTGCAGAATCTACTGTTCGAAAGACCCGTCCAAAGTACATGAAGGGTATGATATACTCAGCAGCCCCTGAACGCTCCATAATCTTACAAATTAATTCCATCTAAATTCACTCTATACACTGTTGCACTATGCTATCAATACTTATATAAGTTTGTTACAACGTACATCGATCGATTCGATATTTTACCAGGAGTCGACTGGTGTACGAATTTTTGAAATTGCAAAATTAAGGCGCTATCTGGGGGCCAAAAGCCGAAATACCGTAACGCTATGGGAAATGGTTTTGTCCACCTGGCGGCTTTCCTATGGAACTTTTGAAAGCGAGTGGCATGACCGAAAGATGCTACAATCAATTTGACGTGTTATAAATCTCGGAAATCCAAAATCGGGCGATACTTGTTCCAGTTATAGTCATTTCCAAACTTTTTGACAGGCCAAAAATGCGAAAATTGGGCAGACTGTCAGGAGTGCCGGGCTTTGCAGGGAACACTAAGGGAGATAAGCGAGCTAGCTTTTCTGCAACGGATAGCACTCTAACAGAGCTATGTGGTACCAGGAGAACACTTACGGGAAGTGGTAACCTTTTGAGTTATAGGCGTGCAAATTAGGGGGCAAATTGCACTTTGTCAATATTCGACGGCCCATAGTGCCCTAAGTTTTCAGAGTTAAGAAGCGGGGTTCACAACTTAAGCTAAGTGCGTGGAGCGCTTTCAAAAACATTATATAAAGAAAAAATTGGGAAAAATTTTGCAAACATTTTGAAAAGTGACTTTTTTACCAAAGGACTTAGAACATTCTAGTTTGTTGCGCCACATCCGTCATGCCGAGATACGTGTTATGTTAGGATTTCGAATAAGGAAAAGTATTCAATTTTAAGAATTATTAAACACTTCCTTAAAATTTGTGGGAAACAATCAATTGTGTTGGCTATAACTCTTTTATTTTCCACCTCAGCGAGAAACAAATCCCATATTCGTGATCTGCGTCGAAAACTACGTCGGAAAACATTTTCAAACACATCCCACCGATAATGGAAACATCCAACATCTTTGAACATTTCCATGTACATGTACACATATGATGACCTCTCACGGTCAATGTTACCGTCCGATGTCCAATATTAGAACGGGGATTGATTCAGCATGAACGGCGCTGTCTTTTGCTCCTCGGTCAACCCCAAACTTCCTTCATCTCCTTCAACGTATCAAGGAAAGGAATCGAACTGATATGACCAGTGTGTTCTAAGGTAAACTTGATGCTGCAATGTTGTTGCTTAATTTCTGTAAAGAAGTCGAGCAGAGAGACCAAGCCATGTGTCCAAACACCAAAAATATCGCGTATATACCTGATGTAGAGTTCGTTTGAAATAAAACAAAGCTAAGCAGATCGACTCAAGACGGTGCATCAAAGCAATCGCTAAAGGAGGTGGTCATCGGTTACCCATAGCCACTCCTTTTGTTTGCTTGTATATGGAGTTACCGAAACGTAAGAGGTTATTGCTGAAAATACGTGTTAGTAATTTCACACAGTCGTGTACACCAATCCCGAAAAGACAAACATCATCCAGATTGTCCTCGATTAGACGAATCATAGCATCTATTCCCTCCTTTATCGGAACGTTGCCATACAAACTTATCACGTCCATGTTGACATCGTTTCCCTGTTGCCCAACACTTCGGTGTTCTGTGCAATATTGTAGTGAGTAGTGCAATTGTGCCGTTCTAACTTCACGGGCACCACCGCATAACTATGGCAGAGAAGAGGTGATGCACAATCAGAACACATATAATACACATTGGAAAGGATTGGTAACAGTGACCGCATCACCAACACCTATTCAAGACCTGCGTCCGCCTTTGCACTAGCCGGACGCTGGCGAAGGAAACCCGGTCGTCACGTCATCCCCCCCCCCCCCCCCCCCCCTCCCCCGCCGGCCCGGATGCGCCCTCCACAGTCCGCCACCGGTCGGCTGGTACGGCATACTGGCACTGGCATGATACGGCATACTGTCATACTGGCATACGAGAACAGGGCGGCATACTGGCAGCGGTGGCAGCAGCAGGCGAGACGAGCGGTGCAACAGCGGCGGCTCCGCCGGCCTTGTCAGCAGCTAGACGAGTAGCCATAGCTCTATACATAAGTATCAGAAATAAACCGCCTTGCAAGCAGGAATTTGTTTATGTTATATATATATATATATATATATATATACATGCAGCAGCGCTTCGTGCTCCAACAGACACATACAGGGACGGGGAGGGACGGAGGAAGACGGGAGAGACGTGGAGAGATGGGTAGAAACGGAGACAGACGGGAGATAGTTCGACAGAGACGGGGAGACGGGGCGGGACGGGAACACTGGCACAGACTAGGAGAGACGGTGCAAGCCGTCGTGGGAACTGGCCGCTCGTTTGAAATTCATTGGACATCGGACGGTAACTTTGACCGTGAGAGGTCATCATATGTGTACATGTACATGGAAATGTTCAAAAATGTTGGATTTTTTAATCGGGAAGTTGAGTAGTGCGACAAAAAATCACTATGTTTCCCGTCGAATAACTCGATAACCGTCAGTCGGAATGCCAGGAAAGTTTAACAACAGGGAAGATTGGATCGATGAGTACGCAAATAACGTGTCCGGAAAACCATGGCACGTCAAACACGGTCGCTAGAGGCCGGGCATTGTTGGGACGGGATATTTTAAATGTTCTTGTACTTATTAAAGTTGTGGTATTTTTCTTCACGTCGCCCGATACACTAGGTAATCCTGAACAATAAAGCATTACATCATGTTCCGCCAGTGCCCTTACATTTCAGGCTAGATGCGTAAAATTTGAGTGTCACCCATCCATAAAGAGCGGCGGCCGCGCTAGTGGTTAACCTTCAAGATCGATTACACCAGGTCGTCTGTGCCCGGCCGGCAATTTTACATGGTAGTACATGGCAGGTTTGTGACCGCATCACCAACACCTATTCAAGACCTGAGTCCGCCTTTGCACCAGCCGGACGCTGGCGAAGGAAACCCGAGTCGTCACCTCACCCCCTCCCCCCCACCCCGGCCCGGAGCCGCCCTCCACAGTCCGCCACCGGTCGGTGGTACGGCATACTGGCACTGGCATGATACGGCATACTGGCATACTGGCAGACGAGAACAGGACGGCATACTGGCAGCGGTGGCAGCAGCAGGCGAGACGGGCGGAGCAACAGCGGCCGCTCCGCCGGCCTTGTCAGCAGCTAGACTAGTAGCCATAGTATAGTAGTAGCTAGACGGTGCCGGTCGTTTGTATATAGGTGTTTTATTTAGTATTTTATTTATTGTTGTATTGTTCTTGTTGTATGGTGTTTAATGTGTAGTGTATGTGTGTACTTTCGGTCCATGTATGTATTTTTTTTCTTGTGTGCATTGTGTAGTGTATGTATGTATATTGTGTGCGTATCGTATCATCATATTGCATGACACAATACATGTCCAGATTTCGTCAGTCATCGTTTGCCATCGTTTGCGAGGTTCATGCTTGGTGCGCGGCGTCAGTCCGTACGTGCCGAGGGTCTGGGCGGCCAGTGGCGTATTCAGTTCTGTCTCCACGGACACCACTGCGTGATAATGGCAGAGAATACGTGATGCACAAGCACAACAGATGTAATACAATTTGAAAATGATTGCACACAGTCACCGCATCATGCCCTGCTTGTCAAAACCTGCTTCCGCCCCTGCGCTCCACTCTGCGTTCGCAACGGATTCCCGCGCCGCCGCTTCTCCCCTCGGTTCCTGTGGCCCGACGCCGCTGCGGCCGACGGGACGGCGGCAGGCTGTGGCCGTCGGCCGTCGAGAAAGAAGGGGTGAGACAGGTCAGAAATTGGGATAGAACACAGAATATGAACATGGGAAGAGCAGATGTTGAGCATTCGAGTAACTAAGATTGAGAACTGGACTGAATTTTCTGGTTGTAGAACCAAGCCTCCGTAAAATAGGCAGGTAGGGATGATTCGCCCGGTAGGCAGGATGGGCCGGGACTGGTCCACTTCTTAGGTAGGCAATCATCAAGCACCCTGACTGGTAAACTAGGTATGTGTTAGAGCGATTCCAATTTCATCGTTCACTTCGTATCACTTCTCCGTGCGGTAGATTGGATACTGAACGCTATTCTATAACGACATTTCCAAGTGGTAATCGTACGATAGGTAACGTTCCTGACCAGTTAGAGGGTTGCGGTTTCGACGAGACGTTTTTCTCATCGAGGGCTAGATGTTGAAAAAAAGAAAATCGAAATCGGACCGCAGGGGCGAAAGTTGGTTTCCGGATTCAAAAAGTCCAACGATCTTTTCAAACCAAATGGGGTCTAGAGGGCCGTAAACTACAAATTTAATCTGCTCATAGCGCAACATATTATGGTGCGATTTTAAATATCTTGGCACGGTTAGATAGCTGGATAGCAGAGGTCTGCTCGCAATGAAAGATAATCCTCCTATCGGAATTTTTAAGCACCGAAAATTAGTGATGAAATTCAAAATTTAAAAAAGAAAAATATGCATGTCACAAGACTTAGGTTTCAACGGTGCGTCGAATGGTGTCCGAAAATCCAAAATCCGTCGATAAATTTCTACGCTATGGCCATTATTATATTTTTGTATGCTTTTTTCGAGTTAGGTGTTTTTGTAAAACGTGAATAACTCCATATCGAACAGAGATAGCGAACAGTATCGAGGGACATAATTGATAGACAATCCATCAGAGCATCTTGCAATATTTGTACATAAACCTCTATTTCTGTAACTTCTTCCCCTATTCATGGTCAAACAGTGTAGATTTCCATCGTGTGTAGGTTCAAATATGGGCGGTGGCACTGGCACCCACCTGCCTCTCCACGTCTCCCCGGGTGTTTCCGTCTATCCCTATTTGTTTCTACCGGTGTCTGGATGTGTCTGCCGGTCTTCTCGTCTTGTTCCATATATGTACGCTTATACGCGTATATCTCCGTCACCCCCGGAGTTCCCGTCTATCCCCATCAATCCCCACTTTCCCCCGTCTGTCCCCATTTCTTTCCGTCTCTCTCCATTCCTCACCGTCTCTCCTCGGCTGTGCCAGTGTTCCCGTCCCTCCCAGTCTCCTCGTCTCTGTCGAATTATCTCCCGTTTGTCTCCGTTTCTACCCGTGTCTCCACGTCTTTCCGTCTCCCTCCGTCCTCCATCTGTTCAGGTATATATATATATATATATATATATATATATATATATATATATATATATATATATATATATATATATATATATATTGGTGCTCCCTTCGCCGCACAGAACCGCCGAGCCGACAGTTGCTGTCGCCGGCCGAGCCTTGGGGCGTTGACCCGGCCGGCCATTGGTGGCAACAGTGCTGTCTGTGTTCTGTGTCCTTATCTCTGAACATGTGTTGTGCACCCGGTCGCAGCCGCGCACCACGCGGTACCCAGTCCTGGTAGCTTGTGATCCCACACATGCCCGTATAAAACGCCGAGGAAGTGATCGGACGATCCCATTCTTCGCCGGTCGATCACGCTGCTCCACGCTCCCGTCAAGTTGCTGCTCCACATCAAGTGGCGTCGGGTTCATCTGAGAGGTGAGTGGTACCACCCGTTGCTGTTAGCCCGTATAGCAGTTCAGCATCATACAGTGTTTTGTAGTATTAATATGCGTCATTTCGGTTGAGCTCTGGTGTTTAAAGGCCAATTGGTGGTGCTGAAAAGCCGAGGTTATACAAGCGACAATCATTGCCGGGACAAATAGACAGCTGTATGCATTATAGGTGATAATATAGAAGAGCATGGTTCAACCATCTCATTGGCATATAGTAGAAAGGAATCTCATCCCATCAAAATGTTACGTTCCTGAGGAAGTGGCTTGGCTTCATGTGATGCAGTGCGATGTGACCACAGTGGTGATGTCCAGTACGCCATGGTGGCAAGCTGTGGTGTCGTGGTGTGATATAGTCCGACTGGCGTGATGGGGTGTAGCATGATGTGAGGTGGGTTAGTGCCGTCTGGTGCGGTGATATAGCGGTAGCGGGCTGTGATGCAGTCCTGCGGATATCGTGGGTGATGCGGTCTTGCGATGTGGTGTGATGCCATGTGGTGCTGCAGTGTACTGGTGTAGTCTAGTGGTGTGGGGCTTCCTGGCTGATTTGGTGTGGTGTCGTTTGATGCAATGTCGTTACGTGTGCCGCAGCTCCGTATCATGCAGTGTGGTGGGGTCCGGTGCCTTATTGTGGCGAGCTGCGGTGTCGTGATGTGAGTTCGACTGGTGTGACGGGGTGTGGCATGATGTGATGTGGATTAGGTAGGATTCGGTGGTTTGCTATGGTGACGACAGAGCTGTGCCTATTTTCTATCAATAGCTGCATGTCATCGGAGGACGAGAGGCGGCTGGGAGGAGAGCCAGGCGTCCCCGAGAGGCCACCGACCTTCATGCAAGCGGGGACATCGTGGCTCTCCATGCACCAACGCATGGGCGGCGGTCAGCTGCGACCGCTCCGCAGCGAGAGCAGCGACGCGGCGACGGCCAGCGATGACGACCAGCTGCCGGCACCGACACCCAGGGTCGGTAATAAGCGAAAGCGCCGGCAGCGGTCGCGAACTTCGGCGCTGAGGACCGCCAAAAGGCGAGCCTCAGCAGCCGACGCAGCTGCCGCAGCCGCCGCTCTTGCCTTTGCTGTCCCCCTGGGTGGTGGTGTCGGCGGCCGGCGCGGTCAGCCGCCGCTCCCACCGTCCCGGCCGCCGCCGCCGCCACCGCAGCAGCACCAGCAGCTGGAGCTGCCTGTGCAGTCGCTGCAGCCTGCGCAGCCGCCGCCCCCACCGCCTCCGCCGCCGCCGCCGCAACAGCAGCACCAGCAGCTGCAGCTGCCTGTGCAGTCGCTGCAGCCTGCGCAGCCGCCGCCCCCACCGCCGTCACCACCGCCGCCGTCGTCGCCGCCGCCGCCGCCGCCGCCGCCGCCACCGCAGCAGCACCAGCAGCTGGAGCTGCCTATGCAGTCGCTGCAGCCTGCGCAGCCGCCGCCCCCACCGCCGTCACCACCGCCGCCGTCGTCGCCGCCGCCGCCGCCGCCGCCGCCGCCGCCACCGCAGCAGCACCAGCAGCTGGAGCTGCCTGTGCAGTCGCTGCAGCCTGCGCAGCCGCCGCCCCCACCGCCTCCGCCGCCGCCGCCGCAACAGCAGCACCAGCAGCTGCAGCTGCCTGTGCAGTCGCTGCAGCCTGCGCAGCCGCCGCCCCCACCGCCGCCGCCGCCACCGCAGCAGCACCAGCAGCTGGAGCTGCCTGTGCAGTCGCTGCAGCCTGCGCAGCCGCCGCCCCCACCGCCGTCACCACCGCCGCCGTCGTCGCCGTCGCCGCCGCCGCCGCCGCCGCCACCGCAGCAGCACCAGCAGCTGGAGCTGCCTGTGCAGTCGCTGCAGCCTGCGCAGCCGCCGCCCCCACCGCCTCCGCCGCCGCCGCCGCAACAGCAGCACCAGCAGCTGCAGCTGCCTGTGCAGTCGCTGCAGCCTGCGCAGCCGCCGTCAATACCGCCGCCGTCGCCGTCGCCGCCGCCGCCGTCGCCGTCGCCGCCGCCGCCGCCGCCGCCGCCGCCACCGCAGCAGCACCAGCAGCTGGAGCTGCCTGTGCAGTCGCTGCAGCCTGCGCAGCCGCCGCCCCCACCGCCTCCGCCGCCGCCGCCGCCGCCGCCGCCGCCGCAGCAGCACCAGCAGCTGGAGCTGCCTATGCAGTCGCTGCAGCCTGCGCAGCCGCCGCCGCCGCCGCCGCCACCGCCGCCGCCGCCGCCGCCGCCGTCGCCGCCGCCGTCGCCGCCACCGCCGGCTCTGCAGCAGCCGTCGCCGCCGCCGTTGCCACCGCCACCACCACCGCCGCCGCCGCCCTCGCCGGTGTCGCAGTCAGGGAGGAGACGGCTGGAGCGACGGCTGGAGCGACGACGGCTGCGAGCGCTGCGTCGGTACGCACGGCAGTTGCAGCGGCACCAGCAGGTGCCGCTGCCGGAGCAGCAGGAGCTGCAGTCGATGGTGCCGAGTGCACCACCGGTGGTGCACCGTCGGCACCATCGTAGCCCGCTGTGTTCGGCAGCTGGTGGTCACGCAGCACGTGTAGCTGGGAGTGTCCGCAGGCGTTTGAACATGCCTACGTTGTTATCGTCGCCGACACGTCCTAGTCTGCACGTGCGGCCAACGCGTGACGAGCTGGTGCGGCTGCGACTGTTGTGCGAGGAGCATCACCAGCAGGCGGCGCAGGCGATGCTCCTGCTCCGGCAGGAGAAAGGAGAGCGGCTGCGGATGGAGCGGCTGTTGCAGCAGGAGCGGCTTGAGCGACAGCAGGTGCATGCAGAGCGACTGCGGCTGGCGGGGCTACTGCAGCAGGAGCGACAAGAACGGCAGCAGGTGCATGCAGAGCGACTGCGGCTGGCGGGGCTACTGCAGCAGGAGCGGCAAGAACGGAAGGCGGAAAAACAGCGGCGGCTCCACGAGCACCGTCTGCAGCTGGAGGTGCAGCGACAGCGGCAGAGGCTTAGCATGAAGCGTCATCAGCTGCTGGTGAGATGGCGCGCAAAGAAACTGCTTCAGCAGCAGCAGCAGCAGCACTTGCGGCCGTATCGCCAGCAGCCATGGCTGCATCTAACTTTGCCGCAGTCGCCGCTCCAGCCGCCGCCGCTCTCGCCACTCCAGCCGCAACCGCAGCCGCAGTCGCCTGTCCAGCCGGCGTCGTTCTCGCCTGATCAGCAGCCGCCGCTGTCGCCACTCCAGCCGCAGCTGCAGCCGCAGTCGCCTGTCCAGCCGGCGTCGCTCTCGCCTGACCAGCAGCCGCCGCTCTCGCCACTCCAGCCGCAGCCGCAGCCACAGTCGCCTGACCAGCAGCCGGCGCTCTCGCCACTCCAGCCACAGCCGCAGTCGCCTATCCAGCCGGCGTCGCTCTCGCCTGACCAGCAGCCGCCGCTCTCGCCACCCCAGCCGCAGGCACAGCCGCAGTCGCCTCTCCAGCCGGCACCGCCGCTCCAGCCGCAGCCGCTGTCGTTGCTCCTGCGGGAGCAACAACAACGGCTGTGTCTAGAGGATCTGCTGCCGCTCCTGCTGCAGCAGGTGCGGCAGCAAACGGCGGATCTGCTGCAGCAGGAGCGGCAGCAAGCGGCGGATCTGCTGCAGAAGGAGCGACAGCAAGCGGCGGATCGGGTGCAGCAGAAGCGGGAAGAGCGACAACGGGAGCGGCAGCGGGCGGCTATTCTGCTGCAGCAGGAGGAACAGCGGCGGCTCGGCGAGCAGCGTCAGCAGCCGGACGTGCCGCGACACCGGCGGAGGGTTTGTACGCAGCGATATGAGCTGCTGGCGAGAATGCGCGCAACGAGGCTGCAGGAGCGGCAGTCTCGCCAGCAGCCATCGCTGCCCCTAATCCCGCCGCTGCCGCTGCAGTCTGCTCCGCAGCTTGCTGAGCCGCCGCTGTCGTCGCCCCAGCCGCTGCCGCTGTCGTCGCGCCAGCCGAAGTCGCCGCCCAGGTCGCCGCCCAAGTCGCCGCCCAGGTCGCCGCCCAGGTCGACGCCGTCGTCGCGCCAGTCGCCGCAGCCTCCGTCGTCGCCGCCGTCCCAGCTGCCGTTGGCGCCGTCCTGTGCGCCACAGCCACACCTGCCACCGCCATCACGCTCGTCGTCGCCACCGGAGTCACAGCCGCCATCGTCGCCAGCGTCGCAGCCGCCGTTGCCGCTTCCGCAGCCGGCCGGCGGCTGGACGCTTGGCGCTGAAGCGGTGCCGGCAGGCTACGGTAAGGCTTACCGAAAGGGATTTACTTTCGTAACCTATGCAATAGCGCCATGCACAACCACAAAATGGTTCAATCAACGCACCTGTAGGGTGGTTTGAAATGTAAACTTGGCAAGCATTAGCGTTTGAAATATCAAGCACGTGTGTTGTGCTCGATCTGCTTGTGGTGTCACTTGTCGATCACGTCATCTCGTGTTCAGAGTACAACGTACGTTTTTTTCACTCTGTGCAAAAGTCATGTGACATCAGTGATTTGGAGAGAACAAAACAAACGTGACCAATTTCTGGGTGCTTTTTTCGGGCAGAGCTGGTGACAGGCGGCGTGCCGTGCATGTGCGGTGGCCTCTTCAGGACGGTGCACAGCGTGCAGCAGCACACTTACACCGTGAAGCGCCGGCAGGAGGAGGCGGTCTATTACAGGACCGCCCGCCTGCTGGTGCGGGACGGCGAGCTGCGCGTTTACACAAATACGCGCAGTGACACGTAAGCTACTTGGGACGCTCCATGCCGACAACATGTTGTACAGCAAAGTGCATTGTGTGAATGTCATGGCGACGGTACGCAATCTATGTCACTCAAAATGAGCACCTATGATCCTTTCCCCCATTGAAAGTGCATTGATTTCATGCCGCACGTTGTCAATTGATGTCACTCAATATGTTATCACTTATGTTTGTTGCCTCCGTCATACCGTCAACATGCATGTGAACATCGGAACTTGGTGTTCGTCACCACAGTCGTTTTTCTCATTTGCAGGACGGAAGTCCGCTGTCCCCTGTGCCGGCCGACCAGGACGTTCTCGGCCGGCGCCTCGGGACAGCAGGCGCTGCGGCGGCACGTCCGAAATCACCATCCCGGCCAGATGCCTCATGTGCGCCAAATGGAGCGTTTTGCGCGCAAACTAGTAAGTGCCCCGCATACGGTAGAGTAAATGTGTACATGGTGTGGAATGCGTAATGTCGAAAGTCGACTGTAATGCAGCCTGCTATTCATTTTGGTTGGTGACAGGACTGTATTAATTAACAATTTGACCGTAATGTAGAAACGTACCAATGACACTGGCCTGCTTGTTTCAGTGCATACGCGCCACCTCCGAGCACGCGGCACAGGCGCTGGGTGTGCCCGTGCACCAGGATTGCTTGCAAGCAATTCAGGTGAGCACCAAATGTATGTCCATTCGGATACGCATTTGTCAGACAATGTCCGGCGGCCAGGGACGTCGGCACGGACGGTGGTCGGTGGGCGGGAAGTTTGCGGACAATGCCTTTTGTCAGTTCATTATTCGCCGTGCAACCTCACGCTATTCCGGTCAACATTGTTAATTTAAGCGAAATGGAGGTAGGACAACCATGTGGTGGGGAGCAATATATTCCTCCCCACACGATGACGGGACCAGGCCGAAAAACACGCGCGAAATAAACATTCACTTACTATAGAAAACTTGGCGATGATCAACGAACGACAATATTCACTCCCATGAAGTGGCGACGACTTAGCGATGATTGTTTGTCGGCTATTGAGCATTTGCCATGATACTACAGGAGGTGGTGCGTGAGCGGCATCTGGCCGAGATGGCGACGGAGGCAGACGTACTGTTGCCCGGCATTTTGCTACCCAGCCAGCTATTGCGGGCATCAGTACGTCTGGACGGCGCCGACCAAGACGCTTTCATGCACCTGGGCACAGTAAGTGAGCCACACTATTTTCGCAATACTTCTTCGTGAAGTTATACGTGCTGCAAACTTTCTTTCATTGGGTGGTTCACTACGCACGTTATGTTCACAGCTAATGGCATCACCAGCAGTAGTTCGCCGGTGGGCACGAGATTGGGAAATGGTCAAGCGGTGCTAGTGTAACACGTGTGCTACAATGAGCCATGAATCAGATATGACTCAGATGCTGTAACCCCGTTGATGCTGTGAGACATGATTACCAGCACCGCTATGTGTTACAGTACGCGGTGACCTGGCATCAACAGGCGACCACGCTCAGTCTGCTGCTGCAGCTGGCCGGGCTGCAGCAGCACGCCGACTGGCGCGTGGTCGTCTGCAACGAGGAGAACCGGATAGCGGTGAGACTGGACTTTAGAACCTAGCCATGGTTCACAATGCTTCCTTCTCATCTTTTACTGATTATGCTTATGCTGTGTTTTTACTTGTCACATCTGGGCAATGCCACTCGCTTCCGTCGCCGGCTAGTGTTGAGAATACGACTTGATAGAAGCTGCTGACGGCGAGAGGGTTGTACAGTGTGAGCATGGGTGAAAGTGTCAATGCACGCCAAGCGCAACAGAAGCGTCACCTGCCAATGTACTCTGCTTAGCTTTGCCTTGTTCTGGTATTTGATAATTTGGCATGCTCTACTTAATGTGCTGACAGGTATTCGATGCGGTCGAGAACGCCCTGCGCCTGCAGCCATTCAACGGGCGCAAGTTCGTACAGGCGGTGCATCATTTCATCTCTTTCATCCAGACGAAAAAATGCCACCTTCGATGCACCGCCATGGCCGAACACTTTTTGGCCATAAGTACGGGCTTGCAAGGCCTGCAGAGAGCGCGCAAATCTGGCAAGTTTTAGTAATATGCTGTTTACGTTGCTATCGATTCAGGTGTATAAATTTGCAGAAACCATATGCACACATTGTGGCTGGTAACAACTTATGATGTTTGCGTTGCACTCTCTCGCATCATGAATGTTTGTACATTCCGGCGCCAGATCGTTTTTATCATCCGTTAATAACTCACCCTGGGTGTTTCATATATATATATATATATGTGTGTGTGTGTGTGTGTACTTGGAGCCTGGACGTATGTGATAATTACGTTGGAATGCGGTTGCAGAGTACGATCGGGCAATGGCCCGGCGCGAGGAGCGGAAACGCGACCCCCGCTTCGCGCTGGAGATGTCCGATCGTACTCAGATCGAAGCCATCTGCCAGGCGTACCTCGACCGCACGACCCGCAACCCACCGGAGCCGCCCACCCGCTCAATGGCCGTCCGCTTCCGGGAGTGAGTAGCCACATGCCCGGCAGCGGCCGGACCGATAGTAATTTACATTCTGCTGACTTATTTCCAGATGCTTTACTATCAAATGCAGACAGTGCAAAGCGTGGATGTGTGTCAGCCAGACCCATGACTGGAGGTTGGGTGTGCGGCTCCCACCCCCTGGTTTGATACCCTGCCAATGTTAACTTGTAGTCATGATACATTTCTAACCCGGATCACTAAACGACTGATTTGTTGACGGAAATCCTTCTACATGCACAAGAACATCGGAAACGCGCTCTTATCGTAATCATAACAAAACGGTGTCGTGTGTTTCAGGGTGCTGTTCATTGCCATGTGCAACCTGTGCGGCTTCCGCACAGGGGCAGTGAGCGGCACCACCCTGGAGGAGATGGCCAAGGCCAAGGTAAGTGGACGGATAAAACATCAACAGGTCGTTGTTCATGTTGGATGTGATGGCGTGATCTACCCGAGGGCACAAGTCCACTGCGGCCGATAGTGCCGTTGTGGTATGCGTTATTCAGTTATTCAATAACTTCTGCGGACTTTCTCGCCACGTGTCGTTCTCAGCTGTTTTGTTGACCGTTACTCATATGTCTTTAAACCTGTGTCTGCAGGAGCACCGAGACGACGACGGCCAGCTGGGCTACTCCTGGTATACTGCTGCCAGCAAGACACTGGGCAGCAGAGGGGAAGCCCTGCTGGTCGTCAACCAGGTCGTCTGGGATGCCCTGGCATACTTCGTCGCGGAGCTCCGCCCCATCATAATGGAGCACCTGGAGACTAACGGTGAGTTTGGCCGACAGGTGACTGATGCGTGTACATCCCACCCGAGTGCTTCGGGTGGGATATGTGTATTGATATCGCACAAACCACGAGCATAGTATTTAGAGTAAGTACACTTGCTATTAATAATTGTACCATTTGCTTCTTTGCGTGGGTTGTTACATGCTTACAGACCCAAATATTGCACTCGTATAATATTTATACCACAAATAGCTTCGCATGACTGCGCCTCACACGACCGAAGAGCATGATGTCACCTTATGTTCTGGTCCGCTACCTCTCAAGACGTTTTGGCGCACTGTGAAGCGTATACTGTGCACTGGGCTGGGACTTGAGGAAGTGAAACCATCTTTCAGCCCACACCCAGTCGGTGCTCGCTGGGGCGAGGAGCTCCACGGCGAAGTTGGACGAGGCGCTCCGGTGGGCCGCCGGCGAGCTGGACATAGCCGAAGTGCCCAGTCTCGTCGGCCGGTTCGTCAACAGCAGGAACCGGGCGTTCCACAACGTCACGGTCAGTCTCAACGTGCAGTGCATGCACCAGTCTGCAGTGATGTGGTGAATAATGCCGTTAGCTCATACTTGGCATCAAGTCATCCCATTGTCTGTCGTACCCAATTGATGAACAAATGTCATATAAAGTGATGAAAGTTTATCAATGATGACGAAATGAATGGTAACATTCAGCCACGTACGTGAAAGTAACATTGTCATGCTGTACAAAAGCTTTCCGTACTATAAACCCATAACAGTTGTGGCACTTGTGTGTGGATCGGCACGCGCATGCAACGAATATTGATCTTTGCGAATAGCGTACAAGCCGCTATTTTCATCGTGCTATGGTACGTTTCGTTGTCACATTTCAGTTCCCTAACAGTATATTGCAATAACAAAATGTACATGTACGGCTTTGCCGACTGATGAAATGTGTCTCCGGTACACAGCTGCGATCATACAGGTTTGCTTTGTCTACAGGATCGGCAAATGCGGGAGCGCGGAGTGCTGCAGGGCTTCAGCGAGGCGACGTCCGCTGAGGCCCGTGCACACTCCGTGCAGACGGCCGAACGCCACTACACGGCGTTCGGCCACCAGGACCGTGTATATCGCTACCTACAGACATTCCGGCGGACGGCACTTGTGAGCACCTCATTGCTGGATACAGCGTGGAAATCGTTGAGTTTCAGCACACTGCCAGCTAGCATTCATGGTTATTCCAGCTCTTTGGATTGAATTGTGTGGTCAAATTTGTACACCAGCTCATTTCCTTCAAGTAGCATAGGCCATGAAGCGAATGACAGCAGACCAGGGCCTCGATAATTATTCTTGAACTGGTGATGTATCTCATGGGTGAACTTACGTTCGGTTGCCAATGCTCGGCTAATATTCATATTTATTCCAGCCGTACCTGCTCATGTTGTCGTAGCGAGGAACAGGACACCGGTTTCCCGCCGTTCGCATTTCAGAGCTGGTGCTGTACCCCATGTTAGACATTGCGCCAGTTCGTGACCGTTCGTGACATATCTGCCATCATCCATGACATGATCACAGACATGACATGCTGGTGCTTCCACCGGCAGGAATCGACAACGGGTCAGCAGGAGCCACAGCCGGGTCCGTCGTCGGCTCCGGACATGCCATGGCCGGCCAGCCCCACCACAGAGGTAACACAGCCACAGAGTGACTCATTCGCAGTGCACGCACGGTGTTCTTGTATGCGCAGCAGGTACTTTTGACAAGTGTATTTCGGGCACCAGCATGTGGCAGTATACATGCATTCACTATATATGCAAAAATGAACATGTACGTTCACGAATATTTATGTTTTCATTGTTAGACTATTCGTATTTATTTTGATGACGGGAGGCAGATCACGACATCACGATCTACGTGCCATCTGTATTGTTGAGGGAAATTCGGATCGATATGATGAGCGTTCTCGCGGTTTTTCCATCACGAGTTGCATTTCTAGATCCACTGGATCACGGATTTCTTGCCATTGTGGGCAGCAATCAGCATTATTTCCCTGGTTTTCGATGGTTCATTGTCACTGGAATGCGTCATAGTCACAAATATTCATAGCAATGTTGTTCCGCAGGAGCCGAGCACCATTGCTGGTCCGGAGCCGCGACCCGGCCCTTCTACCGCTGGCCCGACGCCCGCCGGAGAGCAGACACACGGTCCTGCCCGCACCGCCACCGTTGGCGCGACGCCCGCCGGGGAGCCGCGGCCCGGCCCCTCCACCGCTGGCCCGGAGCCTGGTGAGGAGCCGCGGCCCGGCCCCTCCACCGCTGGCCCCGAGCCCGGTGAGGAGCCGCGGCCCGGCCCCTCCACCGCTGGCCCCGAGCCCGGTGAGGAGCCGCGGCCCGGCCCCTCCACCGCTGGCTCGGAGCCCGGTGGGGGGCGGCGGCCCGGCCCCTCCACTGCTGGCCCGGAGCCCGGTGAGGAGCCGCGGCCCGGCCCCTCCGCCGCTGGCCTGGAGCCCGGTGGGGAGCCGCGGCCCGGCCCCTCCACCGCTGGCCCGGAGCCCGGTGAGGAGCCGCGCCCCGGCCCCGGCCCTGCTGTGGCGAACCGACCGCACCCCATCGCCGGCCCGGAGCCGCCCTCCACCGCCAGCCAGTCCGCCACCGGCCGGCTGGTGTTCCCGACCGGCCCGGTGGTGGACCAAGAGTTCGTGACGGGGATCAGAATTGTAAGTAACATTTCACTGATATTGCATGATCATTGTATTCTTGTTACCATTGCTTGGATTGGACTTGGATCAATAATAGTGTAAATCACTGAGACTAACCAATAATATTCGGATCAACATAGGCAATTTCGTGAACAGATTTCATCACGGTGTGCCACATGATGCCAGAACAATCGCCATATGGACGTGCAATGGTGACAGGTGGAGGATATCATAGCGTATTGTCTGACCACTCAGCCAATGTCTCAAATCACGTAGACCCGGTTCTCCACCTTGCGTGAAACCAACCAGCATTAACAATACCTACAGGTAAAGGCCATCTTGGGCGAAATGGTCACATAACGCGAGGTGTGTCGATCCATGACGTGAGACCAACCGGCAATGTCCGTGCCCTCAGGTCGAGTCTGTCATGCCGTACTACCAGGCGGTGCGGCAGGAGTACGGCCTGCTGCCGGGAGAGGCGTACCGCGAGCTGCACCACGCGAGGCAGCCGACCTCCACCGGCGGTCCCTCCCGGCAGCACGCCCGCTGGAGTCCTGCCGAAACCGCCATCTTCCGGTGGTACGAGGCGGTCGGCCATCGCCTCGTCCACCCCAGTGGGCGGCTACCTTTCAAAAATTTGAAGGCCGTGCTGGCCCAAATGTACATACATTTTGGGTTGGCACGGAACGCCACCCACTGGGGGCGGAAGAAACGGCAGCTCCAGGTGAGATATTTTCATAGCGTAATGCTTGTAAAGTACAGTGATTTGTTGCCCAGTCAAATCCATCAGTTTATTTCTTGTGGTTTGTCAGTCACATTTTTCCTGATGAATAGCAGCACCCACATCAGTGTCTTTTTCTATAATTTTACGGGTGCCCCTCAATGCTGGCCTTCCATTACCCCAAATATGTCCGACTGCAAACATGAGACTCTACAGTTTGTCCCAATGTTTTTGGGCTCGCCTGCTACCTCCACGCAGTGTTGTTTTGCATATGTTCTGGGCGCAATAGTCCCTTCGATGTTTTAGTCTCGTCCAATTCCTCCATGCATTGTGGCACATAAATAATTGACTTAAACTCGAATAAGTTCCTCAAATACCCGCCGCTCCAAGCAAGTTGCGTCGACTACCGATATGTTTATTCGATTGCGAGTCGCCTACGAAGTATTTCATGTTACGACAAACGTATAACAGTTCGTTTATTTTCAGCGGCGGCAGCTCGACAGTTGAAGATCCCCGCCCAAACTGGCTGACGTGGATTGGCGGCTTCGCGGTGGGGTGCCGGTCGTCCGTATATAGGTGTTTTATTTATTATTTTATTTATTGTTGTATTGTTCTTGTTGTATGGTGTTTAATGTGTAGTGTATGTGTGTATTTTCCGTCCATGTGTGTATTTTCCGTCCATGTAGAGTATTTATTTATTAATTTTTTTATTGTGTGCATTGCATAGTGTATGTATGTATATTATGTGCGTATTGTATACTCATATTGCATGACACAATAAATGTCCAGATTTCGTCAGTATTGTTTGCCATCGTTTGCGAGGTTCATGCTTGGTGCGCGGCGTCAGTCCGTACGTGCCGAGGGTCTGGGCGGCCAGTGGCGTATTCAGTTCTGTCTTCACGGACACCACTGCGTGACAATGGCAGAGAATAGGTGATGGAAAATGATTGCACAGTCACCGCATCATGCCCAGCTTGTCAAAACCTGCTTCCGACCCTGCGCTCCCCTCTGCGGTCGCAACGGATTCCCGCGCCGCCGCTTCTCCCCTCGGTTCCTGTGGCCCGACGCCGCTGTGCCCTGCCGACAGGACGGCGGCAGGCTGTGGCCGTCGGTCGTCGAGAAAGACGGGGTGAGACAGGTCAGAAATTGGAATAGAACACAGAATATGAACATTGGAAGAGCAGATGTTGAGCATTCGAGTAACTAAGATTGAGAATTGGACTGAATTTTCTGGTTGTAGAACCAAGCCTCCGTAAGATAGCAAGGTAGGGATGATTCGCCCCGTAGGCAGGATGGGCCGGGACTGGTCCACTTGTTAGGTAGGCAATCATCAAGCACCCTGACTGGTCAACTAGGGATGTGTTAGAACGATTCCAATTTCATCGTTCACTCCGTATGACTTCTCAGTGCGGTAGATTGGATACTGAACGCTATTCTATAACGACATTTCCAAGTGGTAATCGTACGATAGGTAACGTTTCTGACCAGTTAGAGGGTTGGGGTTTCGACCAAACGTTTTTTCTCATCGAGGGCTACATGTTGAAAAAAAGAAAATCGACATTGGACCACAGGGCGAAAGTTGGTTTCCGGATTCAAAAAGTCCAACGATCTTTTCAAACCAAATGGGGTCTAGAGGGCCGTAAACTACAAATTTCATTTGCTCATAGCGCAATATATTATGGTGCGATTTGAAATATCTTGGCACAGTTAGATAGCTGGATAGCAGAGGTCTGCTCGCAAGGAAAGATAATCCTCCTACCTAAATTTTTAAGCACCGAAAATTAGTGATGAAATTCAAAATTTAAAAAAGACAAATATGCAGTCAAAAGGATTAGGTTTCAACGGTGCGTGGAATGGTGTGCGAAAATCCAAAATCCGTCGATAAATTTCTACACTGTGGGCATTATTCTATTTTAGAATGCTTTTTTCGAGTTAGGTGTTTTTGTAAAACGTGAATAACTCCATATCGAACAGAGATAGCTACCAATATCGAGGGACATGATCGATAGACAATTCATCAGAGCATCTTGCAATATTTGTATATAAACCTCTATTTCTGTAACTTTTTCCCCTATTCATGGTCAAACATTGTAGATATCCATCGTGTGTAGGTTCAAATATGGGCGGTGGCACTGGCACCCACCGGCCTCTCCAGGTATCCCCGGGTGTTTCCGTCTATCCCCATTTGTTTCTACCTGTCTCTGGATGTGTCTGCCGGTCTTCTCGTCTTGTTCCATATATGTACGCTCATACGCGTATATCTCCGTCACCCCCGGAGTTCCCGTCTATCCCCATCAATCCCCAATTACCCCGTCTGTCCCCATCTCTTTCCGTCTCTCTCCATTCCTCAGCGTCTCTCCCCGGCTGTGCCAGTGTTCCCGTCCCTCCCAGTCTCCTCGTCTATGTCGAACTATCTCCCGTTTGTCTCCGTTTCTACCCGTCTCTCCACGTCTTCCCGTCTCCCTCCGTCCCCCATCTGTACAGGTATATATATATATATATATATATATATATATATATCCGTACATCCAAGACACATTGGTGCTCCCTTCGCCGCACAGAACCGCCGAGCCGACAGTTGCTGTAGCCGGCCGAGCCTCGGGGCGGTAGTGGGGGTTGGGGAGGGGCTAACGTGCACGCTCGAGTTCCAGTGGGAATGTGCAGGGGCGGAAGCAGGTCTTCAATAGCTGTTCGTAATGCAGTCACTGTGTTTAATCCCATCGAAGGTACATGTGATGCGTTTGTGCATCACCTCTTCTCCTCCATTGCAATGCGATGGTCGCCCGAAATACATTACTGAACACGCCACTGGCGGCGGCGCGCATGCCCGCCGACGGGAGGGGGGAAAGAGTCGAGGAGAGAGGTGGACGTGGTGGAGAGAGAGGGGAGGTTGCCTTTCTCTGATGTTGCTTCTCTCTCCGTCCATATATACATATACATAATCATATACATCACCCACTAAAAAGGGAGGGACGTCACTAAATATCACTATTTCTCTCAATGGTTGCCGTCGAATAACTCGATAACCGCTACGACACCACGATCGCTGTCAAGATTGGTTTGTTGCCTACCCGGATCACCTGTCGCGCCTGTCGTCGGACTTGAAACATGGTCGCCAGCGGCCTGCGCGCGAGGCGTGTTGCGTGCGTAAAATCGGGAAGTTGAGTTCTGCGACAAAAAATCACTATGTTTGCCGTCCAATAACTCGATAACCGTCAGTCGGAATGCCACGAAAGTATAACAACAGGGAAGATTGGATCGATGAGTACACAAATAACGTGTCCCGAAAACCATGGCACGTCAAACACGGTCGCTACAGGCCGGGCATTGTTGGGACGGGATATTTTAAATGTTCTTGTACTTACTAAAGTTGTGGTATTTTTCTTCACATCGCCCGATACACTAGGTAATCCTGAATAATAAAGCATTGCATCATGTTCCGCCAGTGCCCTTACATTTCAGGCTAGGTGCGTAAAATTTGAGCGTCACCCATCCATAAAAAGCGGCGGCCGCGGTAGTGGTTTACCTTCAAGATCGATTGAGCAAGGTCGTTTGCACAAGCCAGACATGATAGCCGATTTCAGGTTTGGCAAATGTACCACCAATTATTTCGATAACCGTCGGTCAGAATGCCACGAAACTACGACCACTGCCAAGATTGGTTCTTTGCCTACCAGGATTGCCTATCGCGCCTGTAGTCGGACTTCAAACACGTTAGTCAGCGACCGACGCGTGGGGCGTGTTGCGTGCATAAGATATGAACGAAATAGTCGAATACTGCCAAAAGTGCAACTACGGCATTCCAAGCCATTGCGGCACAAGGTTTGCCGCCGAATAACTCGATAACCGTAAGTGGGATTACCACGAAACTTGGACGAGAGGCAAGATTGGTTCGTTGCGAGTCATTTGTGGCACACGCAGTAGGGTGCGAAACACATCGGCCAGAGGAAAGGGAAGGGTCGGTCAGGATGTATCTTTAAACGCTATTTTACTTTAGTACTTGCGCAGTAAACGATGCCGCAGGGTGTGCAAGCTGGATGTGAATTATGTCGACAATCCTCGGTCAGAATGCAACGAAACCTTGACAAGATTGGTTCGTTGCCTACCCGCATTGCCTATCGTGCCAGTCGTCGGACTTCAAATACGTTCGCTAGCGCATTTCCGCCGGGACTTTTGTCGCCCGGCAATTTCGATGGCGCATCTATGGAAAGTTTGGCAAATTTACCAACAATTATTTCGATAACCGTCGGTCAGAATGCCACGAAACTACGACCACTGGCAAGATTGGTTCTTTGCCTACCAGGATTGCCTATCGCGCCTGTAGTCGGACTTCAAACACGTTCGTCAGCGGCCGACGCGCGGAGCGTGTTGCGTGCATAGGATATGACCGAAATAGTCGAGTACTGCCAAAAGTGCAACTACGGCATTCCAAGCCATTGCGGCACGACAAGGTTTGCCGGCGAATAACTCGATAACCGTAAGTGGGATTACCACGAAATTTCGACGAGAGGCAAGATTGGTTCTTTGCGAGTCATTTGTGGCACACGCAGTAGGGTGCGAAACACATCCGCCAGAGGAAAGGGAAGGGTCGGTCAGGATGTATCTTTGAACGCTATTTTACTTTAGCACTTGCGCAGTAAACGATGCCGCAGGTTGTGCAAGTTGGATGTGAATTATGTCGACAATCCTCGGTCAGAATGCAACGAAACCTTGACAAGATTGGTTCGTTGCCTACCGGCATTGCCTATCGTGCCAAGCGTCAGACTTCAAATACGTTCGTTAGCGCATTTCCGACGGGACTTTTGTCGCCCGGCAATTTTGATTGCGCATCTATAGAAAGTTTGGCAAATTTACCACCAATTATTTCGATAACCGTCGATCAGAATGCCACGAAACTACGACCACTGGCAAGATTGGTTCTTTGCCTACTAGGATTGCCTATCGCGCCTGTAGTCAGACTTCAAACACGTTCGTCAGCGACCGACGCGCGGAGCGTGTTGCGTGCATAAGATATGACCGAAATAGTCGAATACTGCCAAAAGTGCAACTACGGCATTCCAAGCCATTGCGGCACGACAAGGTTTGCCGCCGAATAACTCGATAACCGTAAGTGGGATTACCACGAAACTTCGACGAGAGGCAAGATTGGTTCGTTGCGAGTCATTTGTGGCACACGCAGTAGGGTGCGAAACACATCCGCCAGAGGAAAGGGAAGGGTCGGTCAGGAGGTATCTTTAAGCGCAATTTTACTTTAGTACTTGCGCAGTAAACGATGCCGCAGGTTGTGCAAGTTGGATGTGAATTATGTCGACAATCCTCGGTCAGAATGCAACGAAACCTTGACAAGATTGGTTCGTTGCCTACCGGCATTGCCTATCGTGCCAGTCGTCGGACTTCAAATACGTTCGCTAGCGCATTTCCGCCGGGACTTTTGTCGCCCGGCAATTTTGATTGCGCATCTATGGAAAGTTTGGCAAATTTACCAACCAATTATTTCGATAACCGTTGGTCAGAATGCCACGAAACTACGACCACTGGCAAGATTGGTTCTTCGCCTACCAGGATTGCCTATCGCGCCTGTAGTCGGACTTCAAACACGTTCGTGAGCGACCGACGCGCCGGGCGTGTTGCGTGCATAAGATATGAACGAAATAGTCGAATACTGCCAAAAGAGCAACTACGGCATTCCAAGCCATTGCGGCACGACATGCTGTTTGCCCGAAAGGCCACCAGGAGCCGCCACCAGGGAGAGGAGTCGATCGTCGATAAGCCGCCAGGGGCCGCCATCAGGTGGAGAGCCGTGCCTTAGTATTGGCGATGTCCGCTCTCTGACATCGATTGAACTGAAATGTTAAGGCAAGTTTCAGCGTTTTTCTTGCATTGCATGTTTCAAATTATGTGCCTATTGTTGTAACAGGATTATACTGAATAGTGGAAAATTAAATCGGACTGATTAAGCGATAATTACGTGCGTGAAATTACCTATCTGAGCATGCGACGCCACTGCTACTGTGCTGTATTAACGAATTCACTTGGACCAATGAGGAGCTGGCACCGTTGCCTTTCCTAGCATCGTTTTGCGCCTGAAATGGGCAAAAGTGAGATGGGTGAGAAAAAAAATCACATAAATTCACCAAGTGGGAATATCGCCACGACGTCGGTCAAAACTAGCGCCCAATAGTTCAGGCCAACTGCAAAACCACTACACCAAACCGCAACACACATCTGTGAACGTCTATGAGTCCACAAACATCGTGTTGTAATTGGTGAATCGACGCTTCAAAAGCTAAGCCGTTCCGGCCAGAATGAACGCATTCGGCGAGGGAGCTGTACAGGGCATCACTAAACCTGCCATCCGTCGCCTGGCTCGGCGCGGCGGAGTGAAGAGAATCAGTGGTTTGATCTACGAGGAGACGCGTGGCGTGCTCAAAGTGTTCCTGGAGAATGTCATCCGTGACGCCGTCACCTACACTGAGCACGCGAAGCGCAAGACTGTCACTGCCATGGACGTTGTGTACGCTCTGAAGCGTCAGGGTCGTACCCTGTACGGTTTCGGCGGTTAGTCTGCCAGCTTTACCGTCTTGCAGCATCTTGTTGCCTGCCGAACAGGCCTTTTTGAAGGCCACAACACCTGTACTGGTAGTTGGATCGCAGTATCGTAATTATCGTAATAATTGACACGCAGTTTCACGTGCATGCGTTGGAGTTTTCGGAAAAAGAAAACTCAACGGAAGACTGTACTGGAAGGTGGGTAATTTTTGTTGTTGGGTGCCCCGTAAATTATTATACGCGAAATCGGGTGCATTACATGATTTCCCGAACACTGAATCGACATCCTTTTGAAACAACGTGTCCACTTGTTGAGTTTTTGTGGTGCCTTGACATCAAATTTCTAACAGTATCTCGTTGATAAGTCATTTGATTGTGGAAATACAATTGTCAACCTTCGTTTAACAGAATGAAATTCTGGCGCGCGAGAATAGATACGGTTCCCCAGTTTTAATGCATATACATATGTATGCATTAAGTGCATACAAATATCATACGCAAATGTTCGTCCGAACATCAGTGGTACTGGAAGGCAACAATTCGCGTTGCGAAATGTTTGAAAGCCACCACTTCGACGCCTGAAAGCATAATTTTGTGTTAAATTGAAACGTTGGAAGAAATAAAGAACGAAAATCTCCGAAATGCCATCTCGCCATGTAGCCGGCAACATGCACAAGCATCTTCACCAATCGAATGGAGATTCACTAACGTGATGGTTCATGAAGAGCTGATTCTACCTTCGTTATTCGACCTATGAGCGAAATTTGCACGTGGCGCACGTGCGACCGACGAGTTCGAGATTTTGCCACCACGTACATGGCCCACAGGCCAATTGTCACTAATGTTTGCACTATTTGCTAATTTGGTTTGCCCGCTACTCGCAAAATCAGACAATTGCTGCCGCTCGAGGCGTCAAATGCCGATGTCAGCGCATTCGAAAGGAGAGTAGGAGAGATATCACATCTTGAGTATGCAAGTGTTGAATTATCGTCGAAAACAACACACACGCGCCTGATGACAATTCGGGGAACAACTGCTGTGTGGCCTTTAAAAAGGCCTGTTGCTTGCATCGTGCCAGCTGACTTGGCGCACGGGCCCAACGTTCACTTCTTTTCCGTCTTTTTCGGCAGCAGAACGGCCTGAATGTTGGGCAGAACGCCACCCTGGGCGATAGTCACGCCCGACAGCAGCTTGTTTAGCTCCTCATCGTTGCGAATGGCCAGCTGCAAGTGGCGGGGGATGATCCTCGTCTTCTTGTTGTCGCGAGCGGCGTTGCCGGCCAACTCGAGGACCTCGGCGGCCAAATATTCCATGACGGCGGCAAGATACACCGGCGCGCCGGCACCAACACGCTCAGCGTAGTTTCCTTTACGGAGGAGGCGGTGAATCCGACCGACTGGGAACTGAAGACCGGCGCGCGACGAGCGCGACTTGCTCTTGCCCTTGACCTTTCCGCCTTTGCCGCGTCCAGACATGGTTGCTGTTGCTGTTGCTGTCCAAGAGCTTGATGTCGGAAAAAGAGAGCTGCTCCATATCGCCAGTAGGCATCAAATAATCGCGAACGTGCACGCCCAAAGACTGCGACGCCGATCATGACGCAACACAATGTCCACAACGACTGGCGGAAATAATCCGAATCCCAAAAATTTTTGTTTCGTTGCTACCAGTTGTCAAGCATGCCTCCGAAGACTAGCGGCAAGGCCGCCAAGAAGGCGGGCAAGGCCCAGAAAAACATCTCCAAAGGAGACAAGAAACGCAGGAAGAAGAGGAAGGAGTCCTACGCAATCTACATCTACAAGGTTCTCAAACAAGTCCACCCGGACACTGGCATTTCGTCGAAAGCCATGAGCATCATGAACTCGTTCGTCAACGACATCTTCGAACGCATCGCTGCAGAGGCATCGCGTCTTGCTCACTACAACAAGCGATCCACCATCACGTCGCGGGAGATCCAGACGGCAGTTCGCCTCCTGCTGCCCGGTGAGCTTGCCAAGCACGCTGTGTCCGAGGGCACGAAGGCTGTTACCAAGTACACGAGCAGCAAGTGAGAAGCACCTGACTGTCAAACCCCGGACCGGCCGACTTTGTTGTCATCATCCTCATCTTTCACCGTCAGCAATCCAGTTGGATCGGAGGTTGTCACGATCAATAGGTCTTTTTTAAGACCAACAATTTAATTCAATGGGTTCAGACTGGTGTACCGTGCACAGCTCACAGGCGAAGCCGATATTGTTACAAACACATGTATATATATGTTATCTCCGAATGTGCTCAAAATGAGTTAAACGAATTGATTAAGTCATAGACTAAAGGGACGAAACTATGAGCCCGAAAAAAAAAGACTTCGACACCACATCCTAAATTTGGATGAGACTATATATCCACAGACACACGCCTACCAATCAATATCTAGCCCGATTCGCTCGATCCCGCGTAGCACACGCGCAACATGGATCGAGCGCCCTATCGAAAATTTGCGAATTCCATGCATGCCTGCTTAACATCTTCCACCATTAGTACTACAACGGAAAAACATCTTCCAGAAAAACAATTGTTCGCCATATTTGAAACTACATTCAATGCATTGTCGTACCCACAGACATCAGCAGGAAGCGTATTCCATTGTTCAACCACCGTTGAGGGAAAATTGTCGAAAAATTGCTTTCGTGGATACCCTAGGCTGCAATAATACTGGCCATGCTACGTTAGGTGTGTTGGAAGAAAAAAAAAGTATCACATTATTTTTCGCCTCGTCCAAAGCATTCTTACTTACATTAGAGTGCAGCTAGCAGTTTTGTGAGATACACCACGTGCACCGTTCGAATTATCCACCACCTAGTCTGGCACAAAAATCTTGAAACGAATGCGAACATGACGCTTTTTATTCGTTGGTTCACGACGTACTTTATGCACAATCACCGCTAATGGGAAATTTCCCGAGTTGTGCGGGGCGTTGAACCCGGTACCTTTATAACGAACACAAAACGGCCGGCACAGCGCCGGCAACGACCATACCATGCTGAAAACACCAGTTCCCGTCTGATCACTGAAGTAAACCAGCATCGGGCCCGATTAGTACTTGGATGGGTGACCGCCTGGGAACACCGGGTGTCGTTGTCACTTTTGCTCTTTTGTTCTTTTTACGAACGTTGGGCACGGTGAACGTTTTGCACGATTTAATATTCTGAACAGTGCGTGCTTTTGGCTTTCCAACAATCACGTTGGCCGATGAGCAATTGGACATGGTGAACGATTCGGGATCATGCACATGTAGGCGGTGTCATTTTTGGACGATTGTAAATTTCCAACCATTCTTGATCGTGTACCTTGACAATTTTGAACTTTTGAACATTGGAGATCAAACCCATTTGAACGATTCGGGACTGTCAACATTGGCGATCTTGGACCTGTCCCAATTCGTAACGAGTAATAATTGAAACTTTGATCAGTGGTGCAACACTTGGGCTGCAATACCGATTCGACATTGTGAACACTTGGGTCTTTTGAGCATGTGGAATTGTGAGCCTCACATGATTCGCGATTATCGGCAATTGGAAATTCTTTAATCGGTTGGCGCCTATCAGCAGCTCAGAAACCACACATCATGCAATAATACTTTTTTGGGAAGCATGGGAACATTCAGGACGGGATCTGATCGAGTTTGGCGAATATGAGCTTGGGCGAATGCGCATTGGATAAAGGAATGGCTTTTGCCGAGGAAAAGGGCATTGAACAAATTAATCATGTATCACGATGTTTTCTAGCCAAACACATGGCACATGTGAATGTTGCGTCCAAGTGCATATAGGTGTTAGGAGGCTAACAGTCTTTGGCGAGGAAATTATCGACAACAACGGAAAGGACAAAGTCCGCTCGACCATGAAGTCAGCGAGCCACATTCATCTCAGTTGTTTCAATTCAAATTACATGGCATTCGTACGGCATTCCCATTCCCATACGGCATTCCCAGTTTGGTTTCGGTTTTATTTTACACAACCCGAGAGAAACCTCAACCACGTCCGTACATGTATGTACACCTCATGCACCCCACACCACGTCGACGGCGGAGACTTCCGTGTATTTCAGGAAATTGACCATCTCTCTGCATATGCTCTGCTTCTTGCATACTTTGTTCATCCTGATACAACATTGCACTAATAATACGATCTAAAGTGATATATTCATTCGTCGATAAAATACAATTGCAATCCACCTTTCACACAAACGGTGAATGCAATGCCACAATGTGTGTTATCAATCAATCCGGGACGGGTTTACGCCAGCGTACGAAAAGCGTCGCCGCCAAACTAGCATCAATTCGTAGGTGGCGCGGTGTTTATTTCCACATAGGTGGCGCTGGCCGCGCTAATTTGCAGTTTGTCCCGGCATAATTAAGTAATAAATATCGTGGGTGACTTTCCGACATTCGGCCTCGCTGAGCAGAGAACACGCCTGACTCACTGCTCGAAACGCTTAAATATTGGGTTCGGCGAAAGCAACACTAATAATTTGCATCACACGAAATGATTGCCAACACCAAGTCTCTCAGCTTCAGCAACAGCAAAAATCTGTCTTTCGCAATTTCCAACACAAATCTGAATACGCCACTCTGCTTATTTCATCAGATAAGCATATTTCATCAGACAGAAATATAAATGACTCGCATACGACGAACATCAATCTGGGACAATTATCTCTCACTGGAGGCCCCAAACAGCACACTCAAAATCGCTCTGGGGACCTCACATAAATCTGGCCGGAACAATGAAAGAAAATCACGCCGCCGGGAATTTCGGAAAAATCAGGTGAATTTTTCCCATCCGGAAAACGGGCACGCCACCCAACGAAACAACAACAATTCCTATTCTATTCTTCGATTGTCAATTTTTGTTCCAGGATCAATTTTGTTCACGAACCACGAACCACGAATCCACCAGCTATAATATTGAAATCGGCGGTGTATTTTTTCCCCGTTACCAGCAACACACCAGGGACGGCGTGAGAAAGTCAACCACGTCAGTACACGAATAAATGGCGACTGAAATGACACCAATACTCACGAATCAAGGCTTTTCAACATCGAGCATGCCAATCACAGCCACGCGACAAATACGAGAAGCTGCAGTGCAATTCCATGTCGAGAAGACGACGGTACTCACCGTTCGTTGTTTGTTCTCACCCATAGTGTCTTGCACACGAATGCTGTCGACAATCGCTCACCACGTTCACGATGCACCTCGAGACGCCGGCGCGCCGCGCCGCACCCTCACACCACCGTGTCTCTGACGCGACTGTCGTCAGCTGGCGGGCTGGCCGGCTCGCCGGACGCGCGGCAGTTGTCAACCCTGGTAGAGGCTACATGTCACAAAGGTTCATTTGCCCATGCCTCAGCATGGAAAACGCAAAAACTATATCCACATCGATTCTGCACGCCATCGATGCGGCACGAGAGACTATATAATCACTGAGACTGAGACGGAGACTGGGACGGAGACTGGGACTGGGACTGGGACTGGGACTGGGACTGGGACTGGGACTGGGACTGGGACTGGGACTGGGACTGGGACTGGGAATGGTACCGGGACTGGGACTGGGACTGGGACTGAGACTGAGACTGAGACTGAGACTGAGACTGAGACTGAGACTGAGCATGGCAGTGCTGTGGGGTGGGGCGCCGAATTGTCGTCCCCGGAAGCCGAACAAAAATTGCAATTCGCCGCAACAATCCTTGTCATAAAATGATACCAATGTACTGAATGTACGATCAGGGGCGTACCCATGGCTTGTCATGGGGCGGACGGGCGGTCGGGCGGGGGAATTTGCACATTTTCGTGAAGGGGCGGGTTCGGCTTTGGAAGGGCACCCTCCACCCACCACTGACTGGCCACTGTATCCGCTCTTGTGTACGACGCTGAGCCTCAGCCCGGTCGCGGGCCGTCTGTTGCGTCCCCTTCGCGGAGTACCGTCCAAAGTTCAAAGCTGGTATTGTTGCGCCGCGCGACGCGGCCGCATGGCCGGCAGACATCGGGGAACGGGAGACGGGTGCACTCAGCCGTGGTGAATATGTTGGTTATGTCTATGGCATTGCAAGGGACGCAATTCATCTCATACATTATGCACGTGTGCTCACTGCTATGTCATGTCTTAATGAAATCAACAGTGAAATAGTGGCATTGTGGAAACAAGATTCCTCCTGGAACCGAATCACGACGACCGTGCGTGAAGCGCTAAATCGCATGGCGTTTGATTGCACTTCCGGAGGTCTGTCTGGGGAAAATAACCAGTTGCGTGCGCACGACACGAGCATGGCAAGCGGAGCAAGTGAAAATGTTGCACGAACAGTGCAATGCACTATGACTTTCTCACGAGAGCAGCGTGCGACGGCCGCGCCCGCATAATATGCCAACGAATGCTATATATTATATTACGTTTGACTGCATAATACCACGTGATATATAATATGCATATACATATATATGAACCGTCTGTAAGAATAGCAATCAACAATGAGGCGGCCATTATTGTCATCGCCGGCGGGCGCGGCCGTCCCGGCCCGCCGGTCTCACGCTGCTCTCGTGAGAAAGTCAACGCAAGCAGTGGCGGGTCCAGAGTGGTGCTTGATAATATTTGTATCGGACATTTCAGTTGGCTTCAAGCGTAAAGTGCACTACGCTGTTCGTGCAACATTTTCACTTCCCCCATTTGCCATACTCGTGTCCTGTGCACGCCACTGGCTGACTGAAGCAGCTCGGTTGCAGGCGCGCGGGCGCTCTCGTGTCGCCACGACCCGAAAAACGAGAGCGGCTCATTGTTTCCCAACGGCTAACAAGCATCGGGATGCAAAGTCGATGTTTCAGACTTTGCTGTGTGTAAAATGTTTGGAAGTTATTGAAACTCAATTTGAACAGCAATAATATGTAGTTCGGTCATAGTAAATCGGTCGCTTGACGCGCGAGCCCATCCGCCGCCAGCTCATTGGCCAGTGACCCAGAGTAGTGTGAGTTGGAGGTGAGCGTGATGGACGTCGTAGAGCTGAAAATTTACAGAAACGAAGACAAAAATATGTGAACATGTCTAAGTGATATTTTCTTCCCGGACAGACCTCCGGAAGTGCTATCAAACGGCATGCGATTTACAGCTTAAAACACGGTCGTCGTCAGCCCAGGTGCATTGTAGGGACGCGTGTTGCAGGCGGCCCAAGCTCTTTTCGTCATGAACTCCATCCCCTCCTCATGAGATGAGTTGCCCTTAGCCCCAGTTATCCCATGCCCAGCGCCCTTGGAAAGCTGCACGTGTGCGAATCCCTGGACCATGTGCGCCGCGGCCAGTGGCGTATTCAGTTCTGTCTTGCCCTGAATTCACGGGCACCACCGCGTGGCAATGGGAGAGAAGAGGTGATGCACAAGCAGGACACATGTAATACACATTCCAAGGGATTTCATACAGTGACCGCATCAAGCACATGTATTCAAAACCCTGTATCCGCCCTGGCTTCACGCCGGAATCTCTAGCGGACAGACACCTGATCCCCTCCACCCCGCCCCGACGCTCGGCTCCTGCGGCCCGACGTCGACGCCGGCGCCGACGGGACGACACTGCACGACACCACCACACAGCGCCACGCCACCCACCGCACCGCACCGCACCACACCACACCACACCACACCACACCACACCACACAACACCACACCGCACCGCACCGCGCCACACCACACCAAATCACACCACACCACACCACTCGGAAAGCATCCACCTGGAGACTACACCATTACGTTGCAACTTTTTCTAACTAGGGGCTCCATGCCTGTACCGAATATTCTATGTGGTTTCGCACATAGGCCAAGTACATCATCGTCATCGCGTCTTAACATGGTTAAGGTTAGCGCCATAATAGCCAGTATTTGTAACCGTTAAACTGCTTGGTCGTCACAACGTGGCGGCGTGTGATGCAGGCGGCCGGCCAAAGTTACCTTTCGTGATGAAATTATTACCACTTATTATATTCACGAAACCACACCATCCCCCCACGTGAGTTCCCCCTCATCTTCAGCGATCCCATACCCAGCCGCTTTGTAGAGCCGCACGAACCTGAACCTGAACTCTCCCCTCCCTCCTGGACCCTGTCCGCCACGGCGCATCCAGTGGCGCCTCCAGTTCTGACTTCACGGGCACCAGCGCATAACAGTGGGAGAGAAGAGTGCATGTAACGCACATTGGAAAGGGTTGGGAACACCGCCGACCGCATCACGAACACCCATTCGAGACCTGCGTCCGCCCTTGCACGCGCCCACAAGAAACTCGAAGCCTCCCCGCCCCGCCCCGACGCTCGCTACCCCGACCGGCGGCGCCGAGGATCGGCGAGCGACGGCGGCCGTCGGCGCGTCTGGACACGAAACATTCTAGCAAATTAACAATACTACGGCTTCACTCTTCCTATTCCTCGTTCGGAGTTCTGAGTTCATCGCCTATACCAAGCCGCAGGCCAAGGCGCGAGGCCTAAACGAATTACTTTCCTATATTGCTGTCCTGGTAAACGTATTGAGTTAGGAACTTGGACACATTTACACGCGCCATCAATAAACTAACACGTCTTTCATCTCGTGAGTTCCATTCCACACTGAAGCTAGGAGATCTAAAATGCAGCCAATTTACATGCCACATGTTTCTTATTTACATGACTCGTGTTGCCCTGTGGCCTCTGGACATTCAAGTGCTAAGCTACGGCGAATTAATGTATTCACTTTGGATGCTATGCAACAGCATTCAGACAATATCCTACTTTTCTCTACATAATTATCTACATAATGCTGCAAGTAAAATTAAGCAGGGGAATTTTTCCATTAGTCGGTTAGCTTCACTGACTGATGTAAAACACTTAATAACACGGGCAGAAGCGTGCTGAGAGAGCACGCGCTTCTCCATGATTGAAATGGTGGCACATGACAACGAAGCTAAACATGATACACGACGTAATGTAGTCTCACATTATGCATGCCCAACGGAAACAATTATTTTCAGATTGAGGCGAAAAGCACACCAGACATTGGGCGTAATTTTCAAGGCGATTTTCCACGTGATTGGTGAAAAAAAATTACAGCAATGCGGCAATGCAGCGTCGGAAGACGTACGCTGCAGTGTTTTGTGAAATGTGGCGGTGTTTGGTGGCTTGGCGAAGTGTGCCGGTGTATGCCCACAATGGGTAAAACTGTTGGAAACTTGAGTATGGTATATTCCGTCGGAACAGTGGAATTATTCATTATCGTTGCTACGATGTTTTACGCAGGTGAGTTTTACGATGTCTTACGCAGGTATCAATAAGGCTTTGTGGGTTCTGTATATTCGGTTTGTTCTGTTCTGAGTTCTGTTTTTTTGTTTTGTTGTTGTTTTGTTTGTTGTGTTCCGAGTTCAACATTTAACAAAAGAATCGTCGATTTTTGTTCATAGTGCAGTTAAGTTAAAAAAAAGTTTTCAAACGACATTTACAAACGGTACGGAAACGATGCACCTCGGCGAGCTTTTTCCGACGGTGTTCTTGGATAATCATTATCTCAATATTTACTATGTGAAAGAGGCGCTTCCGAGCG
This sequence comes from Ashinkailepas kermadecensis, assembly GCA_034440615.1. Taxonomy (NCBI): domain Eukaryota; kingdom Metazoa; phylum Arthropoda; class Thecostraca; family Neolepadidae; genus Ashinkailepas; species Ashinkailepas kermadecensis. Next base: position 78,060 of record JAOTOM010004722.1, read on the forward strand.
AAACCACTACGAATCGCCGACATTCATTAACTGCTTTGGCGTTAAAAAGTGCCACGCTCGCACTCAGGATGTCCGAAAACACCGTCAAATGACCCTACTTCACCGACTCCGCAAAAGCACAACTTTTGAAAACTGGAAGAAGAAAAAAATCGAAATTTGCGATAAATTTTGACAATTCCTAAGTGGGTTCCTAAGTCGAGATTCCAATTCCATGTCAAGAAGACGTACACGATGCACCTCGAGACGCCGGCGCGGCGGCCAGCGTGTCCGGACACGACTGGCGGGCTGGCCGGCCGAGCGACTGCTGTCAAGTGGGGCGCCCTGGCAGAGGCTACAAAGGTTGTTGCCAAGGTTCATTTCCCCATACCTCAGCATGCAAAACGCAACCAATATATCAACATCGATTCTGTGCGCCATTCATACGGCACAAAAGGCGCTGGACTCACGGAGACTGAGATTGAAACTGAAACTGAAACTCAGACTGAGACGGAGACTCAGACTGACACTGAGACTGGTAGTGCCGTGGGGTTCGAGAGGTGAATTGTCATCCCCGGAAGCCGAACACGAACGGGCAACACATCAACTTGAGTCAATTTTTGTCTTCATTGATCGCAATTGGACACGACAACGATTGTCATCAAACGAGACCTGAATGTATTGAATGTACGACCAGAGGCGGATCCATGGCTTGTCATGTGGCGGGCGGGCGACTTGGCACACCTACTTGAAGAGGCGGGTTCGTCTTTGCAAGGGCTCATGCCGAGCCTCCTCTACATGCTAACGAGGTGGAATGCGTCCCACCTAGTGCCGTGAAATCCCACCTAGGGGAGTGGAAAAAAATACCACCTATTAAAAAGGAGCTTCGGTGGAGAAAGCAACCAAAACAAATCTTAGCATAGTTCCGGTAGTGCAAGTTATCTTTCCTTGGAACGGTGCATTTTGCTCACAAAGAAAAGTGGTAGCAAGCTGGCAGTGTACTTGTACTGAGGTGAAAACGACGTGTAAGAATAGGAATAGTAATAGGAACGAGGAATATGAATAGGAATAGGAAAGCAAGTTGTTTATCGGTAATAAGCCAATCGGTAGTACCGGTAGTCTCTTCTACCGATGGATGATTTGGTGGGGTCGCCTGGACTGATTTTGGGAGCTTTAACCAAGAGGTGTCAGAAAAGTTACCACATGGGTGAACTGGCTTGTGGCGGCCAAGCGTTCGTAGCGACGTCGCGTTTTGATCCTTCGATGTCGGCTCTTCCTATCATTGCGAAGCAGAATTCGGCAAGTGTCGGATTGTTCTAACAGGGAACGTGAGCTGGGTTTAGACCGTCGTGAGACAGGTTAGTTTTACCCTACTGATGATGGGTCGTGACGATGGTAATCGTGCTCAGTACGAGAGGAACGTTATGGTCGGACATTTGGCGTAACACTTGGCCGAACGGCCAGCGGTGTGACGCCACCATCCGATGGATTATGTCTGAACGCCTCTAAGACAGCATCCGGTCCATTGAATATCACGATATCTTGTGTGCACACGCTGGTGATCCCCACCCATGACAGGTATGCGCACATTTTGTCTCTGTACACGAGTCCGGGCTGATCGGCTGTCGGCAGCGTCAGCGCTCGACGCCGCCCTCGCCGATTAACATAACTCACGCTGGGCGAGTGCATCAAACGGTGTGTAAAAGACTTTCCTTATGGGTCGGAGTGCTGTACTCCTGCGAGCAGCTAGACACTGCGAGCCGTTGAGACTCTTTTCTTGACCTGAAAGTCTGTTCGCCTCGACAAGCAATATCGTTTATTGTTATTTTTTCTCAACTCATTTTCAATCAACCAGTCACAATGCCAAACGGGCGGTCTTCTTTTTTCGACGATCGTATGGAATATTGTTTCCAGTCTGATTTCGGTCATGTGCACCAATCAATTATGTATGGAAAAAGATTGTCGCCTCTGGTTGACAATGCACGTCGCAGGTTCGGTAAGGTTAGGTTAGCTTAGGTGAGGTTAGGTTTTGTTAGGATTAAGTCTCATTAGGTTAGTGAGGTTAGATTTTCGTTAGGTTAGTGAGGCCAGGTTTGGTTAGGTTAGGTGAGGTTAGGTCTCGTTAGGTTAGTGAGGTTAGGTTTTCGTTCGGTTAGTGATGTTAGGTTTCGTTAGGTTAGGTGATATCAGGTCTCGTTAGTTTGGGACAGGTTACGTCTCGTTAGGTTAGTTAGGTTGGGTTTTCGTTAGGTTAGGGGAGGTTAGGTTAGGTGAGGTTAGGTTTCGTTAGATTAGTGAGGCTAGGTTTTCGTTAGGTTAGGTGAGGTGAGGTGAGGTGAGTTTATGTTAGGTTAGGCTAGGTTAGGTTAGGTTAGGTTAGGTTATTTTATATTTTCCATTATTCATCCATTCATATGCAATGTTTGAACTCTTTCGATTTTGAACACCGATTTCAAATGCACCCAAAATTTTGGATTTTCCAGTTTCCGCTAAACCACTGACGCCGAAACGCGCAGAACGAGCATATCCTCCAAGTAAACGCCGAATCGCCCGGTTTCATTTACCTCACCGAACCTAACGAAAACCTAACCTCACTAACCTGACGAGATCTAACCAACCTAACCTAAAGAGACCTAACCTCATCTAACCTAACCTAACCTAACGTAACCTAAGCTAACCTAACCTAACCTAAGCTAACCTAACCTCACCGAACCTAACATAAACCTAACCTCACTAGCCTAACGAGACCTAACCTCACCTCACCAAACGAGATCTAACGCCACCTAACCTAACCTAACCTAACCTAACCTAACCTCACCTAACCTAACCTAACCTAAGCTAACCTAACCCTACCGAACCTAACCTAAACCGAACCTCACTAACCTAACGAGACCTAACCTCACCTAACCCAACGATATCTAACCTCAACTAACCTAACCTAACCTAACGTAACCTACCCTAACCTAACCTCACCTAACCTAACCTAACCTAAGCTAACCTAACCTAACCGAACCTAACCTAAACCGAACCTCACTAACCTAACGAGACCTAACCTCACCTAACCCAACGATATCTAACCTCAACTAACCTAACCTAACCTAACCTAACCGGAAAACCAGAATCCTCCGAAACAAATTTTTCGGCCATGACGTCATCAAATGTAGGTGACATTGCATATATCTCCATGGGCAATTTTGAATAGGAAATAAATGTCGAATTAAGGCCAGAAACATCAGGTTTTCGTTGTCAAAGAGTATATTACATCGAGTGCATAATGTGTTGAATTTCATCTTTCTATGTTCGTTCTATATTTGAAGAGTGCAGATTTCATCGTGTACTTCTTTGCCAGCTGAAAAGTAATCATTTGTGGTGAAAATGAGTGATCACGTTGGCTTCATCACGTCAGAAAGCATACTATTACAAGGAAAAATTCCAAAAGTGAAATTGTACCTTGATCTATATATACATACGGTTTTGTCTGGGGAAAACGTTTTCCAATCATCTGAGTTCCAGGGGCTTTCGAAGAGAGAGAGAGAGAGAGAGAGAGAGAGAGAGAGAGAGAGAGAGAGAGAGAGAGAGAGAGAGAGAGAGAGATATATATATATATATATATATATATATATATATATATATACATATATCGAGTATATATCGCATATGTACAATAATAATGCGTAATATTGTTTGTTTCTTTTTAGACCTTGTCAGCGAAACCATGCCCACTTTCATTTCCGACATCAAAATGATACAATTTCGGTTGGCTATGGATCACGGGAGGTCACGAGGTCATGATGGCATGAGGTCGAAAGATCAATTGTGGGAAATATTGATATTTTATCAGTCCGGAATGTGTCAGTTTTATATTTTTTCTCAACTAACCACCATTTCCGCTTCTTATCGATGACAAATCCTACGTCAATATGGTGTGGAAACAATTCTCAAGTGGGTAAAAGCTGAAAAAATGATGGTTTTATTTTCTTTTGGTGAAAAGGAATTACCATTTGGTTTGGCTGAGCGCTGAAGCATGGTGTGAATGGGAAAGTATTCCTTAAAATGGTCTTCTGGTTGGACGTGCTACGAGGAGAGGGGACCACGATAAATGGCGATACAAAAGTGCTGCTGGACATCTGGGCGAATTGAACGCAATGATATCGTTTCACCAATGCTGCTGTCGCTAGGGTGTTCCAATTTTGACGTGTTTGTCCATACACATCGGACTGCTGCGTGCAAATTGTTGGCCTGCAGCCGTGCGTCCGTCCAGCTGCGACGCGATGGCTGAACGTCGTGTCGCATTATTGGCTGGTGGTGGGCCTCACGGGTCTGTTTTAGCAACAACACGTTGACGAAATGTACCGCTTACGGCATGCACTGGACACCGCGGCCGAACCTACAGACAATGCAGAATGGGATGCCTACCTACGTCGACTGCCGTAAAGTTTACCTCGTGAGAGCGGTCTTTCACTACGTCACGTGACAATCAATACTAGGTGGTTTCTACTCCCTTCTACAAATACATTTAACGCAAACTTCTGGCAATATTCAATCGCCATGACTGATTCGGCTAGTGCACCAGCTGTCGGCTCCGCCGGCAAGGCGGCGAAAGCCAAAGTTCCGCGGCCAAAGCCAGCTCACCCGCCCACGAATGAGATGGTTCAGGGTGCCATCAAGAGTCTGAAGGAGCGTGGCGGATCTTCGCTGATTGCAATTAAAAAATACATTGCAGCCAACTATAAAGTCGACGTGGAGAAACTGGCGCCGTTCATCAAGCGAGCGCTGAAGTCTGGAGTCACCAGTGGAACACTGGTGCAGACCAAGGGCAAGGGCGCCAGCGGATCATTCAAACTGTCCGCGACGTCTCTGAAAGACAAGCCCGCAAAGAAGCCAGTGAAAGCTTCGCGGAAATCGAGTTTGGCGAGGCCGAAGAGGACTCCCAAGAAGAGCGCCAAAAAGCCAGCAGAGAAGAAGAAGTCAGTCAAGTCGCCTGTAAAGCCCAAGAAGCCGAAGGCCAAGCCGACAAAAGCGAAGAAGGCTAAGTCGCCGGCCAAAAAGCCGAAAGCGCCCAAGCCGAAAAAGTCTCCGGCAAAGAAGGCTTCGAAGAAAGCCGGTGCGAAAAAGTAAAGAAGATGACTTGGCGCCGCGCGCCGTGTGCAATGGCTCTTGTTAGAGCCACACTATTCGGTTTATTGTATTCAGACAGCACGTGTGACATATTCGGTGGCATCATGTCAGATTGTCCTGAATGATTGCGTTATCCGAATTAGTTTGCCGCCAAACGTCGTGGAACGGTGCTTTAGCAGTGACAAAGTGTCATCCCATACGCTACATATGAGTTGCATTAAACACGGCCTTATGTGGGATCGGGCGGTATCGTACAAGTAGTTGACAAAAGTTGGCGCACAATTCCCATTATCTACTACTTTGTCAAACATCAGCATCCACTCTTCTTACACACCTTTGTTGGTGATGAGCACCTCCGGGTGGAGGTGCTTGCTCGGGTTGACTTCATTTTTGCTTTCTCCACAACACAAAACTAGAACGAGACATCAAGAGAGAACGAAATCATTCTCTCCGCTGTCGCATATAGTTAATCGCAATCTAAAGCATTGGGTAGGCAGGTACCGATCCAAGTCGGCAAAAACGGACAACTTCCCCACAGATAGCGCTTGGTATTCTTCTACCATCGGGTTTTCCAGGCACCTCGGCTTTTCTCCTTTCGCCTCGCCCTGGTCGCCGGGCCTCCGCTACGCTTTCAGGTCGCAGGTAGTCAGCGGAGCCTCAGCCGAGACCATTGACACTGACATGGGCGTCACAATGACACGGCATCTGCCGGCCGGCCGGCCGTCGGCACCGGATCCGACCACGGCACTACGCTACATGGTCGGAAGTTGGTTTGATCCGGTTGTTATGTTACGTTAGTTTATGTGATGTTACGTCAGAGTAGGTTGTTGTGTTAGGTCAGGTTATATTTGACGTCGCCGCGTATTTAGAAAAGTGAAGAAAACCCACCGAACGCATATCCTGTCAAGGGCCGCTGGCGAAAATGGGTTCATGAAACGCCAGCACGGCATCCCAAGAAAACGAAAACAAAGAAATAAACCAAGTGGCAGATTGTGAGATCTCAGACACCTGTCACATGTCACAATTCCAATGGGAAAATCGCTGGTCCTGATAAGGACCTGTTTCGCACGTCTACACCACAAGGTCAGGAAGACGCTTCACGCCTTAGGCGCGCTCGCCACGGATGCGGCGAGCCAGCTGGATATCCTTGGGCATGATTGTCACACGCTTGGCGTGAATGGCACACAGGTTTGTGTCTTCGAAAAGACCAACCAGGTAAGCCTCGCTGGCCTCCTGCAGGGCCATCACGGCACTGCTCTGGAAGCGCAGGTCAGTTTTGAAATCCTGAGCGATCTCTCGCACCAACCGTTGGAATGGGAGTTTGCGGATCAATAGCTCGGTGCTCTTCTGGTAACGCCGAATCTCGCGCAGTGCCACCGTTCCTGGCCGGTAGCGGTGGGGCTTCTTCACGCCACCAGTCGCCGGCGCGCTCTTGCGGGCCGCCTTGGTGGCCAGCTGTTTGCGCGGCGCCTTGCCACCGGTGGACTTGCGTGCGGTCTGCTTGGTACGGGCCATGCTGTTGATCAGAAGAAGAAACTGTAAATCGAAAATTTTGCAAAGTCGTGTATCCGGGTCACAGACACACAGAAACAGATAGCGCATGCGTTCGATGTTCGGACTCGGCTATGTACACGGACACGAGAGTATAAAATTTATTCAAAACAATTTTCCGCAAAAACCGTAAACTGCCAAGATGACTGGACGCGGCAAGGGCGGTAAGGGGCTGGGCAAGGGGGAGCGAAGCGCCATCGAAAAGTTTTGCGTGACAATATCCAGGGCATCACTAAACCTGCCATCCGTCGCCTGGCTCGGCGCGGCGGAGTGAAGAGAATCAGTGGTTTGATCTACGAGGAGACGCGTGGCGTGCTCAAAGTGTTCCTGGAGAATGTCATCCGTGACGCCGTCACCTACACTGAGCACGCGAAGCGCAAGACTGTCACTGCCATGGACGTTGTGTACGCTCTGAAGCGTCAGGGTCGTACCCTGTACGGTTTCGGCGGTTAGTCTGCCAGCTTTACCGTCTTGCAGCATCTTGTTGCCTGCCGAACAGGCCTTTTTGAAGGCCACAACACCTGTACTGGTAGTTGGATCGCAGTATCGTAATTATCGTAATAATTGACACGCAGTTTCACGTGCATGCGTTGGAGTTTTCGGAAAAATAAAACTCAACGGAAGACTGTACTGGAAGGTGGGTAATTTTTGTTGTTGGGTGCCCCGTAAATTATTATACGCGAAATCGGGTGCATTACATGATTTCCCGAACACTGAATCGACATCCTTTTGAAACAACGTGTCCACTTGTTGAGTTTTTGTGGTGCCTCGACATCAAATTTCTAACAGTATCTCGTTGATAAGTCATTTGATTGTGGAAATACAATTGTCAACCTTCGTTTAACAGAATGAAATTCTGGCGCGCGAGAATAGATACGGTTCCCCAGTTTTAATGCATATACATATGTATGCATTAAGTGCATACAAATATCATACGCAAATGTTCGTCCGAACACCAGTGGTACTGGAAGGCAACAATTCGCGTTGCGAAATGTTTGAAAGCCACCACTTCGACGCCTGAAAGCATAATTTTGTGTTAAATTGAAACGTTGAAAGAAATAAAGAACGAAAATCTCCGAAATGCCATCTCGCCATGTAGCCGGCAACATGCACAAGCATCTTCACCAATCGAATGGAGATTCACTAACGTGATGGTTCATGAAGAGCTGATTCTACCTTCGTTAACGTGGGCCTTCGTTATTCGACCTATGAGCGAAATTTGCACGTGGCGCACGTGCGACCGACGAGTTCGAGATTTTGCCACCACGTACATGGCCCACAGGCCAATTGTCACTAATGTTTGCACTATTTGCTAATTTGGTTCGCCCGCTACTCGCAAAATCAGACAATTGCTGCCGCTCGAGGCGTCAAATGCCGATGTCAGCGCATTCGAAAGGAGAGTAGGAGAGATATCATATCTTGAGTATGCAAGTGTTGAATTATCGTCGAAAACAACACACACGCGCCTGATGACAATTCCGGGAACAACTGCTGTGTGGCCTTTAAAAAGGCCTGTTGCTTGCATCGTGCCAGCTGACTTGGCGCACGGGCCCAACGTTCACTTCTTTTCCGTCTTTTTCGGCAGCAGAACGGCCTGAATGTTGGGCAGAACGCCACCCTGGGCGATAGTCACGCCCGACAGCAGCTTGTTTAGCTCCTCATCGTTGCGAATGGCCAGCTGCAAGTGGCGGGGGATGATCCTCGTCTTCTTGTTGTCGCGAGCGGCGTTGCCGGCCAACTCGAGGACCTCGGCGGCCAAATATTCCATGACGGCGGCAAGATACACCGGCGCGCCGGCACCAACACGCTCAGCGTAGTTTCCTTTACGGAGGAGGCGGTGAATCCGACCGACTGGGAACTGAAGACCAGCGCGCGACGAGCGCGACTTGCTCTTGCCCTTGACCTTTCCGCCTTTGCCGCGTCCAGACATGGTTGCTGTTGCTGTTGCTGTCCAAGAGCTTGATGTCGGAAAAAGAGAGCTGCTCCATATCGCCAGTAGGCATCAAATAATCGCGAACGTGCACGCCCAAAGACTGCGACGCCGATCATGACGCAACACAATGTCCACAACGACTGGCGGAAATAATCCGAATTCCAAAAATTTTTGTTTCGTTGCTACCAGTTGTCAAGCATGCCTCCGAAGACTAGCGGCAAGGCCGCCAAGAAGGCGGGCAAGGCCCAAAAGAACATCTCCAAAGGAGACAAGAAACGCAGGAAGAAGAGGAAGGAGTCCTACGCAATCTACATCTACAAGGTTCTCAAACAAGTCCACCCGGACACTGGCATTTCGTCGAAAGCCATGAGCATCATGAACTCGTTCGTCAACGACATCTTCGAACGCATCGCTGCAGAGGCATCGCGTCTTGCTCACTACAACAAGCGATCCACCATCACGTCGCGGGAGATCCAGACGGCAGTTCGCCTCCTGCTGCCCGGTGAGCTTGCCAAGCACGCTGTGTCCGAGGGCACGAAGGCTGTTACCAAGTACACGAGCAGCAAGTGAGAAGCACCTGACTGTCAAACCCCGGACCGGCCGACTTTGTTGTCATCATCCTCATCTTTCACCGTCAGCAATCCAGTTGGATCGGAGGTTGTCACGATCAATAGGTCTTTTTTAAGACCAACAATTTAATTCAATGGGTTCAGACTGGTGTACCGTGCACAGCTCACAGGCGAAGCCGATATTGTTACAAAAAATGTATATATATGTTATCTCCGAAAGTGCTCAAAATGAGTTAGACGAATTGATTAAGTCATAGACTTACCGTAAAGGGACGAAACTATGAGCCCGAAAAAAAAAAACTTCGACACCACATCCTAAATTTGGATGAGACTATATATCCACAGACACACACCTACCAATCAATATCTAGCCCGATTCGCTCGATCCCGCGTAGCACACGCGCAACATGGATCGAGCGCCCTATCGAAAATTTGCGAATTCCATGCATGCCTGCTTAACGTCTTCCACCAGTAGTACTACAACGGAAAAACATCTTCCAGAAAAACAATTGTTCGCCATATTTGAAACTACATTCAATGCATTGTCGTACCCACAGACATCAGCAGGAAGCGTATTCCATTGTTCAACCGCCGTTGAGGGAAAATTGTCGAAAAATTGCTTTCGTGGGTACCCTAGGCTGCAATAATACTGGCCATGCTACGTTAGGTGTGTTGGAAGAAAAAAAGTACCACATTATTTTTCGCCTCGTCCAAAGCATTCTTATTTACATTAGAGTGCAGCTAGCAGTTTTGTGAGATACATCACGTGCACCGTTCGAATTATCCACCACCTAGTCTGGAACAAAAATCTTGAAACGAATGCGAACATGACGCTTTTTATTCGTTGGTTCACGACGTACTTTATGCACAATCACCGCTAATGGGAAATTTCCCGAGTTGTGCGGGGCGTTGAACCCGGTACCTTCATAACGAACACAAAACGGCCGGCACAGCGCCGGCAACGACCATACCATGCTGAAAACACCAGTTCCCGTCTGATCACTGAAGTAAACCAGCATCGGGCCCGATTAGTACTTGGATGGGTGACCGCCTGGGAACACCGGGTGTCGTTGTCACTTTTGCTCTTTTGTTCTTTTTACGAACGTTGGGCACGGTGAACGTTTTGCACGATTTAATATTCTGAACAGTGCGTGCTTTTGGCTTTCCAACAATCACGTTGGCCGATGAGCAATTGGACATGGTGAACGATTCGGGATCATGCACATGTAGGCGGTGTCATTTTTGGACGATTGTAAATTTCCAACCATTCTTGATCGTGTACCTTGACAATTTTGAACTTTTGAACATTGGAGATCAAACCCATTTGAACGATTCGGGACTGTCAACATTGGCGATCTTGGACCTGTCCCAATTCGTAACGAGTAATAATTGAAACTTTGATCAGTGGTGCAACACTTGGGCTGCAATACCGATTCGAGATTGTGAACACTTGGGTCTTTTGAGCATGTGAAATTGTGAGCCTCACATGATTCGCGATTATCGGCAATTGGAAATTCTTTAATCGGTTGGCGCCTATCAGCAGCTCAGAAACCACACATCATGCAATAATACTTTTTTGGGAAGCATGGGAACATTCAGGACGGGATCTGATCGAGTTTGGCGAATATGAGCTTGGGCGAATGCGCATTGGATAAAGGAATGGCTTTTGCCGAGGAAAAGGGCATTGAACAAATTAATCATGTATCACGATGTTTTCTAGCCAAACACATGGCACATGTGAATGTTGCGTCCAAGTGCATATAGGTGTTAGGAGGCTAACAGTCTTTGGCGAGGAAATTATCGACATCAACGGAAAGGACAAAGTCCGCTCGACCATGAAGTCAGCGAGCCACATTCATCTCAGTTGTTTCAATTCAAATTACATGGCATTCGTACGGCATTCCCATTCCCATACGGCATTCCCAGTTTGGTTTCGGTTTTATTTTACACAACCCGAGAGAAACCTCAACCACGTCCGTACATGTATGTACACCTCATGCACCCCACACCACGTCGACGGCGGAGACTTCCGTGTATTTCAGGAAATTGACCATCTCTCTGCATATGCTCTGCTTCTTGCATACCTTGTTCATCCTGATACAACATTGCACTAATAATACGATCTAAAGTGATATATTCATTCGTCGATGAAATACAATTGCAATCCACCTTTCACACAAACGGTGAATGCAATGCCACAATGTGTGTTATCAATCAATCCGGGACGGGTTTACGCCAGCGTACGAAAAGCGTCGCCGCCAAACTAGCATCAATTCGTAGGTGGCGCCGTGTTTATTTCCACATAGGTGGCGCTGGCCGCGCTAATTTGCAGTTTGTCCCGGCATAATTAAGTAATAAATATCGTGGGTGACTTTCCGACATTCGGCCTCGCTGAGCAGAACACGCCTGACTCACTGCTCGAAACGCTTAAATATTGGGTTCGGCGAAAGCAACACTAATAATTTGCATCACACGAAATTATTGCCAACACCAAGTCTCTCAGCTTCAGCAACAGCAAAAATCTGTCTTTCGCAATTTCCAACACAAATCTGAATACGCCACTCTGCTTATTTCATCAGATAAGCATATTTCATCAGACAGAAATATAAATGACTCGCATACGACGAACATCAATCTGGGACAATTATCTCTCACTGGAGGCCCCAAACAGCACACTCAAAATCGCTCTGGGGACCTCACATAAATCTGGCCGGAACAATGAAAGAAAATCACGCCGCCGGGAATTTCGGAAAAATCAGGTGAATTTTTCCCATCCGGAAAACGGGCACGCCACCCAACGAAACAACAACAATTCCTATTCTATTCTTCGATTGTCAATTTTTGTTCCAGGGTCAATTTTGTTCACGAACCACGAACCACGAATCCACCAGCTATAATATTGAAATCGGCGGTGTATTTTTATCCCCGTTTCCAGCAACACACCAGGGACGGCGTGAGAAAGTCAACCACGTCAGTACACGAATAAATGGCGACTGAAATGACACCAATACTCACGAATCAAGGCTTTTCAACATCGAGCATGCCTATCACAGCCACGCGACAAATACGAGAAGCTGCAGTGCAATTCCATGTCGAGAAGACGACGGTACTCACCGTTCGTTGTTTGTTCTCACCCATAGTGTCTTGCACACGAATGCTGTCGACAATCGCTCACCACGTTCACGATGCACCTCGAGACGCCGGCGCGCCGCGCCGCAGCCTCACACCACCGTGTCTCTGACGCGACTGTCGTCAGCTGGCGGGCTGGCCGGCGCGCCGGACGCGCGGCAGTTGTCAACCCTGGTAGAGGCTACATGTCACAAAGGTTCATTTGCCCATACCTCAGCATGGAAAACGCAAAAACTATATCCACATCGATTCTGCACGCCATCGATGCGGCACGAGAGACTATATAATCACTGAGACTGAGACGGAGACTGGGACGGAGACTGGGACTGGGACTGGGACGGAGACTGGGACTGGGACTGGGACTGGGACTGGGACTGGGACTGGGACTGGGACTGGGACTGGGACTGGGACTGGGACTGGGACTGGGACTGAGACTGAGACTGAGACTGAGACTGAGACTGAGCATGGCCGTGCTGTGGGGTGGGGCGCCGAATTGTCGTCCCCGGAAGCCGAACAAAAATTGCAATTCGCCGCAACAATCCTTGTCATAAAATGATACCAATGTACTGAATGTACGATCAGGGGCGTACCCAAGGCTTGTCATGGGGCGGACGGGCGGTCGGGCGGGGGAATTTGCACATTTTGCGGGTTCGGCTTTGGAAGGGCACCCTCCACCCACCACTGACTGGCCACTGTATCCGCTCTTGTGTACGACGCTGAGCCTCAGCCCGGTCGCGGGCCGTCTGTTGCGTCCCCTTCGCGGAGTACCGTCCAAAGTTCAAAGCTGGTATTGTTGCGCCGCGCGACGCGGCCGCATGGCCGGCAGACATCGGGGAACGGGAGACGGGTGCACTCAGCCGTGGTGAATATGTTGGTTATGTCTATGGCATTGCAAGGGACGCAATTCGTCTCATACATTATGCACGTGTGCTCACTGCTATGTCATGTCTTAATGAAATCAACAGTGAAATAGTGGCATTGTGGAAACAAGATTCCTCCTGGAACCGAATCACGACTACCGTGCGTGAAGCGCTAAATCGCATCGCGTTTGATAGCACTTCCGGAGGTCTGTCTGGGGAAAATAACCAGTTGCGTGCGCACGACACGAGCATGGCAAGCGGAGCAAGTGAAAATATTGCACGAACAGTGCAATGCACTATGACTTTCTCACGAGGGCAGCGTGAGACGGCCGCGCCCGCATGGTATGCCAACGAATGCTATATATTATAATACGTTTGACTGCATAATACCACGTGATATATAATACGCATATACATATATATGAACCGTCTGTAAGAATAGCAATCAACAATGAGGCGGCCATTATTGTCATCGCCGGCGGGCGCGGCCGTCCCGGCCCGCCGGTCTCACGCTGCTCTCGTGAGAAAGTCAACGCAAGCAGTGGCGGGTCCAGAGTGGTGCTTGATAATATTTGTATCGGACATTTCAGTTGGCTTCAAGCGTAAAGTGCACTACGCTGTTCGTGCAACATTTTCACTTCCCCCATTTGCCATACTCGTGTCCTGTGCACGCCACTGGCTGACTGAAGCAGCTCGGTTGCAGGCGCGCGGGCGCTCTCGTGTCGCCACGACCCGAAAAACGAGAGCGGCTCATTGTTTCCCAACGGCTAACAAGCATCGGGATGCAAAGTCGATGTTTCAAACTTTGCTGTGTGTAAAATGTTTGGAAGTTATTGAAAGTCAATTTGAATAGCAATAATATGTAGTTCGGTCATAGTAAATCGGTCGCTTGACGCGCGAGCCCATCCGCCGCCAGCTCATTGGCCAGTGACCCAGAGTAGTGTGAGTTGGAGGTGAGCGTGATTGACGTCGTAGAGCTGAGATATGGCGTGGGGTGTATGGCTGGGAGAGCGTTAATGGATGAGCGTGAGTCAGTGCAGATGATGATGTTGTGTTGGATAACGCGTTGGAGGCATGTTTGTGGGAAAATTTACAGAAACTCAAAAAAAAATGTGAACATGTCTAAGTGATATTTTCTTCCCAGACAGACCTCCGGAAGTGCTATCAAACGGCATGCGATTTAGCGCTTAAAACACGGTCGTCGTCAGCCCAGGTGCATTGTAGGGACGCGTGTTGCAGGCGGCCCAAGCTCTTTTCGTCATGAACTCCATCCCCTCCTCATGAGATGAGTTGCCCTTAGCCCCAGTTATCCCATGCCCAGCGCCCTTGGAAAGCTGCACGTGTGCGAACCCCCTGGACCATGTGCGCCGCGGCCAGTGGCGTATTCAGTTCTGTCTTGCCCTGAATTCACGGGCACCACCGCGTGGCAATGGCAATGGGAGAGAAGAGGTGATGCACAAGCAGGACACATGTAATACACATTCCAAGGGATTTCATACAGTGACCGCATCAAGCACATGTATTCAAAACCCTGTATCCGCCCTGGCTTCACGCCGGAATCTCTAGCGGACAGACACCTGATCCCCTCCACCCCGCCCCGACGCTCGGCTCCTGCGGCCCGACGTCGACGCCGGCGCCGACGGGACGACACTGCACGACACCACCACACAGCGCCACGCCACCGCCGCCCCCCCCCCCCCCCCCCCCCCACCGCACCGCACCGCACCGCACCGCACCACACCACACCACACCACACCACACCACACCACACCACACCAACACCACACCGCACCGCACCGCGCCACACCACACCAAATCACACCACACCACACCACTCGGAAAGCATTCACCTGGAGACTACACCATTACGTTGCAACTTTTTCTAACTAGGGGCTCCATGCCTGTACCGAATATTCTATGTGGTTTCGCACATAGGCCAAGTACATCATCGTCATCGCGTCTTAACATGGTTAAGGTTAGCGCCATAATAGCCAGTATTTGTAACCGTAAAACTGCTTGGTCGTCACAACGTGGCGGCGTGTGATGCAGGCGGCCGGCCAAAGTTACCTTTCGTGATGAAGTTATTACCACTTATTATATTCACGAAACCACACCATCCCCCCACGTGAGTTCCCCCTCATCCTCAGCGATCCCATACCCAGCCGCTTTGTAGAGCCGCACGAACCTGAACCTGAACTCTCCCCTCCCTCCTGGACCCTGTCCGCCACGGCGCCTCCAGTGGCGCCTCCAGTTCTGACTTCACGGGCACCAGCGCATAACAGTGGGAGAGAAGAGTACATGTAATGCACATTGGAAAGGATTGGTAACACCGCCGACCGCATCACGAACACCCATTCGAGACCTGCGTCCGCCCTTGCACGCGCCCACAAGAAACTCGAAGCCTCCCCCGCCCCGCCCCGACGCTCGCTACCCCGACCGGCGGCGCCGAGGATCGGCGAGCGACGGCGGCCGTCGGCGCGTCTGGACACGAAACATTCTAGCAAATTAACAATACTACGGCTTCACTCTTCCTATTCCTCGTTCGGAGTTCTGAGTTCATCGCCTATACCAAGCCGCAGGCCAAGGCGCGAGGCCTAAACGAATTACTTTCCTATATTGCTGTCCTGGTAAACGTATTGAGTTAGGAACTTGGACACATTTACACGCGCCATCAATAAACTAACACGTCTTTCATCTCGTGAGTTCCATTCCACACTGAAGCTGTTCGTGGGAAACTATTGGTATATCTGTTCACTGTGTTCTATAATTATTTAAAGAGTTATTGCGTCGTTTAGGAGATCTAGAATACAACCAACTTACACGCGACATGTTTCTTATTTACATGACTGGTGTTGCCCTCTGGTCTCTGGTTATTAAAGTGCTAAACTACGGCGAATTAATTTATTCACTTTGGATGCCATGCAATAGCATTCAGACAATATTATAATTTTCTCTACATAACTATCTACAGAGTACTGCAAGTATAATTAAGCAGGGGATTTTTTTCCATTAATCGGTTAGCTTCATTGACTTATTTAAAACACTTAATAACTGGGACAGAAGCGTGCAAGGAAACCACGCTTCTCCAAGGTTGAAGTGGTGACACATGACAACGAAGCTAAAAATGATACACGACGTAATGTAGTATCACACTATGCATGCCTAACGGAAACAATTAGTTTCAAATTGAGGCGAAAAGCAACAATAAACAGTCGTCATATTCAAGGCAATGTTTTACGTGATTGGGGGAAAATATTACAGCGCAATACGGTTATCAGCAATTGTGCGCAAGCTTACCTTTCCATTTCAACGCCGGCAATGCAGCGCCGGAAGACGTACGCTGCAGTGATTTGGGAAATGTGGCGGTGTCTGGTGGCTTGGCGAGGTGTGCCGGTGTGTATACCCGCAATGGAGAAAAGTGGTGAAGTCTTCAGTATGGCATATTCCGTCGGAACAGCGGAATTATTCGTTATCATTGCTGCGATATTTTACGCAGGTGAGTGGGTGTCTTACGCAGGTTTAAATAAGGGTTTGTGGGTTCTGTATATTCTGTTTGTTCTGTTCTGAGTCCTGTTCTGTTCTGTTCCGCTTGTTTGTTTTTGTTTTTTTTGTTCTGTTTATTCTGTTTGTGCTGTTTGTTTTTTTTTGTTTTGTTTGTTCTGTTTGTTCTGTTTATTGTATTTGTTCTGTTCTGAGTTCTGTTTGTTCTTTCTGAGTTCTGTTTGTGAGTTCTGGGTGAACGGTCACCTATTAGATTTGTTTTTAAAAAAGCAAATGCAGACGAATTTTCACGGAGAAAAGCACCATTAATTTCTTCCAGTCATACAATTCAATAAAAATGATCATTGCGATTTGTTGTAGGGAGGACATAGAAACAAGTTTCAAACTGTGGAAATTCGTAAGGTTTATATCACAAAACTTGGTTGCTCCGTATTCATCAAAATGTGTTCATATTATCCAGCTATATGCGCCACATCCACGCCACACGCCCAAATACACCACCACATTTGTACCCCAAACGCATAGCTATTGTATCCTGTTCTGTGATGCTGCCTGTTCATGTGCTATCTCCGAAAATAAGAGGGACGAGTGGACTTTGCCGATCACCCCTCTCCTCCCCTATCCCTTCCTCTAGCGATTCAGCACTATGTGCAAAGTGTCCATTCACGGTGGTGTGGCAAGTCCATTCATAGTGGTGTGCCCAGTACAAATGGTCGATAATGACGGAAATGGCCATTAATCTCGGCACAGACCGTCGGCGTTTTCGTATCAGACCGTCGGCGTTTTCGTATGTGCACAGGTGAGGCTCCCCTACCTCGACCGACCACACAGATCTGTCCATGCTGGTCTGTCTGATCCGGCATGGAAACTTTTGGTACCATTCGGAGTGTAAAGGTCCTTTCACCTACACATCAAATGGTATAAAGGTCTGGTCCTTCGGAGAACTTTCTTTGTGGAACTGTCTGAATTTTGGTGAAGCTGAATTTTGCACATTGAACATGTTCTGAATTTTCTGGTCGGATGGATTTAGTCGGGTTCTATTCTTGTGGAAGCCGATATTATTGGGCGCCGGGTGACATTCCGTGTCGGCATTTATCTTACCGTCTAAGCCAGCTGCGAATTGTGGAGCAACGTTTTGGAGCCTTAGTGTGATTTTGAAGTCCAAATTTTCAAGGACTTTTTTCGGTCTCAATGCGATTTTGTGGGCCAATCGTCATTTGTTCGATCATTAGCGGTTTCGACACGTTTGACTTCAAATGCACCTTTACATTCAAGGTCGTACCTGACGCCCACGGCGTGCCCTGGGCGACGAATCTCCGCTTCGCTCCAGGTCGCAGGTGGCCAGCAGATCCACCGTCTGGG
Source organism: Ashinkailepas kermadecensis (assembly GCA_034440615.1). Classification (NCBI taxonomy): domain Eukaryota; kingdom Metazoa; phylum Arthropoda; class Thecostraca; family Neolepadidae; genus Ashinkailepas; species Ashinkailepas kermadecensis. The sequence continues at coordinate 96,059 of JAOTOM010004722.1, forward strand.
AGCTTTTGGAACGATTGTTGGGATTTTCCATGTGTGAGTTTCAGGGGCCCATGTGCAAACTTTTCAGGACCTAAGCTTCATTTCAGGTTTCAACTTTTGTTGGCCCCAGAGTGATTTCCAGTGGCACTGGCCCAACCTTTTGATGCCAAATCGTGGTATTTTGGAGCGAATAGCGAGCCCCGGTATTTTCATGGGACCCTGCTCGACTTTTTCGGGCCCCAGATGCATTTTTAGGGCTGGCGTTTTTCTTTCCCCGAACACGGGCGCGATTCGGTACGCCACTGCGGTGCTTGCCACATTTTCTCTCTTGGGAATCACATTTTCTCTCTTGCTTGCCAAATCTCTGCCAGGGCCTATTTGGGCCTATATTGATACCTAACCGCCAGGGCGGAAACCTGCTCTAGTTAGCTGCATTGTCACCACCTGTTTGTGAGGTACGGTAAGGTAGTTCGCATCTGGGGTCGCTCCGCCACCTCGCTTCGCCACGTGGCACCTGGGCTTCCGGGCGCTGGCTCCATGCCGGCTACCTCCGGTATCCCTGCCACGCGCTGGTTGTTTTGCCGGAAATATTACCACTACGGCGGCGGCGTCTGTCAAACGTCACACGTCTGCTGTGTGTGTGGTACCCAGCCCGGTGTGCGGCCGCTGCTCGCAAAATCACACAACAGCGTGATTTCACACCAGCCTTGCTGGACGCGAAGGAGCGACAGCACCAACGGTCGTCCCCCCACCACAGAGGACACCCTCTGCTTGAACCTCGCAATTTTCCCTTCCCGTCCCGGCCCTCCGAGCCCGGTCCCCCCCCCTCCTCCTTCAACCCTACCCAGTGGCGTCGCCACGAAATTCTTTCAGGGGGGCAATGTTGATAGGGGGCCTCCTGCTCCCCGAGAGGGGGCCTGCACTGTGTTAGGGCCTCCTATTGCTTTTTAGGCTCTAGGTGGATTCGATCGAGTCTCGGTGTGTACTTTTGGACATCGAGTTCGATTTTTTAAAGGTCCTTTATGTGATATTTTTCGGTCATGGTACGATTCTTCGGTCTCCAGGTGCGATCTTTTTCGGTGCCCTGACACGCTTTTTCCAGTGCCCAGTTTGGGGGGACTTTGACCCGATTGTTTTGGGCGCAGAGTGACATTCCGGTTTATAATTGATTTTTTGGGGGCAGCTGCAACCTTTGGGGTTCAGGCGCGACTTTTTTGGTCCCCAGTGAGATTTTCAAGGGCTGCGACGCGACTTTTTTTTAGTCCAATGTAATCTTTTCAATGTAATCTTTTGTGTCCCGACGTCATTTGCTTGGATCCCTAGCGCGAGTTTTAGCGACCTCGACACTTTGTGGGAGTCCAATACGTGTTGGATGCTTTTGGTGTCATTGTTGGGGCCCCAGAGTTATTATCCATGTCCGGATTGTTTTTCGTTGCCCCGCTTCATTTGTGTCCCAATGATACTGTTGGGGAACGGTACGACCTATCGTGCCCCTAGCGTGATTTTAATGGTCCGGGCGTGAATTTTTGGTACCACTAGGCTCAGCGTGTTTTTCAGGGGCACCCGCCGGATCTTTTGGACCCATATCGTGATTTTCAAGTACCCCGGCACGACTCCTGCCATTGCAGGGGCTTCTTGCAAATTATAGACCTTTCGCGTCTTAGGGGTCTCGTCTCATTTCCTGGAGCCTCTTTACCGGTTTTGGACGTCTCCTCGTGCGTCCTACCCTCCTCCATATTCAATGGTCCTCCTCTCCCGTTTTGGAGGGCCTCCTCCCACATCCTGGGGCCCCTTTAACATGGCATGGGGCTTCCTCTCATGTTCCAGGGGCATCCTCTGCCAAATTAGGGGCCTCCTGCCATGCCTAGTGGGCCTCCTCCTTTGTCCTCGCAAAGCTTACCCGTCTTGAGGTGATCTTCAATTTTGGAAACCTCGCCCGCTTCCATACCTGCTACCTACCACTCCCATCTTAAGGGCCTTCTCTAATTTCCTAGGAATTCCTTCCGGTCATCGGGGCCGCATTGGGCTATGGAGACCTCCTACCCCATCTCGAGGGACTAGGGATAATCTCGAGGGACCTCCTACCCCACCTCGTCTTCGGGGCCTCCTGTTCTGCGTTTTGATTCTATCTTTGCCCATTTTAAAGGTGGCCTCTTATCTCCTGGTGGACTCCTGTTCTCTCTCAGGTGCCTCCTCTTCCAAATTACAAGCAACCTTTCCTATCTCAGTTACCTTGTCATTTCCTGGGGACCTTCTTACCCGTCTTGAAGCGTTCTTTCTCGCTTGGGAGCCATCCCTCTTATCTAATTGCCATTCTGTCCTATTTTAAGGGCTTCTTCGTTCATCATAGGGTCTCATTTCCAATCTTATATCGTCCTCTTCCGAATTAGGTGCTTCCTGCCACTTTCCTGGATCATCCTTTTCTATCTTGGTGGAACCTAACCCGTTTTGAGGACTGCCTTTGCGTCTCCGAAACCTCTTCTCATATCCACTGGCTTTCTCTTCCGTCTTAGGGCCTCCTCTCGTTCTCTGACGTCTCCCTTCCCGTATTGGGGCCTCCTTTGCAATCATGGGGGCCTCCTTTGCAATCCTTTGGACATCCTTTGCAATCCTTTGGACATCCTTTGCAATCCTGGAGGCCTCCTTTGCAATCATGGGGGCCTCCTTTGCAATCCCGTGGGCCTCCTTTGCAATCCTGGCGGCGCTGGGCGCTGTATGACCAACGCAGTCGATGCGCCCGTAAGCCCAATTAACCAACCAAGAGTGTCCCACAGTGTCGTGGGCGCCGCCGGCTCTCACACGAATATTAACAGAATTATGCAGCACTTTATGCGAGAAACTGGACGGTCTGCCAAAATAGCAACGAAAACTGGGGCCATTGCTGTCTTGTCCACACCATGACATTTTCGTCTGGTAGGGTTAAATATGGCGGACGCGGCCGTCTCTGATTCTCGGCTCCGTGTCGGCGGCTCTGTGTCGGCGGCTCTGTGTCAGCGGCTCCGTGTCGGCGGCTCTGTGTCGGCGCCGTTCGCCGGCGCTGGCTGAGCCGTCGTCCGGTTGTACCGTGGGAAAGCCAACACCCACGTCACGTCAGGCAGCGGCGGGCCCAGATTGGTGTCTGATAATATGTGTATCGGACTTTTCACTTGGATTAGGTGTAAAGTGCATTACTTCGTTCGTGCAACACTCACATTTACTCCACCTGCCACTTGAGGTTTGTCATGCTCGTGTCCTGTGTACGCCACTGGCCGTGGTATCAGGCTCCTGTGTACGGCTGCACGTGGTCTGGTGTCAGGTTTCACCACTTCTCAAGGAATGAGAGCGGCTTGGATAGTCATAAAGTCATACACTCTGTGTGTGTGTGTTTGAATTTTGCCAGCCTGCCACCGTGTGATATCGGCTGTTTCCGGCTGTTTGATGGTGGTATTGGTATGTGGAGGTATAAAGGTTTTACGTAGGGAGGAAGAGGGTTGGCTTATTGATCGGTGCTGTAGTAGATTTGTGAGCGTCTTGGAGTTTGAAGTGAGCTGGGTAGAGTTGAGTAGATCATAGTTCCAGGTAGTTGTAGAGATGGTCACTGGCGGATCCAGGGAGGGGCCATTCCGACCATGGCCCCCCCGAAGCGCTTAAAGGGGGGGGGGCATAGTGTCTTTTGCCCCCCCCCGAAACCAACAGAAGTGAACTAAATTAAAATGAGGTTATTAGGAATGAACCTTTGCCGAGGTTAAAAAATAGCATCTGGATGAAAGAATCTACAGTCTTAAAGGTTTTTTTTGTGAATAATTGTTTGGAAGCATGGTAGCATAGTAGATTCTGACGCACATCCGTGGTTCCATGCTGCTCAAGTTCTGCTTACAGCAAGAGTTGACAAAATCTGATCCGCCAGTGTGTACACGTGCACGAACGTTGACGTGGTACAAGACGTTGAGCGTGAACATGAACGTTTTGGTAAACAAGAACAAAAATCCGGTAACATAGAAACGGCGGAGGTAGGTAGGTACACAGGAAATTATGTTGTTATTTCTTATTTTAATTTTTATTTTATTTTAATTTTAATAATTATTTTTTTAAATGGGCCCCTTTGCCAAATAGTGGTCGAAATCCGGTGCTTTTAAACAAAAATATTGGGAGAATAGGCACCCTCCAAATCCGTTCGACCCCTCTCCTGATGCAATTCCTAGGTACGACACTGGGGAATGGGGAGGGGTAGGGGAGGGGGCCGATGCCGAAAACCAGTTGCTGGGTCCAGAATACTGGAACCAGCTGCCAGGAACCATTGTCAGTAGCAACACACTGAACATCTTTAAAAACGGCATAGACAATCATTATAAGAATAGGGGGCTTGTTTTTCTGTATTCCAGGGAGGGTTGATCGACAGGGAGGAGATGGGAGTTGGGAGAAGTTTGTAATTGTTGAGTGTGTTATGCAATAGCAAGTGAGTCTCTTATTAAGTCTAAATGCTTTATAACTTTATATAGGGTGTACCTAGCAGTGGATTCAGCACCTTCCTTCGGGATGTGATACTGATGAGATTGTCTATGCTAGCACAATGGGTATGATGGGAGGAGTTTGTAATTGTTGAGTGTATTATGCAATAGCAAGTGATTCTCTTATTAAGTCTGAACGCTTTATGAATTTGTGTGGGGTGTGCCTAGCAGTGGATTCGGCACCTTCCTTCGGGATGTGATGCTGATGAGATTGTCTATGGTGGCACGATGGGTATCATGGGAGGAGCTTGTGATTGTTGAGGGTGTTATGCGGTAGCAAGTGAGTGGTGCTAGATAGGCTGCTAGATAGGCTAGCTTCCTATGAACTTGGGATAAGGGATTGATTGGGGTGAGAGTATGTACATTTCTAGTACCTTTTCTAGGTAGGCTTAACCCAGATGGGCCCCTGTGGATCTTATTAAGCCTAAATACTTTATGACTTTTATGGTGCTATATGACCAATGAAGTTCATGTGCACTAAAGCTCAAATGACTTGTCATATGTTCATCACAATTTGTTGGTAGCTGATTGATTGATTGAAGTTCTTGCATGCAGTTGCTGGGTAAAGTAGATTGCTTCGATTTTACTGGAGAAGGCAGGTGGAATATTCGCATGCACTTTTGTGTTCTCGCACATTTTTGTTTTAGCGATAATGGTTCCTTCTACAGATTCATGTCAGATACATGTGAATCCCATCATATCTATCTAGAACCTTGAGTGCCAACATGTTTCCAGAGACGAATCCTTTCAAAAAGTCCCCTCCTTCACACGGGTCCTGAGGCAACGGGCAGGAACATTCTTGTTCATGAAAAAAACTGATTGACCTTGATATCTTTCTATTTTGTAAGTTCAAGTAAATCGTAAAAATACACTTACGCTTTGGCTAACCTCTATTTGTTTCGGTGGTGCGTAATGACCAGACATATTGGAGAGACAGCCATATGACCAGACATGGTGCGTAATGACCGGACATATTGTACAGACAGCAATATGACCAGACATGCAATGCCAATATTTGAACTTGTTCACTGATACTAAATTGTGCATGCATTGTGACCACTACAAGAGGGAACACTAAGTGATGCATTTGCTCGCAGAACATAATATCTACAGTGCATTGCTAGGTCCAAGCCCAGGCATGCATTACAATGTGGCATTACCTGGTATATTCCATGAAGCTCACTGGATAATAATGTGCAATTGAGGGAACCTTGTTTAATATATTGCCTTTGTGAAGCAACCAGGTAATGTTTTTGTCATAACATGTATGGTTAATTCGAAAATTGTAGGTGTGCATGCATGGGTGTTACAATAGGGTTATGTTGGTGCTTTTTGCAACTTATCCCAAAATAATGATCCGATGGATCAGATTTATTTTGGTGTAAATATATGGATTGACCTCCGAGGACTATCAATTGATCCCTATGTAGCTCATTTTGTACTGCTGGTACTGCTGAGGTACTGCTGAGTTATAATATTTATTTTCGTCGTCAGGTTCAGTGGAATTGGTAAGGAGATACCTTCTGTAGTACCTTCTGTACCTTCTGTACCTTCTGTACGTTGTTCGGCAAACTAAAACAATACACGGACGAATGCTGCAAACCATAACTAATGCCAACAAATGATTGCTACCAGGAGATGTCCGCCTGCCGGAAGGAATGTCATTCCCCATAGACAACATCGACGCATTCAATCACATGAATGCAAAGCTTCAGGATTCCTCTTGTGCTGATGGATTGGTGAGTGCTGAATTACAGCGTGAGTATTGTAATGGATATGCTATGGGTTATTGCTTTTCTTGTTTATCTTTATGACATGCATTACTATTTCATGAATGAGGAATGCAGATGCAGGACATAACTAACGTGTCAGGAGCCAATTTTATCCGTCGGCTCGTCCTAAAAGTGTTTTTTTTTCCCAGTTCCTCAAGATTTGACCGCACGACATTAATAAGTGGTGTTAGACTGTACATTTTGTCTTTCTTTTAATTATGATGGCATATATTGGTCTCTGTAAGTGGATATGACCCAAGATATGTGTGTGGTATGTGTTGTGGGTGTATGTGTGTGGGAACCTTCTAAGTTGGCAATGCTTGTTCATTGTTTTACAGCTACTATGATATAAATGTCTGTCTTACATGGGTGCCAAAATAACAATGTTGCATCGAAATTGAGTTGTATTACGCAAACCCGTCTTGGGATCAAGTAAAAAAAGCAGTAAATCCGTAGTAAATTGACTCATGCTTTGCAAATTTCCCCGATAGCTCAGTTGGTTAGAACGCTAGCCTGCACTGATATCCCCCTGTTCTGGCAAGACCTGGTTCGAATCAGTTCACGCGCTTACATTTAGCCCATCGCTGGGAGGGTTAGTTGGCAACTGGTCCGATAAAGTCGTGGACGAGCTACCGGGCGGCCGTGTCGGTGCATTAACGGCAAGTTAGACTTGCGGTCAAAACATTGCCGTTGAACTGTAATTAATGGATCGGATGGTAGGTAAGGGTTCACGGAACGATCTCATAAAGTCACCCCAAGAAGAATTTACTTTTTTGTTCTTTTGATAAAAAAAAATAAAATGGCTGGCAAGGCCAGAGTAGGTCTCGGGTTTTTACCAGTTGGTGTCTGAATCAAATTAATTGTCACGAAGTGCTGCCAATCATTGTGTTTCAGAACTCCAGAACTCCTTTCAGAACTCCAATGTAAGTTTATGTGACGCTATCGTGCCTGCATTGTGCTCTACAGGAGCGGCGAAGAGAACTGCAGCTATCAGCGCTACATCCTGCGAGGATGTCGAACGTGCCAATGGGAAATGGTTCACGGTAGGTCGCGGCCAGGAAGGCGGCCGCGTGCGGCGCCGATACCGTACCCGTGATGATGCGGCATCCTCCCAATAGGAGCCCAGTGTGGGCATGTGCATTGTATCGCTGCGCAGGAGCCTCGCTCATTCAATGTCGTCAGAGGTGTTGAGGCGATAAACGTATCGGTTGGATGTATGTATGATGTGCGGATACTACACGAAAGATGGCTGGTGCATTCAGGTGAAGTTACTCAATACTCCACACAAAGCCGACGATTTAACAAACCTGACCATTACTACACGGCTAATGAATCATATATCGTCACACAACTACCAATAAACTTGTTTTGGGTGACCCTATGCCTGCCATGATAGACAGAGCTTGTTGCGTGAACCCGGACACTGTTACCCAATGGACCGGTCGCGTTCCCACCCTTATCGAGCCTGTTGTCAGCTGACCCTAAATTCATGCGTTTAGCACCAAGCAGCTCGTTTCACCGGATATGAATGTCAGGTCTGCACTAGCCCGTTTCACGACGGCTAATATGCACCGGGATGCAATGTCGATAACTTTGTCTAGTATGAAGGGAATATCATCGAAATATATGTATTTTATCTGTAGGTATGAAATGTTCCAGAAGTTTTAACTATGAAGTACTAAATTCAATATTAAAACTCAACCAACATATCCAAATTGTGGCACTGTTTGAAAAAGCGCTCAATTCACAGACACAACTACCCAACCTGGCCGCATTTGGCACAATGGACGGGAGGTATGAGTTGTCGGATAGAACATAAATTTGCCGTGGGATTATCAGCAAATATACAATATTGTGGAGGAAGTGGTAGTATGTATCCTGCGGATGAATATTTTTCCTTTTACGTTTTATTTTATGGCTGTGAAGTACCTGTATTATGAATAAATATTGAAATACACCATTTCTATATGCTACGATTCCATCTTGACGCTCCCGAAAATATTAAATAATCTCCACTCTACAAGCGGGTTGTTTACAGTTGTAATGGCATCCGCTGTACCGCACCATACGAGGCTCCGTTTTTAAATGTCGCTGTACTCCTACCTGAATAACCCATACTGTGCAGGGAGGACAATTGATCTTTGTCTTTGAATATCATACTCGCAGGAAAGAACAAAGCATGAATTGTTTACAGCACCCAAAAGACCGCAACACGTCCAAAATATGCGCATCTGAAACAAACTTGTTTGTTGTCTCGCCTGACTTATTTCATCCTTAAACGATGCAATCAGAGCGCAAATGATGACGTCATTTTTTGAAACGTGAATTTTGATTCGTCCCAGCTATCATAAATGGCCAATCACTTACCGCAGTTGAAGTTGGCTGGGGATCAGAGTGGTCGAGTGCTCGGAAAATTTGCCATTTGAAGACCGCTGAATTCGACAAACAGCTGTTGTTATCGAGTTTACTTCCGAAGTCAGGCTCGTTAAATGTGCTACGTTAAAGAAAGAGTTACTTTAATCCGGCTTATGTGGCATCCGGTTATATCAAATAAGAAAGACAGGAAAGATGAGTCGCCAGCAAGCAAGGAACGTGGCGTATTACTAGCCAAAAAACTTGTTGTATTAGATAGCTAAAACTACTCTGTTTGTTTATTGATATCATAAATTCGTCCAATATACAGACTAAAAGCTTTCAGATCAACGTAATTATTATGCCCTGACCCCGCCAATGGGATGTCATGACGATTACTTCCCGCTAGTGCACTCGTGAAACCGCCTACTGTGACCTACTGTGACTATACGTATCATCACCGACGGTATCCGTTCAGGCATCCGTTAGTGCATCTCGTATGATGGCTATGGACGAAGAACGCAGTGCAATCACTCATGAATTCTGGAACATTAGCAGATCCGAGGAGCAAAAGAGAATGCTATCTCCATTTCCAATACATGCTATGCACTGCCCATGTCGTGCCCATTGCTGGCCCATATATGGGCGTGTCCACATGGATCCCACATCTAGCATATGGGCTCATCTGGTACCCAGGTGAATCCCACGACAAACCCGTATTGGGTGCCCGTTGGGAACCCACTTGTGACCCACTTGGGAATGCTGGTGGGAAAATGCAGACTTTTATGAAAATCTCAGTTAGCCATCTTAGAATGTTTTTAAAATGTGTAGCGTTATTATAGTAAGCATAGTATTATTAGTAGTATTAAATTATAGTAAACTTAGTATTATTAGTATTATATTAGTATTAGTATAGTATTATATTATAGTAGTCATGTGAAGGCTCTGATGCGAATGGTGACAAAAGGCAGCTTGCTTTACCTGACAAAATATAGCTGTTCTAAGGTTCGCTTGTTGAGATCAGGTGACAGCAAGAGCGTGCATCGGCTATATAGCGGGAGAAGGTCGACCGCATGTCGGCACAGGCGTAATTCCCCCCCCCCCCCACCCCACCCCGCATGTCGGCACAGGCGTACCCAGTGTACTCCCCATCGGGCAACGATCCGCTGCCGGCTAACCGATCCGATCCGCGCTAACGTCCCAACGTGGGGCAGAGCACCAGGCCGCTGTCGAAGTTCGACATCGTCTGGATTCAACGAACCTGGAGCGTAGGCCATTCTATTTATTTTTCAAGGAAGGAATCAATTAGCGCAGGTAGCCGAATTGATTTTCAAAAGTATCAATTAGCGCAACTAGCGCAGGTAGCGCGGACCGAACGCCGTAAACGGTATCGAGTCGCCAGAGCGCGGTAGCCCGGCCGAGCCCACGGGCCAGTTCTCCCACCATGCCAACAAGGGCCACGACGGTAACCCGCTCTCCGTCGCACGCGAAAGGAGCTCACAGCCCCTCACCGCACGCGGAAGGCGCTCACAGCCCTCCACCGCGCGCGACAGGAGTTAATAGCCAAACCGGCCCAACAGATGTCTTTGTATGTTGTCAGCGTGAGAGCCGACAAACGATGAGATCCTGCCGAAATTTTCTTTTTTTAAGATTTTGTGTGGTTAATGTTTCGCTTAGGATTAATATATTAGTTTCCCCCACATCGATAGTTAGCTTCTAAGCTGATATAATATCCATTGATACCTGAATGGCAAATCCCCAAAGAAAACAACGAACATTAAATATCTGTTCAGAAAGTTCTTTCAACAAATAATGAAAGCTTGATAGGCTCTCAAAAACTTCTACTTCATTTTTGATTCCGGGAGAACAGCGCGGCCAGCACGATGAGCGGCGCCCATGCCGACGCGATAAATGATACGTTGCTGCCGCCTTCGTCGTTTTGCTAAGGCTGATCGTCTACTCGAAGACAAGTTCGCCATCGCATCAATAGAGGGCTCGGCAAACAGTACAGTAATCAACATGTTAACCCTGGACACAGTGCAGATACCGCCTCCGCTGCAGGGCGCCGGCGCCCGAGGCTGCAGTCGTCGGCCAGGTGCCGCCAGATGCGGTGTTGAGTGAGGCGCCGCCCGGTGGCGCCACGCGGGTGTCGGCGGACATACAGGCCACACATCGGCAAACTGGATCAGTCATGGGGCCACACTGAAGGTAAAATTGCAACACCCACACAGCAGCAAACAAATAGCATACTCCGTATTTTCCTTTCAACCATGTGAAAGAGCCGTTCCGGTGTCATTTTAATAACATGGTCAGTGACCTTTGCATGCAAAAAGTCGGAAGGTAAAAGACCCACCTGCTGATCTTTATCATAACCTGATCAAAATATGAGTACTGCTCAATAATCATTGATCGAATTGGTGCATTTATGAATACTCCGCACTGAGGGGACCGGCGGGCTGGCATGTCAAGAGGCGCTTATACCGCGGGGTCTACAAGTAGCGCCCGGGCATGTGATTCGGGTATGGGCGCTACATAACCAGTAGCAGTTGATGACCCCTTGACCCCATTTCCGATTGGCTTTTCTGGAGCTAAATCTGATGAGGGGGAGGGTATTCGCGCTTCCCATGAAATCTTGGAAGTTATTCGTGCCGCCCCTCCCGGACCGTCCCGGTACCCCTCTCCCCATCCACCCTGTCCGGCTAAGGCCTTCCCAGCGACGCCCCCTCAGGACAGCCACTGTCCCTCCGTCTCTCCATCTCTGCCCTCACAGGACAGCCCTGACCCCCATTCGCTCTCAGGCCCCCCCCCCCCCGCCCAGGGATCCAGAGCAGCCAGGAACACCAGAGTCGTCCGATTATGAATCGGACAACTCTGTCTCACCATCACCGCCACACACGCGGCTGCGGGAGCGTGATCACCACCATTAATGATCACTGATTTCTTGCTCCAATGGAATGCGAGGTTACTCACATCCCATTGGGCAAAATTCAAGGAATATGTCATCACAAATATACCATTGATTTCCGCCGTCCAGGAGACACGATGGCGCAACAGTGAGCCATATAACTTAAATATCTTTGGTGATACCCTCTATACCCACAACAGTAATTCTACACCCTGCGGCTGCGGGGTTGCCTTATTTATCTCATACGCCCTCCTCCATCGCCAGATCAACATTGTCCGTAGCCTAAATTGTATTGCTGTTTCCGTCCGAACTAGAGCTCACTGTACCCTTTTGTTTTCTTTCTCGTTCTCCTGCGTTATCCTTAGATTCTGTGACCAAACACTTTGGTTTTCTTCAACACCACGGTCTGGTCCTGGGTGACTTTAACGCCCATCATATATATTTATATATATATATATATGTGTGTATATATCATATATATATATATATATCCATATCCATCTCCATCTCTCTCTCTCTATCTATCTATCTATCTTTCTATCTATCTATCTATATCTACTCTCTATCCCTCTCTATCAACGTCGAAGGCATCGCGGCTACCTTCAAAGAGCTGGAGGAAGCATTTATGGACGTCACGGGTGTCTCCATCCGGCCATATGCGTGGGCGCAGACGGCCCTGCTCTCCATGTCGAAGACACAAAGTGTGCCACTTTGGTGGGCGGTGCAGTTGATCAACTACTCACGTGGGACATCAGCTTTTCTGTTTTTGCCAGAAGCTAACTTTCGCCGGGGCAAAGAACACGGCGAAGTTCTTGGCGGTGTAGATACTCAGATCCGATCACTGCGTTTCCTAGGTAGCTGGCAGAGGGGACGGTCGCCCCTCCTGCCGTGAGACTGGGGGACGCCGTCCCCTGAAATTTGAGGAGGCCCCTATCCGGAAATGCACAGGAAAAAAGGTGAGCAAGGAGGCCGAGGAGACCATGCTGTCAAGAAGGCCCCAAGACTGGCAACGAGGCTCCCGCGAAATCTAATTAGGTCCTAATAAGAGACGTAGGACAGATATTGGGAGGTCCGAGAACGAAAAGAATGCCACCGAGACGGGCAGGAAGCCACCCAGGTTAGACGAGAAGGCAAAGGAGGGATTTCAACAGAGGCCCCCAGGATTGCAAAGGAGGCCCCAGAATTGCAAAGGAGATCCCAGGATTGCAAAGGAGGTCCCCAGGTTTGCAAAGGAGGCACCCAGGATTGCACATGAGCACTGGCGGATCCAGGGGGGGGCATTCCGGCCATGCCCCCCCCAAGCGATTCCAAGGAGGGCCATAGTATCTTCCCCCCCCAAAAAAAAAACCAACGAAAGTAAACTGAATTAAAATGCAGTAATCTTTGCTGAGGTTAAAAAATAGCGTTCCGGGTGAAATAATCTCCAATTTTACAGGTATTTTTTAAATAATTTTTTGGAAGCACAATATGGTAGCATAGTAGATTGTGACATATCGAGGGTTCTATGCTGTTGAAGTTCTGCTTACAGCAAGAGATGACGAAATCAGCAGTTTCATTATTCCTTCGTCAGATAGGTTCATGAAGTTTGTTTAGCCAGTAACGGGCAAGTGGACCCAGTGAGCCAGATTTCGAAAGCGGAATTTGAACAGGATGTTTTGTGCGAGTGACCAGTTGAGCTCAGTTGAGCAGCATGTTTCGTATGTTGGTGTTGGGGTTGCTAAGATGAACAGACAGGCTACATTGACTGATTTTTATCAAGAAGAATAGCAACAGGAGGTATGTATTTACACTGGCGGATCCACGGAGCGGCCATTCCGGCCATGGCCCCCCCGAAGCGCTTAAAAGTGGGGCCATGGTGCCTTTTGGCCCCCCCGAAACCAACAGAAGTCAACTAAATTAAAATGCAGTAACCTTTGCCGAGGATAAAAAGTAGCGTCTGGATGAAAGAATCTCCAATTTTAAATTTAAAAACAAAATTGTTTGGAAGCCAGTGTGGTAGCATAGTAGATTCTAACACACATCGAGGGTTCCATGCTCTAAGTTCTGCTTACAGCAAGAGTTGACAAAATCGGATCCGCCAGTGTGTACACGTGCATGAACGTTGGCGTAGTACAAGACGTTGAACGAGAACGTGAACGTTTTGGTAAGCAAGAACAAAAATCCGGTAACATAGAAACGGTGGAGGTAGGCTGGGGACCCTACACAGGAAACTATGTTGTCAATTATTATTTTTTTCTTCAGATGGGCCCCTTTGCCAAATAGTGGTCGAAATCCGGTGCTTTTAACCAAAAATAGCGGGAGAAGGGGCACCCTCCAAGTCCGTTCGACTCCTCCCCTGGTGTAATTCCTAGGTACGCCACTGGGGAAGGGGGAGGGGAGGGGCTGACGCCGAAAACCGAAAGTTGGCTCCCCCCCAAACCGGTGGGCTAGATCCGCCAGTGCACATGAGGCCCACATGATTGCAAAGAAGGCCCACATGATTGCAAAGGAGGCCGCCATGATTGCAAAGGAGGCCCCAATACGGGAAAGGAGGCCCCAGAAAATGAGAGGAGGTCCTAACACGGAAGAAGCCAGTGGATATGAAATGAGGTTTCGGAGAAGCAAAAACAGGCCCCAAAACGGGTAAGGTTCCATCAAGATAGAAAAGGATGATTCAGAAATGGCAGAAATCGCAGAAGAGACCTAATTCTGAAGACGACGACACAAGATTGGAAATGAGACACCATGATGAACGAGGAGGTCCCTAAAATAGGAGAGGACAGCCATTAGATAAGAGGGATGGCTTCCAGGCGAGAAAGAAGGCTCCAAGACGGATAAGAAAGTCCCCAGGAAATGACAATGGAACTGAGATAGGAAAGGTTGCTTGTAATTTGGAAGAGGAGGCACCTGGGAGAGAAGAGGAGTCCACCAGGAGATATGAAGCCACCCTTAAATGGGCAAAGATCGAATCAAAACGCAGAGCAGGAGGCCCCCTAGACGTGAGAGGAGGCCCGTAATTTGACACAAGTCTTTAGAAGAAAAAGGAGGACCCTGCCGGACTCGAGAGGAGTGTCCAAGACGGAATAGGATGTCTCCAGGGCCGAATGAGGCCCCGAAGACCGGAAGGAGTTCCCAGGAAATGAGAGGAGGCCCTTAAGATGGGAGTGGTAGCAGGTATGGAAGGAGGTGAGATTTCCAAAATTGAAGATGCCCTCAAGGCGGGTAAGCTTTGCCAGGACAACGGAGGAGGCCCACGAGGCGTCGCAGGATGCCCCTAATTTGGCAGAGAATACCAAATGGAATGCCAAATGCCGATGGTCAATATTAAAATTAACACATAGGTCATCTCTGTATTTTATCGACGTTTCGTCTTAACCTAAGACATTTTCAAGACGGTATGTTGGGAAAGTCACATTGATGAAATATACACACTTGATATTTATGTTTTTGGGTAACAATTCGCGTGCGTTATGAGTGGGCGCTGGAAGTACTGGAAATTTACATTTCCGATATGACACTGCAAGACACGTCACTGTGGTGGGACTGCCCCTCATAGAATTTGAGCGTTCCACACGCGTTGATTTGTTTGTTGATAGCTGCATCGATGTGTCTGATGTATATTGCCTCTAAGGCAATAAGACGTCGTTTGTTGTGGGTGGTTGTGAGTATTTGCGTGTTCTCTACTAGTAATTTCCTTGTCAGCGCTGTGTTGTGGTGTTCGTGTGTATGAGAGAATGGCCCGTCGTTTTGTAGGTGCATTGTGAGTCTTCGACTGAGTGTAGTGGTTGTTTTCCCGATGTATCCACTGTGAGGTAGGAGTGCGCAGTCTCCTAAGGTGCAATTGTAGTGGTATATCAGATTTGTTTGTTTGAGTGGTGATGGATCATGTGCGGTATTGTTTTTTTATCAGCAGTGATGCTGTAGTTGGGCTGCTGTAGTATATACTCAGTTTGATTCTATCGGCTGGTTTTGTGGTTTTGAAGATTCTCCGAATAATTTTTTGGAGTGTCGTTTCACCTTGTTTGTATCCTGGTGTCCTTGTGTTTTTGTAGTACAAGTGGTGGGTGTCACCGTCTTTTGTGCTGGCTTGTTTTGTGCCGAGGTGTTTTGTGATGGCAATCGATATTAGCTGGTCTATGCGTGATATCGGATAGTTGTTATTTGCCAGTGTTTTGTTGTACTTCGTGATGCATATTATGCCATGTGGAGCTGTGTCTAAGTGCACGGTGCATGTAGGATTTGATAACACTGTCGTTGTACCGATCAAGGTAGTCACTGGTCCTATTCAGGCATATATATATATATATATATATATATATATATATATATATTAGGGCGTTTTATTTTGTGTGGCCAAGTTTTCAAACACGACTTTTTCACGAGATCACCTATCGTTTGGTGTCACTTGACGAGGAAACTCCAAATATAAAATTTCATTCGAATCAAAGAACATTTAGAGGTCCCGAAAGTACGTCAAAATTTCTCACATATCACAGACTGGCACCTCGTTCGAATACCTGCGTCGACATTTCACAACACTGTTTTGCACTACAAATTAGTGTATTTTTGAAACATTTAAGACATCGGATGGCTAAATAATCGAGAGAGTTACACTTTATGACATAATTCATGCAACCCGCGAGTTGGCTGCCTTGATCGCCAAATACGAGACCATCATGAGGCCCAAAATCGCAAGTCGGATGGGGATCCTGTGTCCGCCACCCTGTTCGAGGGAGAGTTGTCGAGGCTATTCAACATCTCCCATGACGATGTGTTGAAAATGATCGCGATTGAGAATGACCGTGTGTTCCTCGTCAACGAACGGGGAAAGCAAAAGATGGTGACACTGGTCCCATAAAGATGGTCCCATAATGTACGTATCTAATTTACTTGTCACACTTTGTTACGCGCTTCTACGTTGCTCAGTTCATAAAAGAAGCCAGGAATCAGAAAACGGGAAACACTCCTCAGCAGTTCGAATTTCTTGTCAACGTCTCGCAGACAGAGACCTGGAATACCGGGGGTGGGGGAGAGTGATTTTTTTTAGCCGTGCCGGAACATGAAGGCCATTTGCGCCGCCTTTAAAGCCAGTACGTTACATGTCTGTCTGTAAAGCGAGCATTTGTGATCAAGGTGCAGGCAAGTAAACATTTACGTTACGGAATTTTATGTTAGTTTGCGTGATATTTTAGGTGCTGAAGGCGTGGGTCTGGGTTGGGGACAGCTCCCGGATGTCTAAATGGTTTAGTTTTACTTTACTCCTGCACAAAATAATTTGTAGTTTGGGTGGGGGGTGTTTTGAGAGTGGCGAGAAGTTGATTTTGCCAGGGTTCCGGCTTTAGCCTACTCTTATCGAAGAGCACCGAGGGATCTTTACCATGCAAACAAAGAGGTAGTTGTTCACACCGCCTATCACGCCGGCCGCCGCGTGTTAGTTGTTAGTAGAGGGTTAGTCTAAGCATGCCATGCAGGGTTGTCAGCTGGGTTAGTACGATCTTTTGCAATTCGGGTCTTCTACGCCCGCTGTACCTCTGGGTAGCCGTTTACGTTATGAGTTGCTAGGTAAATCGGCTCATCTACGTCCGATGGCTCCTCTGGGTAGTCGTTTTAGGTTATGCAATTTTTATTTTTATTTTTGTTTATGTTTTCCTAAAGCAAGTCGGATCATCTACTTCCGACGGCACCGCTAGGTAGTCATTTATTTATAATCGAGAAGCAAATCGACTCATGTACGTCGGACGCCATGCGAGGTTGGCTATTTACGCCTTTGCTACGAGTGTTTCGCGGTCATGCATTGCGAGTTGATGTGAGTGTTGGTGGTGTGGTGCCTACAGTGCTCCTGCTAGCTTTGTGGCATACAGATATTCAAATAGCAATTGAAGGAGTTCTGGGTGCTTGTCACCGAGAAGCGATGGAAGCGATAGGGTGATGCCCTCTTTTTGGCAGAATGCCTTAAGTGGTTGTCTTTGAGAGCTAAAGCTACTACAGTCTAGCAGGATGTGGCCTATGCTTAACGTGGTGTTGCAGGTGCAGCAGTGCGGTGTTGTATATTGGTCACCCTCTAATTGAGGCTGTGTTAGTTTTGTGCAACCAGTTCTAAGTTTAGTGAGAATGACCTCTTTTTGTCGGTGAGATTGATTTCATGTGCTTCATGTACCTATTGTTGGTTTGATTGCGTGGGTGTGGTTGGATTTGTGTTGTGTTGAGTTGTGTTGTGTCCATGTGTTCTGTTGATGTTGGCGAATGTGGCGTTGTAGGAGTGCTTTGCAATCGTCTACCGAATATTCCACGCTAGGGTAAGTGTTCAATGCTAAGGCTTGCTTTGCGAGCCGGTCTGCTTCTTCGTTACCTGAGATGTTGCCGTAGCCAGGAATCCAGAGGAAGGAAAAGTTCATGTTTACGTTATGGGCCACGAGTTGTTCGATTCTATCAATGAAGTGATGTGGACAGTCGTGGGAGTTGCTAACACTCCCCTCCCATAATGTACGTATCTAATTTACTTGTCACACTTTGTTGCGCTCTTCTACGTTGCTCAGTGCACAAAAGAAGCCAGGTATCAGAAGACGGGAAACACTCCTCAGCAGTTCGAATTTCTTGTCAACGTCTCGCAGACCTGGAATACCCGAATGAGGGTATATTTAATCAAATTAAGCGGTTCATCTTGACTAACAACATGTTGTTCCACTATATTTTGCTATCTTAAGTCTCAGATGTTCGAAAAAAACACATTTAATTGCAGCGCAATAACACTTTTGTGAAGCGTGTAGACATCGAGATTCGAACGAGGTGTCGGCCCGTTACATAGGAGAAACTTTGATGGACTTGCGGGACCCCTAAATATTCTTCAATTCGAACGAAATTTTATATTTGGAGTTTCCTCATTCAACGTCACCACACGATAGACGATCCCGTTAGAATTTCGAACTATTAATTTTTGAAACACCGTAATATACATATATATATATATATATATATATATATATATATATATATATATATATATATATATATATATATATATATATATATATATATATATATATATATATATATATATATATATATATATATATATATATATATATATATATATATATATATATTTATATATATATAGATATAATATATATATATATATACATGCATATATGTGAGGCTGTACCTCCAGACGAATAAGGTGGTGGATAACGGTTCTTAGGTTATTTGGGCTTACGGGCGCATCGACTGCGTTGGTCATACAGCAGGATAACTGTTCTTAACTTTGTTCCGGCTGACAAAGCCAACACAAGAGATACAAAATAAAGCCTATTGCAATAGAGTATTTGGGATGTTTGCCTCTGGTTTATTATGTTATTCCATTATTCATGGATATATTGCGCATGTAGATATGACAACAGTGATAAAATTGTAGTAGAAAACTTAAATTTATTCTTAATGCGCAAGTTCTCGCACCATTGCAACATAATTCTGACTCGATCATTACCATTGTACCCGGCTGAGCTATGAATGAACAGACGCATATGTGTCACATATTTGTGCATATCCTGAAACTACGTTCCCGTTCCTGTTTTAATCACATCCCATTTCAGTCAACAAATGTTTTTTTTTCATGATAAGCGTGCATATATTGAAGTCCATAAAGTTCTGGCGTCGAAATGGGGCGTGAGGCGCAAGTTCTCGTCCACTCTTTCCCTTCACCTGCTGAGCCTGCCTTCCGCATCGCACCCTTTGATACGTCCTATTTGCGCCGTGTGTTATCTGTCGCTGATAATCCACCCCTCACTGATAAGCACACCGGGAAAACATCGATGGCCGGCCATTCGGCCAGCCAGCCTGCTAGCCGGACCACCTGAGCGATTGGGCACAGCGAGCAGTATCCTCGGTATGGCAGCCCGATCACCAACATCCGGTGATGTAATGGAGACGTTCACCAGCAGCGGCAGCGTATAGCCTGTGAAGAACGGGTACGGAGATCACATGCTGCTGATAAAGGTAAATGCAACACGATGGTACGAGAAGCCATCACAACGCGGATTTACCGACGGTAATCTAGCATCTTCGCGCGCATATTAAGCCCCTGCCCGGTTTCGGCAGCCATATTATACTTGCACATATATGCGGGGTATATATATATATATATATATATATGTAAAAGATGTTGGTGAGAGGATAGAAGAAGTGATGAAGGGTAGTGGAGAGAGCACAACAGTAATTGTGCAGGTTGGTGTAAATGATGTAGGAAAAGCAAAAACAGAGGAAACAATACAAGAGTATAGGGCTTTGATAGGTAGGTTAGCTGTGAGTAGGAAACGAGGAATGGTAACATCCATCCTCCCTATGGTTAACGCAAGCATAGAGTGGTACTCGAGGGCCATTGGGTTGAATACCAGGGTGGCCAATATTTGTAAGGAACTTGGGGTGGGGTTCTTGGATTTGTGGGGGGATTTCTGGGGGAGGACTGAAATGTTTGCATTAGATGGGTTACATTTGAGCAAGAGAGGAGTTGAATTGCTCATCAATAGGTATCAGGAGGCTCTCATTAGGAAACAGGGAAACTAGGCAGGTCATGGGGGGATGTAGCTGATAGAGAGAAACGTCTTGCAAACACCTCACAGTCAGCAAATAGGGGTAGCAGTAGATCAAGGGGGCAGAGTGGTAGCTCATCCAGAGATGATAGAGCTACTCAACATGAAAAAGCCAAAGAGGGTTATGGAACTTTTGTTTAGTGTATGATGCTTAATGCTCAGAGCATTCGATCGAAATTTGATGAGTTCAAATGTCATGTTGCTGAGGAGAAACCAGATTTTGTTTGCATTACTGAGGCATGGGTCAGTGAAGGATATTTTGGGGATAACTTGCAGGACTATGAGATCTAGGGATACAATATGTTTTCATGCAATAGGGGTCCAGCAGTGAAAGGGGGTGGTTTAATGCTCTATGTGAATAGCTTATACAGTTCTCAGAAAGTAGCATTTGGCTTGATGTTGCTGTGGGAAGAGGCAACAGCAATAAACTGAGGATTGGAGCTTTGTATCGATCAGGAACCTTGCCACATTCTCAGCAACTGGAGCTCGATAAGGTGATTTGTGAGGAAATCAGTAGAAACTTTCAGAGGAAATGCCTTATTCTTGGTGACTTTAATCTAAAAGGATATGAAAATGTTGGTGTTGGCTCCCCATCATGTAAACTGTTTAGGAAATGCCTTGAAGAGGACTTGTTCTTACACCAGTTTGTAATGGAACCAACCAGGCAGGGCTCATTCTTGGACCTTGTCTTCTCAGATTTAAGTGATTTAGTTCAAGACTTGACTGTAGGAGAAACTCTGGTAAGAAGTGACCATAACATAGTGAGATTTAAGGTACAAATAGCAGGGACAATCAAGGATAACTTGGCAAAGATTCCAAATTTTAACAGGGCAGACTTTGACTCCATGAGAGAGGCTTTAGGTGTCATAAAATGCGAATAATAATTTTTTATTTAAATGCCTGTGAAATGTGGGAAAAGTTCAAATCTTAATTGAGGGAAATTCAGATTAGACATGTCCCCCAAAAGCAAAGGCGCGAAAGAAGGGTAGGAAAGCCAGCATGGCTTACACCAGATTTGAGGAGATCAATTAAGGCTAAGAAAGATGCATTTAGAGTATTTAAGGAAGCTTCAAATATCGTAAATCTAAGGTCGTATCAAAAAGCTAGAGATGCTGTGAAGCAGAAAACCAAAGCAGCAAGGCGGGCAAAAGAATTGGATTTGGCTAGCAACTGTAATGGGGAGAGTAAAAAGTTCTTTAGTTTCTACAAGCTAAGTAAAGTTTCAAGCACAATTGGTCCACTGGAAGTAAATGGGACTATATTGAGTGAGGATGGTGAGATGGTTGAGGAGTTGAGCAAGCAGTTTAAATCAGTGTTTACAGTGGAGGATGTGACAAATTTGCCAACAGTGAACCACAGTTCAGTGACAGGTGATCAGATACACAATGTTGATTTCATTGATAGTGATGTTGTTTTCAATTATATCAGAAAAATAAAGCCAAACAAGGCAGCAGGACCTGATGGAATTTATGCTAGGGTATTGCGGGAAGTTGAAAAGGAACTGGCAATTCCACTTAGTATAATATTTTGTAGATCAGTTTCACAAAATGAAATTCCAACAGATTGGAAAAGGGCAAATGTAGTTCCTATTTTCAAGAAAGGAGAAAGAGGGAAAGTTGAAAATTATAGGCCAGTAAGCCTCACATCCCTAGTCTGCAAGGTACTCGAATCAATTATCAAAGATAGAATAGTTAGTTTTCTGGAAGGAAACAGATTGATTCAAGATACTCAACATGGGTTTAGAAAAGGGAGATCGTGTCTCACAAATCTCTTGGACTTTTTAAATTTTGCTACACAACAATTTGATCAGGGAAATCAGGTTGATGTAGCATATCTTGACTTTAGTAAGGCCCTTGACGAGGTGCCCCATTAACGGTTAATGATGCAGCTTCAGGTCCATAGCATTGCAGGTAGCATCCTAAAATGGATTGAGTTGTGGCTTTCAGATAGACAGCAGAGAATGATGCTTAATGGTACAAAGTCATCATGGCAAAATGTTCTTAGTGGAGTCCCTCAGGGGTCGGTACTGGGGACACTGTTGTTCATTATATTTGTGAATAGCATTGAATGTGGCCTAAGCAGTAGGGTTTTGAAATTTGCGGATGATTTGAAGATCTTTAGGGCAATAACAGGGCACAATGAGCAGGTTTTGCTGCAGAACGACTTAGACGAGCTTGTGAAGTGGTCCGAAAAATGGCAAATTAAGTTTAATTTTGATAAGTGCAAAGTCTTGCATGTAGGTAGGCAGCATATTAAGGCGCCATACTTGATGGATGGCCAAGTACTATCTGTGACTCAGCAGGAGAAGGACTTAGGTGTTATTTTGAACACAAAATTGGGGGCATCAGAACAGACCAAAGAAGCCAGGAAGAAGGCACTAAGAATGCTTGAGGCGATACAGAGGAATGTGTCATACAAAAGTGAGGAGGTCATCAGGAAGCTTTACTGTGCACATGTCAGGCCACATTTGGAATACTGTGTCCAAGCTTGGTCCCCTAGTTATGAGAAAGATTGTTGGCTTTTAGAGAGAGTACAAAAGAGGGCAACAAAAATGGTTAATGGTATAGGCAACCTGGCATATGAGGAAAGATTGAAGAAATTGAATATGTTTTCACTTAGATATAGAAGGCTGAGAGGAGATCTCATCGAGGTTTTTAAATTTGTTCATGGTCAGGAACAGGGATATCTGAGGGAAATGTTTGAATTTAACAGAAATGATGCAATTAGAGGTCATCAATTCAAAATTAAAGTTAATCACAGCAGGACAAGGTTAAAACAGTCTTTCTTCACCAACAGGGTAGTAGAACACTGGAACCAGCTGCCAGGAACAATTGTCAATAGCAACACACTGAACATCTTTAAAAACGGCATAGACAATCATTATAAGAATAGGGGGCTTGTTTTTCTGTATTCCAGGGAGCGTTGATTGACAGATTTGGTGGGCAACTGGTTCAGTGTACAAAGTGCAACCAAGAAGGACCCTTGTGCCTCATAGTTGCACTAATCTTTTATGTCTTTTATGTCATTATCTATATATATATATATATATATATATACATATGTATATATTTTGTAGCCCATGTAGGGGAAAATGAACTATGTCCAACACCACCGTGCCAGAAACAGAAAGGAATCGAACTACACCTACATCCGATTACCTTTCGTCACCGACAAACTTTGCTGGACGGTAAACCAAATGTTACGCTCATCAAAACTAGACAAAATTAGAATCGCGTGGTACAGCGGACCGTCACTAAAATCTGAACTGGTAAGGTCAGCCCTCAGCATTCCCACTTGCCCTTCAGGTAACACAAAATGCCATACATGTGACAATGGCCTGAAAGGAAGATGTCGAGTTAAAAATGCAATTTATAAGGTGACGTGCATCACTTGTCCGTCCGCTCTCTATGTTGGGGAAACAATTCGCCCAATAAGGGAAAGATTTAATAAGAATTTGGGAGATGCACGTCTACGGCGACCCTTCACTCCCCTATGCCAACACATGTCCGAGCATCACTTGAAGATGAACCATCCGGAAACCAATGAAAATTTCAATATAGATATCCTAGGCATAGCGAAAGACCGCGCGGACTTAAAAATCTTAGAATCCCTGTTTATTCGTGAGCTGAAACCAAGTATGAATTCCCACCAATCATCATCGCATGTATCGTAGATTACCAGTTTTACAGATGTTTTGCGTGTGGCTGAAAAATTATCGCGTACGCAGGGTCTTAGAGAAAGGCCAATGATTTGCATATTGATGTGTGTAAGCGGTATAACCTCGATGTCACAACTGTGTACACTCTGTCGCCAGGTAGACGCGTTCGTGTCGCGACGGCTTTCACCTGCCGTCCATGTATATACATGTCTACGTTAGGTTTTTTTCCTTTTTGGCGTTTGTATGTGCGTGTGTTCTTTTTTCTTCGCCTTTTCACCACCTTTTCGAGGTGGTGAATGTATTTTGTCAAGTTTTTGTGCATAGAACAATTTGAATGTTCGACCTGTTCGCCGATCGCAACGAGTGCATTGTTTGACAATGGCCTATGGCCGATACGTCGCAATATATATTTACAATTTTTTCTAACATTGAGTCGTTCCTGGATTTTGAAGATCAAGTTAGCTTTTAATATATCGACAATGATTGACCAGGAAATACGGGCATTTCTGAACTATGTACGTATATATATATATATTATATATATATATATATATATATATATATATATATATATATATATATATATATATATATATATATATATATATATATATATATCTATATATATATATGATATATATATATATATATATAGATATATATATATACATATATATATAGATATATAAATATATATATATATATATATATGCACCTATGCTATCACATACATATTCCTGTTCGATCAGGGGCTTGCCGTGGAAGTATGCTGAGATGTGCTTGCAAAGCGTTTCTTGGCCAATCCTTAGATAGCATCACATAGGCTATGACTAGTTCTGCCATATTCCATTTAGTCAAAGGCCATTGCTTAAATTGCTTAGATTTGAGTGACTCTCGATATTCGCCCATGCTAACCCAATGGAGACTGTGAAATTTGCACCTAGGGCAACAACTCCTAAAGTAACGTTTCATAATCACTCTAGATGGTTTCACAAAATTCCCTGTTGACGCTGCGTCCGCTAGTGGCATAAAGATGACGATCATTTGGGAACTTTCTACGCTACCGACATTTTTATACTTATGTCTTTGACCTCCACGACAAACTAAATAACTCCATATTCAACATAGATAGGGGCAAGTTGTCAATATATATGTTAGATCGATCATTGCATGAAGCATCTTTCACTTATGTTTCAAAATACCCATATTTGCGAGTGTTGTAGCCACCGACAAATTTGAGGACATGGAGGGAAAGTGCAAAAATAAAGATTGAATATATAAATAAGCTAAGAGCCCATGAGTTACCGTTAATGACGAAAAAAGGTCAGTGACCCATGCAATATGCATGGAGGGGCACCTCATCCGTTTTAGGTGTATCCTGCAGTCTGCCGAGCAGCACACCAGCAATTGCAGTCTGATTATGAGGTACTCCAGCCGTTGTAGGTGCACCACTGATGTCTGCAGAGGGACACCATAGCCGTTGTCGAGGACGTGCGGCGAATACTGAGAGAGCTGTCGGTATCTTCAGGTGTAAAATTCAAGCTCTAAATTTGACCTTTGTATGCAGCAGACATCAGCGATGAAAAATACCTTGACACAAAAACATTCCATATTTGATGTTAGCCATGCACTCTGAGATATTTACAACAAATGCAACTCAATTTTTGCCATGCCAATATTCCTCTCTTCGTTGTACGCCACTGTAAGACAGCGAGTAAACCTCCCAACAGCGATCATCGCGGATTTGGAACACGAGGGGGTAGTGTTGTGGTCGATTTCTTTTCATTCAGCGATATAGACATTCCTGAACGGCAGATTGACGCGTCTCCAGCCCCCTCTGTGATTTATGCAGCTGGCGTCGATTCTGCAGCCAGAGTGCGGCGTTACCTTCATTAAAGTTGCTTTACGGATTGCTATGTGCTACAAGAACAAGTAGCCGTCAACATTTCCAACATTGTACCAATATCGCCAGCCAGCCATTTGCCATGTGCGTGTCCACGTATATATTCGTGACAATGAGGGTCGTCTGGCCCGTGTTTGCTGTTGACCCGCGTGTCAGGGTGGAACCTGTTTGCATAGGACGACCGGACTGTGTGCAGACACTCTCCCGACTTGTGGGAGGGAAATGTGGTATGGCCTGGCGTGTCCTTGCTTGCCAAACTAGCAGACGGAATTGTTCCATTGATCAACGCTAGACACCTGTTTTGGACGTTATCTTAGCCATTTATGTTCCACATATGGCCTATTGCTAGATCATCATGTGTTGTGTTGTTCATGTGATTTGACGTGTAGGCATCGTGCGACCAGTCGGATTCCTGCAGGCATGTAGTTCAGCCCACATGTCAACTAATACGACCATAACAAGATCATCCTCAGGTAGCTGAGTGCTTCTGCTGCATGCATGGATGTGATGAATATGCTTTCGAAGGTAGAAATGCACACACACGCAAACACATACCCCGGTCTGTCGTGTGATATCAGGACGATACTTCAATGCTCCTGCACCGGAAAGGACACACACGACACCACATTGCGTGGTTTTGCAGCCATGTCGGCACCGGCGTTACGATTGGTGCTTCAGGGAAATTGAATTGGCCATCGTCAGTTTTATGGTGTTTTGCCGACTGCTCGCCTCTCCCCAGATGTTATTGACGCATAGTTCACCGCTCTACCACCGCCCGACAAAACATTTAGTTATGCATATATTTATTTCGCGATACATGCCCTCCACGTATAGTGGCTGTTATGGACAGTCTGGGCATAACTCACAGATATTTACAAAGAAAGGATAGATGTGTGGTCAATAGTGGGAGCAGATGCGCAACAAACATTCATACACCAACATAACACAATACCCATATCACTAACTGCACAACACACACCGTGCTTGCAACACGAGCTATAAATGAGTAGTTTAGAGAAGTGATTGGAAAGCGATGGCCCATGGCCTAAAGCTGAGTTCACAGTGTACACAAATCCACTGTGTAAGTTTTTTTTTGTGTGTGACTAGTGTTGTTCGTGGAGATAAGCTAGTGCATGTTTCTTGAAGTTAGACAGCCTCGATGTTTTTGTTTCAGTAGGAAGTTTGTTACAGTGGAAGACAGACGAGTAGAGAAATCTCCTGCGGCCCGCCTCTCTGTGTATGGCTGACAGGTGCAGGTGGTCGTCCGCACGTGCATGACGGTTTCGCAGGGTTGAGTTTGCAGTGAATTGACCGGCAATGTGCGTTGGCTCACCTGTCAGAACGATCTTGTGAAGCAAAGTAAGGCTGTGAAATAGATGCAGATCAGCTCCGTGAGGAGGCCCAACTCGTTACGTGCATCAGAAATATGATCAAATTTCCGTAGACCTGACACGACTCTAACGGCGAAGTTAATGATCTTGTCTAGTCTGTGGATGTTTGCTGCCGACCCGTTCCCGTAAACAGATATGCAGTAGCGGATATTGGATATAACTTGGCTATTGACTATAGTGAAGAGGATACTGGTTGTCAGATGGTGACGCAGATTGCTCAGGGCCAGAAGGAATCCAGTGCACTTGCGGACCACAACAGCTACATGGGAATCCCACGACATGTGGCGATCAAGTGTCACCCCAAGGTTCCTACACGAATGAATCTCATCTAGCACGGGGTCACTAAAGCACACTCGTATCGAGGTAATATTGCGAAGATTTTGACGAGATCCGAACGTGAACACCTGAGTTTTGGTCGGGTTTACCTTCAAACCGTGATCCAGGAAGTAGTCGTAAAGTTGGTTCAGACATGTCTCAATCTGACTTATCAGATTTGGGAGATCAGATTTACGACCGGAGATGAGGACCTGGGTGTCGTCTGTGAACTGAGTAACGTGTGCTACCGGGACGTGCAAACTGAGGTCGTTCGAAAAGATGCAATACAGGAGTGGACCTAATGATGAGCCTTGGAAAAACACCTATGTTGTTTAGGAGAAAGGAGGAGGGATGCCTGTTTCCGCGTTGATCTGAGATGCTAACAGCCTGCGTGTGACCTCCAGATAAGCCCTAAACCAGCCAGTATCGATTCCATTCTACTAGTTTAGCTGCTGCTCTAGCTGCTGCTCACCAAACTGCTCACTAGTTTAGTGAGCAGTTTGGTGTCGTCTATTATGTCGAAGCATTTACTAAGGTTCAGAATGCAAAGGAGAGATACTTCCGAACGGTCCATTGCTGCTAGTATTTTGTCCGTGACTGAGATGAGAGAGCGGTTTCCGTAGAGTGGCGTGGTTTGAAGCCGTGCTGAGTTTGTGCCAGTAAGTGGTTTGAGTTCAGGTAGTGATAAAGTTGTTTCTGCACTACCCTCTCTGTGATTTTGGCGATAATCGGAACCAATGACATGGGCCTAAAATTAAAGGGATCCGAAGGATCTCCTGATTTGTGAATGGCAGTTACTATTGACTGCTTCCAAGTGGAGGGGATATCAGCTGTAGTCAGGCATGCGTTTATAATGTCGAGCAGCACTTCTCCGATAAAAAAGAACACAAATGTGATAACCTTAATACAAATCCCGTCGGGTCCGCAAGCACTTGTGCTTCTCATGTCCATGACAATTTTGGCTAGCTGTTCGAGGGATGTGGGTGATACTGTATAGGAGCTGGTTGAGACCGGTTGATATTATATTCTGCTGTTCATCCGGCAAAATGTCAATGACAAACCAGAAGAAATAAACTTATGGATTTGACGGGACAACAATGTACCTGACAAGCCTAACGCTATGAAAATATCTCACCTGGAGCCGCCGTTTCTTCCGCGACCGGTGGGTGGCGTTCCGTGCCAACCCAAAATGTAAGCACATTTGGGCCAGCACGGCCTTCAAAATTTTTGAAGGGTCGCCGCCCACTGGGGTCGACGAGGCGATGGCCGACCGCCTCGTTCCACCGCAAGATGGCGGTTTCGGGAGGGCTCCAGCGGGCGTGCTGCCGGGAGGGACCGCCAGTGGAGGTCGGCCGCCTCGCGTGGTGCAGCTCGCGGTACGCCTCTCCCGGCAGCAGGCCGTACTCCTGGCGCACCGCCAGGTAGTATGGCATGACAGACTCGACCTGAGGGCACGGATATTGCCGGTTGGCCTCACGTCATGGATCGACACACCTCGCATGATGTGACCCAGATGTCCTTCATCTTTAGGTATGGTTAATGCTGGTTGGTTTCACGCCAGGTGGAGGACCACGTCATCGTGATTTGAGACATTGGCTGAGTGGTCAGACAATATGCTATGATATCCTCCACCTATCGCGACTGCACGTCCATATGGTGATTGTTCTGGCATCATGTCGCACACCGTGATGAAATCTGTTCACGAAATTGCCTATGTTGATCAGAATATGTGATTTACACTATTATTGATCCAAGTTGTGCAATAGTAACAAGATCATGCAATATCAGTGAAATGCTATTTACTATTCTTATCCCCGTCGCGAATTCTTGGTCCACCACCGGGCCGGTCGGAAACACCAGCCGGCCGGTGGTGGACTGGCTGGCGGTGGAGGGCAGCTCCGGGCCGGCGATGGGGTGCGGTCGGTTCGCCACAGCAGGCTCCCCACCGGGCTCGGGGCCAGCGGTGGAGGGGCCTGGCCGCGGCTCCCCACCGGGCTCGGGGCCAGCGGTGGAGGGGCCGGGCCGCGGCTCCCCACCGGGCTCGGGGCCAGCGGTGAAGGGGCCTGGCCGCGGCTCCTCACCGGGCTCGGGGCCAGCGGTGGAGGGGCCGGGCCGCGGCTCCTCACCAGGCTCGGGGCCAGCGGTGGAGGGGCCTGGCCGCGGCTCCTCACCGGGCTCGGGGCCAGCGGTGGAGGGGCCTGGCCGCGGCTGCTCACCGGGCTCCGAGACAGCGGTAGAGGGGCCTGGCCGCGGCTCCTCACCGGGCTCGGGGCCAGCGGTGGAGGGGCCGGGCCGCGGCTCCTCACCGGGCTCCGAGACAGCGGTGGAGGGGCCGGGCCGCGGCTCCTCACCGGGCTCGGGGCCAGCGGTGGAGGGGCCGGGCCGCGGCTCCCCGGCGGGCGTCGCGCCAACGTTGGCGGTGCGGGCAGGACCGTGTGTCTGCTCTCCGGCGGGCGTCGGGCCAGCGGTAGAAGGGCCGGGTCGCGGCTCCGGACCAGCAATGGAGGGGCCGGTGCTCGGCTCCTGCGGAACAAAAACATTGCCATGAATATTTGTGACTATGATGCATTCCAGTGACACTGAGCCATCGAAAACCAGGGAAACAATGCTGATTGCTGCCCACCATGGCAAGACATCCGTGATCCAGTGGGTCTAGAAATGCAACTCGTGATGGAAAAACCCCGCGAGAACGCTCATCATATCGATCCGAATTTCTCTGAACATTACAGATGTCACATAGGTCGTGATGTCGTGATACCACGTAGTGTGGTGATCATGGTGTCTGCCTTCCGTTATCAAAATAAATACGAATATCATAACAATGTCAATATTCGTCAACGTACATTTTCATTTTTGAATATGTAGGTAATGCATGTATACTGCCACATGCTGGTGCTCGAAATACACTTGTCAAAAGAACCTGCTGCGCATACAAGAACACCCGTGCGTGAACTGCGAATGAGTCACTCTGTGGCTGTGTTACCTCCGTGGTGAAGCTGGCCGACCATGGCATGTCCGGAGCCGACGACGGGTCCGGCTATGGCTCTTGCTGACTCGTTGTCGATTCCTACCGGTGGAAGCACGAGCATATCATGTCCGTGATCCTGTCACGGAAATGTCTAACATGGGGTACAGCACCAGCTTCGAAATGTGACCGGCGGGAAACCGGCGTCATGTTCCTCGCTATGACAACATGAGCAGGTACGGCTAGAATACATATGAATATTAGCAGAGCATTGGCAACCAAACGTAAGTTCACTCATGAGAAGCATCACCAGTTGAAGAATAATTATCGAGGCCCTGGTCTGCTGTCATTCGCTTCATTGCATGCGATACTTGAAGGGAATGAACTGGTGTACAAAGTTGAACAAACAATTCAATCAAAAGAGCTGGAATAACCATGAATTTTAGCTGGCTGTTTAACGAATCTCAACGATTTCCGGGCTGTATGCAGCAATGAGGTGCTCACAAGTGCCGTCCGCCGGAATGTTTGTAGGTAGCGATATACACGGTCCTGGTGGCCGAACGCCGTGTAGTGGCGTTCGGCCGTCTGCACGGAGTGTGCACGGGCCTCAGCGGACGTCGCCTCGCTGAACCCCTGCAGCACTCCGCGCTCCCGCAGTTGCCGATCCTGTGTACAAAACAGACCTATATAATCACAGCTATGCAACGGGAGACACATTTCGTGAGTCGGCAAAGCCGTACATGTTGAATTTGTTATTACAATATATTGTTAGGGAACACTAACTAGTGACAATGAAACGTACCATAGCACGTTTGGTTGTACACGTTATCATCAAAGAACAATATTCGTTGCATGCGTGTGCCGATCTACACACAAGTGCAACAACTGTTGTGGGCCTATAGTACGGAAAGGTTTTGTAAAGCGTGACAATATTACTTCCACATACGTGGCTGACTGTTACCATTCATTTCGTCATCATTGATAAACTTGCATCAATGTATATGACGTTTGTTCATAAATTGGATACGAAAGGCAACGGGATGACTTGATGCCAAGCATAAGCTAACGGCATTATTCACCACATCACTGCAGACTGGTGCATGCACTGCACGTTGAGACTGACCGTGACGTTGTGGAACGCCCGGTTCCTGCTGTTGACGAACCGGCCGACGAGACTGGGCACCTCGGCTATGCCCAGCTCGCCGGCGGCCCACCGGAACGCCTCGTCCAGCTTCGCCGTGGAGCTCCTCGCCCCAGCGAGCACCGATTGGGTGTGGGCTGAAAGGTGGTTTAACTTCCTCAAGTCCCAGCCCAGTGCACAGTATACGCTTCACAGTGCAACAAGACGTCTTGAGAGGTAGTGGACGAGAAATAATGTAACCTCATGCTCTTCGGCCAGGTGTTTCGGAGCTATTTGTGGTATAAGTATTATACGAGTGCAAGATTTGGTGTCTTTGGTGTCTGTAAGCATGTAACAACCCACGCAAAGAAGCAAATGGTACAAATATTTATAGCAAGTGCACTTACTCTAAATGCTATTCTCGTGGTTTGTGCGATGTCAATACACATATGAAGCACTCGGTGGGATGTACACGCATCAGTCACCTGTCGGCCAAACTCACCGTTAGTCTCCAGGTGCTTCATTATGATGGGGCGGAGCTCCGCGACGAAGTATGCCAGGGCATCCCAGACGACCTGGTTGACGACCAGCAAGGCTTTCCCTCTGTTGCCCAGTGTCTTACTGGCAGCAGTATACCAGGAGAAGCCCAGCTGGCCGTCGTCGTCTCGGTGCTCCTGCAGACACAGGTTTAAAGACATGAGTAACGGTCAACAAAACAGCTGAGGACGACACGTGGCGAGACAGTCCGCAACGGCACTATCAGCCATAGTGGACTGCCATAGTAGACTTGTGCCCTCGGGTAGATCACGCCATCGCGTCCAACATGAACAACGACCTGTTGATCTTTTATCCGTCTGCTTACCTTGGCCTTGGCCATCTCCTCCAGGGTGGTGCCGCTCACTGCCCCTGTGCGGAAACCGCACAGGTTGCACATGGCAATGAACAGCACCCTGAAATACACGACATCGTTTTGTTATGATTGTGATGAGAGCGCGTTTCCGATGTTTTCGTGCATGTGGTGTGCCCATGGAAGGATTTCCGTCAACAAATCAGTCGTCTGGTGATCCGGGTTAGAAATGTATCATGACTACAAGTGAACATTGGCCCGGTATCAAATCGGGGAGTGGGAGCCGCACGCCCATCCTCCAGTCATGGCTCTGACTGACACACATTCACGCTTTGCACTGTCTGCATTTCACCGTAAAGCATCGGGATATAAGTCAGCAAAATGTAAATTACTATCGATCTGGCCGCTGCCGAGCATGTGGCTACTCACTCCCGGAAGCGGACGGCCATTGAGCGGGTGGGCGGCTCCGGTGGGTTGCGGGTCGTGCGTTCGAGGTACGCCTGGCAGATGGCTTCGATCTGAGCACGATCGGACATCTCCAGCGCGAAGCGGGGGTTGCGTTTCCGCTGCTCGCGCCGGCCCATTGCCCGATCGTACTCTGCAGCCGCATTCCAACGTAATTATCACAATCGTCCAGGCTCCAAGTACACACACACACACACACACACACACACATACGTGTTTACCGTCACTACCGAGGACTATGTCCTGGCGGTCACTAACGAGGACACCCCTTAGTTACCACCTGAGAAGCATCGATTTGTTCTCGGTGATAGGGCATGATCTGCTGAGTAAGATGGAGGGCCAATTTAGGAAGAAGCATCAAATTGTTGGCTCCCAGCGTGGATTGAATTACCGAGGACGTTGGCAAAACCGAGGACGGTGTGTGTCCATACATGTTTATCGTGAATACCGTCGACAATGTGTGTCCATGCATGTTTATCGTGATTTCCGAGGACAATGTGTGTCCACATACATGTTTATCGTGAATACCGAGGACAATGTGTGTCCATACATGTTCATCGTGTACACCGAGGACCGTGGCCTGATGGTCACCAATGGCAACATCCTTTGAGATGTGAAAGCAGTATGTGTGCTATTGATCCTAATAAGTGTATCTGTGCGGTCTTATATGTGTGTGATAATTCCTATTTCGAGTTCATCATGGATTCGTAGCCTAATGGTCAAAATCGTGAATGGGATGGAGAGGGGAAATGAAAGCGAGGAAATTTACCCAATTGAAAAGCTGTTGGATTCTTGTCACAGTTGAGCGAAAATTGTGGGGTATTTGCATCACTGGAGAATACTTAGATATATCGCTCGTTTATATATATCTATTGTGACAAGTGTAGATCACAAGTGTACTTTTTATCCGAAAAGCGCCCGAAAAACATCGGAGGACTAATCCCCATGTACGCAAGTTGCACTTTTCTCAGTCTCAATGTCCACGCTCCCTCATGTGACTTTCAGAGAGGCGTTCATTAACTGAGGCGTTGTCAGGATACCATCCTGGGTATGCCACCAGCCAAAACGGCCATCTGTTCGTGGGAAATGAAACGTGAAAAGCATGTCCCAATTTTGTTTTCTCATATGTGTAGAATGTGTGCTTTGCTCGATAGGGATTTGACTTCGATGTGTAGTACACGCCCTATTTTAGTGTATAGTCGTACAGTTGTTTGGGCATTTTTAGTAGGATATGCAGGCATGTAATTACGCCTGGCGTGGGATGTGCTGGTCCTCGCCCCGCGGCCATTGCTATGTCAGCTCTGTCGACGCTACTGTTGCCAGTCAGTCGTCTGTTGTGAGCCATGTCCAGTGACCTCTCCCTATTTTTCTATCCACTTCAATAACATATAAACAAGACTTAGTTGAGCTGATTGTGATGTGAGAAGTAACGGTTCAAGATTCGCGATGCTAAGTGTGGAGGAAACTATGTCAATGCATTTCGAGGTAAAATATCTCCTAAACACAGAAATATTGTGAAGGAACCAGCTACTTGCGGTTCCATTTTAACTGGCTATAGCAAACTATTCAGAAATAATGTATCGTTACATCCTGCCGGCAAGCTGAGCGAATTTAGGCACACTGGACCAAGGGCGTCGCAACCGGGGGGATGCAGCGAGGACAGCTTCCCCATGCCCGGTGGAAGACGGCGTTTTCCCCCTGACATCTGAGGAGGCACCGTCCCAGAAACACACAGAAAAGTTGAAGTGCTCTCTAGATGAAAGGCTTCACACTGAGGATCGCCACCATCCAGACAATTAATAATAGATAAAAATCAGAGCTCTTTTCTGTAGGAAGTCCCACAAAGCTCCAGAGATACAGCAGCATAGATGGGAAACAATGTCTCTGGGAGAGAGAGTAAGAGTCCACCAGGACGCACGAGGTGACCATTCAGCTAGGTAGAGGTCCGAAACACGGAGGAGTCCCAAAGACGAGAGAGAGGCATTTCATTTGGAAACGGAGGTCCCAAGGAGAAAAAAGTCTAGCGGACTAAAGAGGGTCCTGAAGACGGGCTCGGAGGCCCCCTGAACAGAAGAGAATGCCTCGAAAACTGGCAAGGAGGCCAAAAGAATTAGAGAAGGCCCCTGAAACAGAGAAGTAGCCAGTGCGATAAGAGATAGAGTTCCAAGATTCAAGACTCTCAAGACGGGTAGCAACGACACAGCCAAGATTTTCCTAAAGGGGACAGACCAAAATTTTACTATCAGGAAACGTAGACTGATTTGGGCGCGCGAAGGCGCCGACATTTTTGGTTTTGAATGGTGAAAAGTTAAAATGTCTTGCTTAATCTAGTGTATTTTTGTTTACTGAGGGACAGGGCGCCAAGTCTCTGTCCCCTTGGTTGCGCCTCTGACGAGTAGAGCTTGTCCATAATACAGCTGGTGTCCGAGGCGTGGGGGGTGGCCTCTAATATAGAGGAGACTCCTGGTTTATGAGAAGAAGCCCACAATAGTGCAACTGGCCCCCAGGACGCAAGGGGAAGCCCAGCAGATCAGGGAGGACCATGGGATATGAGAGACGGCCCCATAACGCGCAAGGAGACATCTAAAACGAACAATGAGACTCCAGGAATTGAGACGAGGCCCTCGAAGACATGAGAGAGGCCCCTAATTTGCTAGAGGAAGCCAATGGAAGATGAGAGGCGATCGCATTGCGCAAGATGATTCCCTGAGATGGTTGGTAGGCACCCAGCTTGGAAGGGCAGGTCCCAGAAAACTGGTAAGGATCCTCCCACCACTTAAAACAATCAGATGAGGTTCGTAAAAGACGGGCGACAGAGATGGTAGAAGAAGCCGCGAAATACAGAAGTAGGACCCCAGGATGAAACGGCTGCCACCGAGACGAGTATGGAGCCACCCAGCTGAGACTAGGAGGCGCCTGAGGTGTGGCAGGACGTCCCTAATTTGGAAGGAGAGGCCTTGAGATAGGAAAGGAGGCCATATAATTGCAGAGGAAACCCAATACTGGCATGGAAGGCCCCCACAGGACTTGAGAAAATACCACTGAGATACCACTGAAAGGAAGCCCTTAAATTGAGAGAATGCCCAAAGGGCAGAAGAGGAGCTCCCAAGCGTGGTAAAGCTTCACTTTGGAAGAGGAGGCGGAAGAATGGAAAGGAGGCCGCCCCGGATGAAAGGAGGCCCCAAAGACGAGACAAGAGGGCAATAAGATAGGAGCGATGGCTCCCGGATGCGACAAGCGGCCCACAAAATGGATCAAAAAGCTCCTCCTAGGAAAAAAAAAGAAGAAGTCCTCTGAGGTAGGACAGAAGGCTGCAAATTAGAAGCTGACGTTTCTAGGAAAGACAAGTAATTCATCAGTACTCCATCAAGATTGGAAAGAGGCCCCAAGGATAGAGGAAGTGGCCTCTCGAAGGGAAACTGAGACCAGGAGGATCATCAAAGACGGGCAAGCAAGCTCCCAAGGTAGAAAAGGCCCAAGACAGGTAAGGAGGCCCCATGCACTGAGGAGGATGATAAGACGAAAGAGGAAGCCAGTAGGATTGGCGATGATGTCCCCCAAGGCACAAGGGTAAGCCCCCAAGATGGGTAAGAAACATCTATGTTAAAAGACGAAGCCCTGCGACGTGACAGAAGACCCCTAATTTGGAAGGGGAGGACCACGCAATAGAGGAGATTCTCGGCATGGAAGACAAGACACCTAGGACGGGAGAAGAGAACCATGGAATATGAAACTGGCCCCCAGGTTGCATGAGGAGACACTCAATTTGGTAAGGAGTCCCCAAGACATGAAAGGAGCAAATATCCGAGGACCGGTGTGGGTGGGGGCAAGAGGGACAGCTGCCATCCAGCTCTGAATCTATCCGGCGTTCCCCCATAAGCAGCATTTCGTTCCTTCCCAACCCTCAGTTTTCACGTTCCAGTTTCCCATTTTTGTAAAAGTATCTAAGCGAAGCTTCCTTCCATTATTTCACGATAGATTAGTCCAGATTTCAGAGGTTCTCCTCAGCGAAAACAAAGACCTTGAGCAATATCAATATATGCTAATAGGAAAAAAAAACAACAAAATTGTAAATGTTTCGCAAAATAGAAGCTACTTGAAGAAATCTTTCTCTTTTTGGAGTGGTATCCTATATGTGACGCACACAGTATTCACCATTACATGACGTCATTCAGGACTTCATAGGACTCCCCGGTGACGTTGGGATTAGTCCAAGCTGCGACCCTTAGCAAAAATAAAGCCCGTGGCGTAGCCAAGGGAGGGAGTAATGGGCACATCCCCTGGAGCTTGCGCAGGCCCCAGGATTTGGTGCACAGTACCGGCGTCATCGGTTGCAGCCGCCTTCTGACGTTAGCCAGGAGGGCAAACGTATCCTCCTCCAATCACATTCTGGCATTTCAAAAAGGCCACAGGATGCTCCAAGTAACCCATGTTAAAACATCCCATCAAATCCACTGCAGGACGCCTCAAACATGCAAGATACTCCATCTGACCCATTTGGAGACCATTGGTCGTCGATAGGACGCCCATTTTGGTTGATAGAAGGCCACACCAGACCAAATGGAAGCCCCATAATACATACGGGAAGCCCGTTTTCCATAGGCCATAGTTGACCGACACGAGACCCCATCATACCAAGAAGAAGCCCAACCAGACCAAGAAGGGGCCGCATCAGAACCACAGGAAGCCCCAGATGACCAACAGTAGGCACTGTCTGTCGCTACCAGACAAAAAGAAGGTCCCATCAGACCAAGACGAAAGCTTCGCCAGATCAAGACAAGGCCTAAAAAGGCCAAGGAATGCTCTACCAGTCAAATAGGCCTCCACCAGAAGCACAGTAGGTCCCCGATGGTCAATAGAAGACCCTGCTTAACGATAGGAGGCCCAACCAGACACATAGGAACCCCATCAGGGAGATATCAGGCACCGTTCGTCGATAGGCTGCACCATACGATCTACAGGAGGCCCCATCAGACGAAAAGGAGGTCCATTAAAAGCACTGGAGGTCACAGATTGTCAACAGGGGCTCCTGTTGATGGCTAGGTGGCCCAAATAATACTTAATATGTAATAACAGACTTAACAAGGACCCCAAGGATCAAACCGGGTTGAGCCCGTAAAGGGAAGATACTACCATCGTGGACAAAAGATTATCAGCGCCACAACCAATACCACATTCTATATTCCAAGGAAACTATCCAACAACATCCTACACACCTACCAATACTTATCTAGCCCTGTTCACTCAATCCCGCATAACACACGCGTGGATCGAGTACTCCATCAATTGATTTCAGCTCCATCCATGGCTGCTTAGAGAGTGATTGCCAGGCACAGTACCCGTCTGAAAAGTCATTGCATTCAAATCGCTTTTGGGCGAAAATTGTCCAGGTCCAATTGTGGAATTTCGGGGCGTCATATCCCCCGCAGCTGCCGTAATACTTATACCACTGAAGATAACAAAGTTAGGGCCTACAATACCGTGAATACTATCGCTACGACCATAACTGTACTTTTGAACCGAAAATAGCCGGAAAAAATATCGGAAGTACTAGTCTACATGCCCCTCTTCTCAGCACAGTTCATGCTCGATTCTGTCATTTTCTGAGATAACTGCATTCACAATGGCGTAGCCAGGTTTCAGCTCTGGGAATTCCCCGAGCCGCAAGGTCTATGGGTCCGGTGAAAGTTAAATGTCAAGCACCTGTCTCAAACCATAGGAGTGGTTTTGGTCC
Organism: Ashinkailepas kermadecensis; assembly: GCA_034440615.1. Lineage (NCBI taxonomy): Eukaryota > Metazoa > Arthropoda > Thecostraca > Neolepadidae > Ashinkailepas > Ashinkailepas kermadecensis. Next base: position 134,516 of record JAOTOM010004722.1, read on the forward strand.
GGAGCATAGAAAATGCACTTTGCTCGATAAGGATTTTATTTGAATTCGTAACGAACTTGTCGTTTTATAATTTAGTCGTGCAATTTATCACCATTGTTAGCTTTTATCATGGACGTCGCCACCGCTGGTGTATTTTGGATCCGGGCTCCACCTGCTATTATTTGGTGTGGTCTGATCAACTTCGGGAAAATGCGGTATTTGATAACAGCGATGGAAACCTTTCGACAACTCTTGGGTGGGTCCAGTTCACTGGAGGATACAGCTGACGAATTGACAGGGGCCAAACCGCCCCATTTTCACTGCAACCTACATCCAAAATCATGGATGGAGAAGTTAGAAGAAAAAAATTATTGGTGGGGCCCAATGCATAGAGGCAATGTGTGTTGCCAATTTGGTTGATAGGGCCCTCCTCACATGGTCCCATGTTGAGAGAACAAAGTGTTGGTGGGACGGAGGTAAAGGTGGTCGGACTGAGACTACACCAAAAATGTAGGAAACTCAACACATGCATATGGTTTCATTTCTCCGCGGATTTATAGCACTGCACTTTGAACTTGGAAATGGAAGACATGAAAAACTACAGAAATAATTGAAAAATTATGAATACTTGACGACAGTAGGAATAAATGAACATGAACAACTTTAGATCCCGTCCTTTGTGCACTAGGATGTGCCCCTAACAATCAAGCAAAACGAATCCTTCGGGATGCATTCCACTTCAATTAGCCTTGGCAACGCAAGAATGCATGTACAATTGCACGTCGATCCGACAAAATTTAGGTGGCGACAAAGGCAGTCTTTTTGCTATCGTAGCTTACGGGTTTTAAACAAAAGGTGCGTGAGCCCGTAGCAGCTTTTTTATAACAAGAGAGCTGAGCAAACGACATTAGCACATTATGTACATCGAAGTTCCTTCTGTTTTTTGGTGAACCTGTGAATGTTGTATGACTTCAATTGTTAAGTTATCCGCTTCGTTTTAGACCCTCCTTCTGGGTAGTGACAACGTACACTGCGCATGGCAAAAGTGTGCAATAACGGTCATGGATAACGTCGGACAGGTTCCCCATGGCATGCTTCTTGTTGGGCACAATTGATATCGGCAGCCGGCTTAGCCCCGGGGAAACCTCACTTCATGTGCCGTCTTTGGTGGCATGCTTTGTGAACGTGCTCACGACATCGCGCCGGGGTGCAAGTACAAGCGGATAACTTAGTAATCGCAACTCGTACAACTTTTCCCGGCATACAAAGAAAAAGACGAAACTTGAGTGTACATAACGTGTTGAGTTCATTTCTCTAGCTATCTTATTTAGAACGTTGCAGTGGGCCAAGATCCTTAGATATACACCTTGTAAGTTGGGGTGACAAAAAGCGACATATGTAATGACCTCTAAATTTTGTCGGATCGACCTGTAATTGTGTGCGAAAATGTGTCCTGCTAATGATGGTCGAAACAAGATGTAACCCGAGCGATTTAATTTTCGGTTGTTTGTTTGTTTCGGTTGTTGTTATTTGTGTCTTCTATTCTCGTTTTTTTGGGGGGCGGCCTTCCAATAGGACACCTAATTGTGCACGAATACATTTAGATTTTCCGTAAACACGCCGGTTTCTGCGTATTTCACGTGGTTTCTTCGTATAATTTCAAATAGAATCAAAGGAATCTTCCAATGTTTTCATACGATTTATAGCAGATGTACCATTGTCACGCGAAGTCTTTAAAAAATAGCGCAGCACCTGGCTGCCTTCAGGAATTTCACGTTTAAGCAAAGGAAGAAGCTCAGCTGACTGTTTTTTGTACAAAGTCGCACGCGAAACGCACAGAAAATGCAAACTTCTGGTTTGAGCTGGAATTATATGGATAATATTGCATTATCCATAGTTTGGTATGCTGATATAGGAACACACCACGCTTATCAATGTCAGTGAGTCTCAAGGATGTCAGCTTGCGAAGCTCAACGTGTTCATGAGCAACATTATGAGGTCTATAATTAAGAGCAAGCAAACATTTGACGCCAATATGCCGACTGCGAAATCGTCACATTCTCAAAGTATATTGGAGAGATCGAGATGACGCTGCCCGCCTTCACGGGGCTACTCCGCACCAGAGGCGCGATATAGAGGGAAGGATACTTGGACATGTACCCCCATCCATGGAAGTGTGGCGACTCTCTGACCGGGAGAAAGCACCCACGATAGGCTGCAATGCACTATGTCCCCCCACCCGCTTAGCAATTTTTTAAAGCAAAAGATGTCTCTATCAGAGGAATTGTACGTCTTTAGAAGAAAACAGCCTCCTGAGAGGAATAGATGCCCTTTTGATATGTACCGGTGCATCCATTTAACCTCCCCAGCTCAACAAATTGTCACCCCCCCATGGACTTTGAGAGTTGTCCTATCCGAGGAAATGGTGCTCCTCTAAACGATTCCAAACGCCCTAACTACACACAGTTGTACGCGCTGATGAAAGAAGAGCATGGTCTGAGCGTGGCGTTGATATTTTGTAATTACTCCGAATGATGGCTCTTTAAAGGTTTGGGAATATTTCTCTATTTGGCCTGTCTTGAGTCAATGACCAGCGATCGTGGCCCGAAATTTGTTCAAGATATGCAAAACAGATGTATATGAAGGTACTACAGTTTCATATCTCTGTCTCTACGCATTCGGCAGCTATCCCGGAAAAACCTGAGGACGTGCGGCGGTGATCTCGAGAGAGCCTTACCCCGGGCCGGAGAGAGTACTACATGAGCGTAATACCATAATTCCACTGCAAGCACAAGCAAAAGATAAACCTAATGGTTTTCTACGCTTCCTATAAAAACTCATTCGTACCATCTACGAATTGTACGACCTCTTCCGTATATGCCACATTTAACCTAAACGACTCGTAATTCGGAGATAATCGTGTCATTTTGGTATCAAATGAGTCTCTGGGAAAATTACGTGACTTTAAAGGTAAAGGGAACTTCACTAAATGCATGGGCGATAGTGAAACCCATGGGCGATGGGAAACGCCCTTTGGCGGGCGTACCCCATACACCATTATATCTTACAAAAACTGATATGACAAAAACTGGTACTAATCAACGCATCAACGGCTGAAATACCTCGTGTAGTGTTCTAGAAAAAAACCGAAAAGCTTAGCTATTCGGACCAAAACCGGCTTCTCCTATTTGTCCAAGTCATTACGTTCACAGTAATTAAAAACATCCGGTAGAGTTCGCAAGCTAGAACCAACAAGTCTTCCTCTAACTGAACCCGTTTAATTTCAAAGGCCATTATATACGTGCTTTCCACGACACTCCTCATTATATTTGACAAGACCTTAGCCACTATTTTAGAAACTATGTTTGCTATCAATGTTGCTACTCCACGACGATGCGCTATGAAAACACTCCTCTTCCTCTTGCTTCATTTATGTAATCTACGATCATGTTCCCCAGGCCCGACGAGAAGAAAAGGGGAAAATTACTTGGAAAATCCAGAAGCCGAAATAGCTTTGCTATTCATCTTATCCTTAAGCACATGCAGACCGTCTTCACTTGTAGTACGACCATTGCAGGAGTTCTTTCCATTTTGGTTAATTTGGGGAAATCTATAGAGGTCAGATTGTCCTCGATTCGCCGATAGCTATTACCTGTATGACATGTAGACTCATATAGAACTGGAGACAAAAGCAGTCAGTCCCATATTGTTTTAGTCATTTAATATAATGTTTTCTTTTCTCCTCTTCCTGACCTATGCTTTACTGCTTCTGATGCCACTCGCTCGAATGGCACGCGTGATCACTTCTAGCTTCAAATCGAAACCGTAAACATTGTCCCGTATACGCTGTCGTTAGTATTATTCACTTTTAATCTCTGCACGCACACTGTAAATGAAAAGTCATCATTGAGAAGGATATTGTTAAGTCACCATAATCCAGGTCCCTTCGCATATGTATACAGTATAATTCCAAAATTGACTTGGCTGTGATTGCTACACTATGACTTGTGAGGAGATTTACTCTCACGACTATTGTATTTAGACGCTGAAGCATCTGATTACCAACCAAATTCGACTATCAAAAAGGTGCATCACATTTGAAGTGAATTGATATTCTTGGACGTTTGGCGTGAAAAACATCGCAGAACTGCTAGGTATACCTGGCGGTGACGTAGCTCTTTTCAATTAATTCAACAATCAAGAATTGCGTACGTGTTCAGCCATAGTTATTTGTTGCATCATGCATTACAGCAAATTGAAAGCCAGGTATTTGTGTCCGCTTTCCTGCTTAGACGGACATTTGTTCAATCTAATCTGAAGTTCAATTATTCAATTATTTTTAGGTTAGGCGGACAAAATGACCAGCCAAAGATAAACGTTTGCTCCTGTGGGAAGGATTTGATTTGTGAATATCAATTCATCTGTGTTGCATAGAGTTGCGTTTCACGAAAGCTATTCTTTCCATTGTCACCACAATTCTGAACTGTAATTGGTGAAGTTCGCGCGCGAACACATAAAAACTGATATCGATCACAATCGCCACATACGTCATATATGTGGCTAAACGACACCCCAGCAGCTCATTGCTATTGCCCAGGGTTGGGCTAGGCTTAGTCTGACATGAAGCAAGCTTGCCACAGGTGTCGATAATATTTTGCTGAAGCAATCTACATAACTACGTGCTGACTTCTTCGCTAGCCAGGATCCGGCAAAGGCGGCGGATTAATTCCTCCTTGGGAGGGGGGGTGATGGGGGGTGATGGGGAAGCATCATTCAAAATCGTTCAAGACTTACCACACTTTTGGTTCGCTTAACTGTAACCCTCGCACGCTCAGGAGCGTATCTTCGTCGTTAAAGTTGATGAAACTGGATGAACAGATGCAACTGCGCCTCCCACTTCATCAAAGTTAAAGACAGACAATGTGGTGACCGTCAGGTGTTGCAATAGGGTTATGATGGAGTTCAGTATTTAATTCATGCAGTGCGAAACACCCAAAGTCCGAAAGCCTCGAAACAATCAGTCTATCTATCTCGGCCTAAAACCCGAAGACCTCAGAAGCTGAAAAAAATCATCCGAGGTACAGCTCAGCCCCGTAACCTTTCATCCACCTTTAATCACTTTGGAAAGCAAACCTATGTATGCACATTAGCTCAGCTGATTAGTTTCAGCAAGCGAGGAAGTATTATCACTAGACTAGAATCTGGTTTGCTTCCACCATGAATGAAGGATGTCTCATCCCATCAATAGTCCCAAACTTTATCGTCTTCAAATTGCAGTGGGTGTCCTGTAACAACCTAGTATGATGATGATAAGTCCTTCGTTGTCAGCGTGACGTATTCCCCGGGTATTAAACGGTGGAACATTAACTTAGAGGTAATACATTAACCCTTCTCGTCATTCCGGCAAGATCCTCACACACCGTCACGGGGGAGGGGTGGGGGCTCATTATATTACCATCTAATTTCCAAACTAAGCGTCGCACGAAACCGGAAGATGTGTCATCGGAAAGCGCTCTACGAATGACTAGAAACCACCCGCAGCACTTTATCATCTCAAAGTGTGACGTCAACAGGGGGTATTTGTGGTCACGATTGACGTCAAGTTGTATGCTCTGGGGAGTTTATTTGGTATATTTTAAAGACAAAACTTGCTTGGAATCAGAAAAGGACGACGAAATGGACCGTGATCCCAACATTTTCGCGCATTCCAAAATACAACTTTTGTATTTCCAAGATGTTGAGTTTTCGACTTTATTTACTTTGTTTGTGTCTAATTGATAGAACACACCGATAAACTTTTTTTTAAGAAGGATAGATCGATAGAACACATAGAAATCCAATGCCATAGAAAGTGCTTAACTTAGCAAGAATCTCCGATATTTATCCCTAATAGCAAATATGCAAAACAAGTAAGTCATCAAAAACGCAAGATTCCAAAAATTCCTCTGGGGCACCTTGTTGCATCTCTAAAAGTAAGCAATCGCTGAAAGTTTCATTCAAACATCTTCACCCGTTAAAGCGTGACGACTGGTTGAACATTTTTGAAGGTGACCTCACTTGACATTAATTATCTCGAGACCGTGAACGACCTGACCTTAACATTTTCACGAAGCATGTCAAATTGATGTAGGAACAGGTATGCCAATATTTGGCCCGCTGTTGCACGCTGTTTTTTTTTTACTATCCGCGGAAAACCTAATGGGGGTATACAAATATCCCCCGATACTGCACGGGTTAAGATGCAAACCGAAAGATGTTTTAAACGTACTTCGCCTAAATATGTATGTAGGGCACCAGATGTTCTCACCCTCGGTTACCTAGTTCTCTCACCCTCCAATGCCTAGTTACAAAGTGTGGCCCATACTATCTGTCTTAACTCCTAACCTCCAAACCGTAGTCTCATCCCATCCCATTAGAATGGTAGAAATATGTCTAACCGAAGCGCCAATCCATTTGCAAGAACATATTTTCCCGAACGCGTGTGCCGGCCGCCCGCCGCAAGCCGAGTCAGCCGTGGACAAGTGGCCCGGACGCCTCACTCGGGCACCCTGCCGACCTTGCACCAAGTTGCAAACCTAGGTGGTGTCTAGCTGCGAACATGAGCACGTCACATGCACTGCAACTTTCGGCTTGCTCACACTTTATCTACGCAGTACACACATACACTCCTGCTGGACACACACGGTCACATATATGGTTAAAACCGAGGATATCGAGAAAACCCGGCAGGGGACTGGTAAGCATCTGACAATGCTTCAGACGAAGTTTGAATACCGAGGACGTCAAAAACGTCCTCGGTATACACCTAACGTCCTCGGTTCCCAGGTGTGCAAACCGAAAATGGCCTCGGTATGCACGAATTACAAGTGCACACACACACACACACACACACACACACACACACACACACACACATAGTGTGAGTTATTGACGGATAATACAAACGATCTGACGCCGGAAAGTACAAACATTCATGATGCGAGAGGGTGCAACGCCAAACTGATAAGTTCTTACCAGCCACGATGTGTGCATATGGTTTCTACAAATGTATACACTTGAATCGATAGCAACGTAAACAGTATATTACTAAAACTTGCCAGATTTGAGCGCTCTCTGCAGGCCTTGCAAGCCCGTACTTATGGCCAAAAAGTGTTCGGCCATGGCGGTGCATCGAAGGTGGCATTTCTGGGCTTGAATGAAGGAGATGAAATGATGCACCGCCTGTACGAACTTGCGCCCGTTGAACGGCTGCAGGCGCAGGGCGTTCTCGACCGCATCGAATACCTGTCAGCACATTAAGTAAACATGCCAAATTATAAAATACCAGAACAAGGCAAAGCTAAGCAGAGTACATTGGCAGGCGACGCTTCTGTTGCGCTTGGCGTGCATTGACACTTTCACCCATGCTCACACTGTACAACCCTCTGGCCGTCAGCAGCTTCCATCAAGTCGTATCCTCAACACTAGCCGGCGACGGAAGCGAGTGGCATTGCCCAGATGTGGCAAGTAAAAACCCAGCATAAGCATAATCAGTAAAAGATGAGAAGGAAGCACTGTGAACCATGGCTAGGTTCTAAAGTCCAGTCTCACCGCTATCCGGTTCTCCTCGTTGCAGACGACCACGCGCCAGTCGACGTGCCGCTGCAGCCCGGCCAGCTGCAGCAGCAGACTGAGCGTGGTCGCCTGCTGATGCCAGGTCACCGCGTACTGTAGCACATTAGCGGTGCTAGTAATCATGTCTCACAGCATCAACGGGGTTACAGCATCGGAGTCATATCTGATTCATGGCTCATTGTAGCACACGTGTTACACTCAAACCGCTTGACCATTTCCCAATCTCGTGCCCACCGGCGAACTAGTGCTGGTGACGCCATTAGCTGTGAACATAACGTGCGTAGTGAACCACCCAATGAAAGAAAGTTTGCAGCACGTATAACTTCACGAAGAAGTGTTGCGAAAATAGTGTGGCTCACTTACTGTGCCCAGGTGCATGAAAGCGTCTTGGTCGGCGCCGTCCAGACGTACTGATGCCCACAATAGCTGGCTGGGTAGCAAAATGCCGGGCAACAGTACGTTTGCCTCCGTCGCCATCTCGGCCAGATGCCGCTCACGCACCACCTCCTGTAGTATCATGGCAAATGCTCAATAGCCGACAAACAACCATCGATAAGTCGCCGCCATTTCATGGGAGTGAATATTGGCGTTCGTTGAACATCGCCAAGTTTTCTATAGTAAGTGAATGTTTATTTCGCGCGTGCTTTTTCGGCCTGGTGCCGTCATCGTGTGGGGAGGAATCTGTTGCTCTCCACATGGTTGTCCTACCTCCATTTCGCTTAATTTAACAATGTTGACAGGAAGATCGTGAGGTTGCACGGCGAATAATGAACTAACAAATGGCATTGTCCGCAAACTTGCCGCCCCCCCCGACCACCGTCCGTGCCGACGTCCCTGGCCGCCGGACATGGTCTGACAAATGCGTATCCGAATGGACATACATTTGGTGCTCACCTGAATTGCTTGCCAGCAATCCTGGTGCACGGGCACACCCAGCGCCTGTGCCGCGTGCTCGGAGTTGGCGCGTATGCACTGAAACAAGCAGTTCAGTGTCATTGGTACTTTTCTACATTACGGTCAAATTGTTAATTAATACAGTCCTGTCACCAACCAAAATGAATAGCACGCTGCATTACAGTCGACTTTCGACATTACGCATTCCACACCATGTACACATTTACTCTACCGTATGCGGGGCACTTACTAGTTTGCGCGCAAAACGCTCCATTTGGCGCACATGAGGCATCTGGCCGGGATGGTGATTTCGGACGTGCCGCCGCAGCGCCTGCTGTCCCGAGGCGCCGGCCGAGAACATCCTGGTCGGCCGGCACAGGGGACAGCGGACCTCCGTCCTGCAAATGAGAAAAACGACTGTGGTGACAAACACCAAGTTCCGATGTTCACCTGCATGTTGACGGTATGACGGAGGCAACAAACATAAGTGATAACATATTGAGTGACATCAATTGACAACGTGCGGCATGAAATCAATGCACTTTCAATTGGGGAAAGGATCATAGGTGCTCATTTTGAGTGACATAGATTGAGCACCGTCGCCATGACATTCACACAATGCACTTTGCTGTACAACATGCTGTCGGCATGGAGCGTCCCAAGTAGCTTACGTGTCACTGCGCGTGTTTGTGTAAACGCGCAGCTCGCCGTCCCGGACCAGCAGGCGGGCGGTCCTGTAATAGACCGCCTCCTCCTGCCGGTGCTTCACGGTGTAAGTGTGCTGCTGCACGCTGTGCACCGTCCTGAAGAGGCCACCGCACATGCACGGCACGTCGCCTGTCACCAGCTCTGCCCGAAAAAAGCACCCAGAAATTGGTCACGTTTGTTTTGTTCTCTCCAAATCACTGATGTCACATGACTATTGCACAGAGTGAAAAAAAACGTACGTTCCACTCTGAATACGAGATGAAGTGATCGACAAGTACGAGATGAAGTGCTCGCCACAGGAAAGAGCCAGCACAACACACGTGCTTGATATTTCAAACGCTAATGCTTGCCAAGTTTACATTTCAAACCACCCTACAGGTGCGTTGATTGAACCATTTTGTGGTTGTGCATGGCGCTATTGCATAGGTCACTGAAGTAAATGCCGTTCGGTAAGCCTTACCATAGCCTGCCGGCACCGCTTCAGCGCCAAGCGTCCAGCCGCCGGCCGGCTGCGGAAGCGGCAACGGCGGCTGCGACGCTGGCGACGATGGCGGCTGTGACTCCGGTGGCGACGGCGAGCGTGATGGCGGTGGCAGGTGTGGCTGTGGCGCACAGGACGGCGCCAACGGCAGCTGGGACGGCGGCGACGACGGCGGCTGCAGCGACTGGCGCGACGACGGCGGCGACCTGGGCGGCGACCTGGGCGGCGACCTGGGCGGCGACTTCGGCTGGCGCGACGACAGCGGCAGCGGCTGGGGCGACGACAGCGGCGGCTCAGCAAGCTGCGGAGCAGACTGCAGCGGCAGCGGCGGGATTAGGCGCAGCGATGGCTGCTGGCGAGACTGCCGCTCCTGCAGCCTCGTTGCGCGCATTCTCGCCAGCAGCTCATATCGCTGCGTACAAACCCTCCGCCGGTGTCGCGGCACGTCCGGCTGCTTACACTGCTCGCCGAGCCGCCGCTGTTCCTCCTGCTGCAGCAGAATTGCCGCCCGCTGCCGCTCCCGTTGTCGCTCTTCCCGCTTCTGCTGCACCCGATCCGCCGCTTGCTGTCGCTCCTTCTGCAACAGATCCGCCGCTTGCTGCCGCTCCTGCTGCAGCAGATCCGCCGTTTTCTGCCGCACCTGCTGCAGCAGGAGCGGCAGCAGATCCTCTAGACACAGCCGTTCTTGTTGCTCCCGCAGGAGCAGCGACAGCGGCTGCGGCTGGAGCGGCGGCGCCGGCTGGACAGGCGACTGCGGCTGTGGCTGCGGCTGGAGTGGCGAGAGCGGCGGCGGCTGGTCAGGCGAGAGCGACGCCGGCTGGAGCGGCGGCGCCGGCTGGAGAGGCGACTGCGGCTGCAGCTGCGGCTGTAATGGCGAGAGCGGCGGCTGCGGCTGGAGCGGCGACTGCGGCAAAGTTAGATGCAGCCATGGCTGCTGGCGAGACGGCCGCAAGTGGTGCTGCTGCTGCTGCAGCAGTTTCTTTGCGCGCCATCTCACCAGCAGCTGATGACGCTTCATGCTAAGCCTCTGCCGCTGTCGCTGCACCTCCAGCTGCAGACGGTGCTTGTGGAGCCGCCGCTGTTTTTCCGCCTTCCGTTCTTGCCGCTCCTGCTGCAACAGCCGCTCCATCAGCAGCCGCTCTCCTTTCTCCTGCCGGAGCAGGAGCATCGCCTGCGCCGCCTGCTGGTGATGCTCCTCGCACAACAGTCGCAGCCGCACCAGCTCGTCACGCGTTGGCCGCACGTGCAGACTAGGACGTGTCGGCGACGAGAACAACGCAGGCATGTTCAAACGCCTGCGGACACTCCCAGCTACACGTACTGCGTGACCACCAGCTGCCGAACGCAGCGGGCTGCGATGGTGCCGACAGTGCACCACCGGTCGTGCACTCGGCACCATCGGCTGCAGCTCCTGCTGCTCCGGCAGCGGCACCTGCTGGTGCGGCTGCAACCGCCGTGCGTACCGACGCAGCGCTCGCAGCCGTCGTCGCTCCAGCCGTCGCTCCAGCCGTCTCCTCCCTGACTGCGACACCGGCGAGGGCGGCGGCGGTGGTGGTGGTGGCGGTGGCGACCGCGGCGGCGACGGCTGCTGCGGAGCCGGCGGTGGCGGTGGCGGCGGCGGCGGCGGCGGCGGAGGCGACGGCGGCGGCGGCGGCTGCGCAGGCTGCAGCGATTGCACAGGCAGTTGCAGCTGCTGGCGCTCCTGCGGCGGTGGCGGCGGCGGAGGCGGTGGGGGCGGCGGCTGCGCAGGCTGCAGCGACTGCACAGGCAGCTCCAGCTGCTGGTGCTGCTGCGGCGGCGGCGGCGGTGGTGGCGGCGGCGGCGGCGTAGGCTGCAGCGATTGCACAGGCAGCTGCAGCTGCTGGCGCTGCTGCGGCGACGGCGGCGGTGGGGGCTGAGGTGCGAGGCGGTGGGGGCTGGAACGGCGACTGCGGCTACGGCTGGAGAGGCGACAGCGGCAAGGTTAGATGCTGCGATGGCTCCTGGCGAGATGGCCGCAAGTGCTGCTGCTGCAGCAACTTCATTGCGCGCCACCTCACCAGCAGGTGATGTCGTTGCATGCTAACCCTCTGCCGCTGTCGCTGCACGTCCAGCCGCAGACAATGCTCGCGTAGCCGCCGCTGTTGCTCCTGCCGTCTCTCCTGCTGCCACTGCTGCCGCTCCCGCTGCCGGTCCCGTTGCCGCTCCCGCTGCCACCGCTGCCGCTCCTGCTGCCACCGCTGCCACTCCTGCTGCCGCTCCTCGCGCTCTTGCTGCGGCAGATTCACCGTCCGCTGAAGCTCCTGCTGCCACTTTTGGCGCTCCTGCCGCCACTTTTCGCGCTCCTGCTGCCACTTTTCGCGCTCCTGCTGAAATTTGTCCCGCTCCTGCTGCAACTTGTCGCGCTCCTGCTTCAGCTGGTGCGCCTCTGCAGCCGCTCTTCGTTGTGCTCTTCGCGCTCTTGTTGCAACAGCATCGCTTCCACCTCCTGCTGCTGCCTCCGGACGTAACGACCCTGTCGCCGCCGCTCATGCCGCACCAGTCGTCTCCAGTCTGCCTGGTAAGCTGGCGGCGGCGGCAACTGCGGAGGCTGCTGCGGAGGCTGCTGCGGAGGCTGCTGCGGAGGCGAGGGCGGTGGCTGCTGCGGAGGCGAGGGCGGCGGCGGCTGCAGAGGCTGCTGCGGAGGCGAGGGGGGCGGCTGCAGAGGCTGCAGCGGAGGAAAGGGCGGTGGCTGCAGTGGCTGCTGAGGAGGCGAGGGCGGCTGCTTCAGCGGCGGTGGAGGCGGCAACGCTGGCGGCAGCAGCGGCGGCGACGGCGGCGGCTGCTCTCGGTTCTCCCGCCGCGCACCAGCCAATGCCTGCGGGAGAGCACCAGGAGCAACGCGCCGGCCGCCGACACCCACACCAAGGGGGACAGCACAGCCAAACTCGGCCGTTGCAGCAGCTGCGTTGGCTGCTGAGATTCGCCTTTTGGCGGCTCTCAGCGCCGAAGCCTGCCGCCGCTGCCGCCATTTTTGCTTAGCATCAACCCTGGGTGTCGGTGCCGGCAGCTGGTCGTCACCGCTGGCCGCGTCGCTGCTCTCCTCCCCGCTGCGGAGCGATCGCAGCTGGCCGCCGCCCACGCGATGGTGCAGCGAGAGACCAGATGTTCCCGCCTGCACGAAGCCTCTCGGAGGTCTCTCGGGGACACTTGGCTCTCCCGGCCGCTCCTCCTCCGATGAAGACATGCTATCGATATAAAATAGCAATACCATTAATATACTTCAATTATAGAGCATTGCAAACGCCTTTGAACACGATGCGAAACATTCGTCTCACACGGTATGCAAACGACCACTGACTAACGCCTAATTGAATGTCCATTGCTGTTCGCCACCAGCTGAAATACCAGCTTAATCATCTCTGCCATAGACAAACACTGAGCACCCTGTTTCAAATGGCACATCTTTAAATGCCTATGCCCAAGACACACATGCGACAAATGGACATGGAAAGAATACAGCATGAGATAAGAAATAACTAACACTAGCAAGAAAAAACTTCATGGCTTCCGTGAAAGCCATGCGGAATATTCATAAATGGTGGCTGACACGATGCCGACAACGGAGCTCATACTGGTCCACTATCGACAAGTTTGATGTCGTAACAGGTGCTTTTTCTCTTCAAGTTGCACTGGTGATTTTTAATTATAAAGACGATAGTGGCGTTCATTTAGTTCTTAAAATAAATAAATAACTTCAATAATTCAAAGAAGCACCCCAGAATGCCACGCCCCGTGATTGATCAAAATATTTGTGACATCACATCTGTAGAGCTCAGCGATGCTTGACTGCCGCCCAAATCTTCCATTCGGGAAGCTGCCAGTTCGAAATAATCGCGACAGTTTTAGCATGCATCACATCCGATCGTCAGGGACAAATGGATCGTAGAAAACGAAGCTATTATGCTTGCTTGTGACGATGTATACAACTGCAACTGTAAGTAAGCCAGAAGCAATGTTTACCGGCCTCCCGACAGCCGACAGGATGAGGACGTTGTCGAGCGGTTTTGCACACCGAGACTGTCCGCTGATCTCTGCTTGTGGCCCCTTCGTCTGCTGTGACGAACATTTCTATGTGCATGTACCACTGGGAGATAGAGGTGCGAGTATTTTGATAGGCGTGGGCATGCATAAGGATGGGGGGGGGGGTGTTGGAACTTTCCTGAGAAGTGTGAACATTGACGTTTTTCACATCAAGGTTTAGCTTTGAAACGGTGATTTTTCTTCTGGTTTTTGTAAAAACTCCCACGAAATAGTATACTTTTTGAAAAGATGGGAACTGTGACTTGTTGTCATCCATCTTGTCGAAAACATGGATATTCACAGTCATTTCATATTATCATTAAGTTAAGAGAATTTATATTTTCTAGCTGACTGATTGCTGAAGATTTTAAGACATTTGACAATTTTGTGCTATGTACTTTTTTATGCTTGTAATTTTTTTCCACCGTAATGCTCATGAATGTGGTCAACATGATGTGGCTACCCGTTTTCTCTGCCAATGCATACTTTTCAGTTGGTAGACAAAATAACACCAAAAGTGGGCCTGGAAATGGGTAATATAGCACAAAAAAAGAATGGAAAACAAGAAAAAGTGTAGCCTAGCCCAGCCAAACATAACCTAACCTTCAATAGAAAAAATCTATGAAAATACACCAAATTCAAGCAATTGCTGCTCTTTAAAAAAATTACTTCAATAACCAAACCTAAAGTAATATGGCGTAAACATTCTTTAGGATTTTTTTGGTCTCTAAAATTCAAGATAAAAGCTAATCTATCATGACACAGCCAAAACTAACCACTTTGCTTCATGTAGGTAAAATGTATGCAAAATTTGTCTTGTGAATACCTACATCTGCAGGTAACTGATCATGTACGCCTACACTGACTGATAATTGATTGCATGAACTGCTACACATGCACAATGCACATATCCCTGCAAGTAAGCTAACTAAAATTCCGCAACATACCTGGCATTCCATGTAACGATCAACCTGAAAATATGTATACCTTGTCTAAAATCCATAGCATATAGCAAAATCATCCCTGTAATTTGTTATTTGATAGCAGTCCCTGTTTGCAGCATCTCCATGGACACCATCAATATATTGCAGTAATTGGAACAGGAACTACCCACTCTGCTCCATCACAATACTGCTTGAAGATATGCCGTGGCATCTGCCGAACTGTCACAATACGCATGTGCATTTCATCTGCATCTCAATGTATGTGGCCATATATTTTACCAATCATGTGCTGTGAGATGCCCTCCTTCCCTCCTCGATCTTCGCTAGCACGTCTACGTCTACAATCGGATTGAAGGGAAACACACGCCACGGTCAGAGTACAGAACGATCACAAGGCGACTGATCGACTGTGCTGCTGAGAAGAACACCGGAAGCCGCGGCAAGCGGACCTGGAGCCGTCGGAGCCGACGAAGACGTCAACTGCCACCTGCCACCTCCCACACCACCATACACATACTTACACATGGCCCATACACCTCGCACATCAGCCCCCTCCCGCCTCTCACACACCATCACTACCTTTCCAACTCTCAGACCTTAGCTCAACCTCCAACAACTTCAAGACCGACTTCTGCAACATCTTCGAGACAGCTTTACTATTCGCGCTTTCTTCATCTATCAACTTCAGTGGCAGTGCTTCATCTTCAGACCAGTGTTCAGTTCTCCGCTTCTACCACTACGTCTACTTTCAACGGTCAGTCCGGCGGTGCAGCCACCCTCCCCCGGGCTCCCTCCAACACCCCCACCCCCGTTTCCCTCTAGTGACTTTTGCACGAACTTTTCTCTTCTATCAAGCACAGTTTCTGATTTCTTTGTGTTCTCTTCCTATCTGCCCCCTACTGTTACACCTGTCGGGCTCTCTTCACGCCCCTCCGAACCCTCCGCCAAAACTGTACTGTAACTATATACTGCGCCACACACCTGCCACGCCACTTATCACCCTTTGTTCAACACCACATACAAACCAAACGCATACATCACCGCCAACTACATCACCACAAAAACATGCACTCCACAGCGCACCCAGACGGCGATTTCTTCCTTTGCCGCCGGGGGGACGGGGAGCCCATGGGCTCCCTCGACCCCTGGTTGGTGGAGGAGGAAATCGCCAAATGCACAGTGGTGCCCCTACACGCCAAACAAATGAGATCAGGGGCACTCCTGATACAAGCGAACACCGACATCGACAGCAAAATTATCCCCACCATAGGCATGATCCACCAGAGACCCATCACCATCACTCCAGCCACCAAACTGAACACTTCACAGGGCACAATACACGCACGAGAGCTGGCCGGTATCGCGGAGGAGACCCTGGTCTCCAGACTTAGGAACCAGGGTGTCTCCACCGCATACCGGCCTCCACAAACACCCGGACGTCCACACACCCACATTATCATCATGACACTTCGCACCCGGACCCCACCCAAATACCTCAAAGCCGGATATCCCAGATACACAGTCACTCCTCGTGCACCCCTCCCTCGGCGCTGCACAAAAATGGCAGCGTGACGGCCACTCCGAGGAGGGGTGCCACTCCAACACTTACACGTGCCGGAAATGCGCCGGACCACACAACACCACAACATGTCCAGGCGGCGAGGCCTGCTGCGCCGCCTGCGGGAGGGGGTGGGGGGAGGGGGGAGCACGAGGCCGGGGACAGCTCTTGCCCTCGGTCGATGGCGGAGAAGGAAATTCTCCGCCTGGTCCACCTAGAGGGCATGGAGCTGTCCCTGGCCACGAGGGCGTTGGCCGACCCGCCGACGGCGTGGCCGACCCGCCGCACAGAGCCGGGCTACAGACCTCCACCACCACAACTAACCCGCACAGATTACCCGGCTCTGCCCACACCCACCACCACGCGACACAAGCACAACACAAACACCTACCCACAAACAAATCAAACACGACCACAACTCACACCAACACCCACCAACAACACAGGCAAAACGAGAGCACCAACACTAGCATACACCTCAGTACAGCGCCCGGCACACCAACCACCACCACCACCAAACCACCAACCGACACCGACACCCCCACCCTCTCAGCGTCCACCGCCACCACCAACGGCCAACAGCCTCACCATATCCACAGACATCTCCCTCAACAGACGAATCACCAACAAACACAACCCGCACATACACAGACCAAGACACAGACACAGACAGACACAGAGGAACATACTGACATAGAACACTCTTCAACAGACACAGAGCGGACACTCCCCTCAGGACAGAGACCACCCTCGCCCACCAACCACCAAAGCCACTAAAAAGCACAAAAAGACCAAACTCACCTAAAAGACCACTTACGCGCGCCACCACACATAAACAATGAGCACAATCATACAATGGAACACACACGGCCTCATTAGACATTGGAATGAATTAAAACATTCCGCATTGCAAACAAATCACACAGCACTATCACTGGAAACACACTTCAAACAACACGACCCATATCAATTTAACATTCCTCACTACACACTACACAGGCAAGACACACACAACATACACAGATCAGGCGGAGTATGGACATACATTAGGAACACAACCCCGCACCGCCTGATACAATTCAACACCACAGCAGACATACTACTCACTGAAATCTACATACACAACACAGCTTACACACTCATGAACGTATATGACCACCATCACGAAACACAGAAACCCTCTCGGAATTAAATAAGGCACTTGACCAAATTCACACACCTGTCATACTCACCGGAGATTTCAACTCACAACACCCACTATGGGACACTCGCACAACACAACCCGATCACAGAGCACTCACACTCATCACACTGGCTACACAACATAACCTCACAATACACAGCATCGACATCAGAATTATACGCAATCTTCTCGGCGTACTCCACCATTTACAACACTAAAATTGAACACAACACCATAGCCACTGACGTAAAATCAGCACTACAAAGCATCACACCCGACACCAAACACAAACACCCCCTCATACCCAAAATACTTTACATACATAAACAACTAAATGCACGACAAAGACGACTATTTACGTCCCGGACACACAGCACTTACACACTCCTACCTCATACTAAAACGCCCACGACCACAATGCACAACATGCCAACGAACACTCAGTTAGTTAGTTGGGTTTAAAGGGCGCATCGACTGCAATGGTCATATAGCGCCCATAACAAGTTTATTGATAAAAATCAGAAGTTAAATCGTGTCAAAACAGTGTCATGCTGAGGTGTAATTCCCCGGATACTGTCTCAGTTAACACATTTCTTCGCAGTCAGTCGTTTAGATATATGGTATGGTGCGTTCACAGGTGTTACGGTCAGGACGGTCGTCTATCCCACACGTCTCGGCTTAACATCCCACTAAGCCTCACTACACTCCTCAACGAAGACCATCCAGCACTACACGAAATTACCTTCCACTTGCTCGCTGTCTGAACGTCTGTCAATATGTCAGAAAAATGTTAGCACATAGGGATGTGCACGCTACGATCAACCATCGAACGTAAATTGGTCCGGCACGGTGGTTGGCAGCCGCTGAGGAGCGTGCCGGCTGAATGCGGTGGCTGTGGCCAGCTCAGAATTGGAGATAGACAGCGGTAGAGTGGCACGGAACCAGACCACCACACACCACACTGTACCACACCACTTCGCACTGGACCGCAGCAAACATCTCAGGCTGCACGACAACCAACGACACCACACCACACTGTACCACACCACTTCGCACTGGACCGCAGCAAACATCCCAGGCTGCACGACAACCAACGACACCACACCACACTGAGCCACACCACTTCGCACTGGACCGCAGCAAACATCTCAGTCTGCACGACAACCAACGACACCACACCACACTGTGCCCACGACTTCGCACTGAACCGCAGCAAACATCTCAGGCTGCACGACAACCAACGACACCACACCACACTGTGCCACACCACTTCGCACTGGACCGCAGCAAACATCTCAGGCTGCACGACAACCAACGACACCACACCACACTGTACCACACCACTTCGCACTGGACCGCAGCAAACATCCCAGGCTGCACGACAACCAACGACACCACACCACACTGTACCACACCACTTCGCACTGGACCGCAGCAAACATCCCAGGCTGCACGACAACCAACGACACCACACCACACTGTGCTACACCACTTCGCACTGGACCGCAGCAAACATCCCAGGCTGCACGACAACCAACGACACCACACCACACTGTACCACACCACTTCGCACTGGACCGCAGCAAACATCCCAGGCTGCACGACAACCAACGACACCACACCACACTGTGCTACACCACTTCGCACTGGACCGCAGCAAACATCGCAGGCTGCACGACAACCAACGACACCACACCACACTGTGCTACACCACTTCACACTGAACCGCAGCAAACATCCCAGGCTGCACGACAACCAACGACACCACACCACACTGTACCACACCACTTCGCACTGGACCGCAGCAAACATCCCAGGCTGCACGACAACCAACGACACCACACCACACTGTGCCACACCACTTCGCAGTGGACCGCAGCAAACATCCCAGGCTGCACGACAACCAACGACACCACACCACACTGTGCCACACCACTTCGCACTGGACCGCAGCAAACATCTCAGGCTGCATGACAACCAACGACACCACACCACACGTACCACACCACTTCGCACTGGACCGCAGCAAACATCCCAGGCTGCACGACAACCAACGACACCACACCACACTGTACCACACCACTTCGCACTGGACCGCAGCAAACATCTCAGGCTGCACGACAACCAACGACACCACACCACACTGTACCACACCACTTCGCACTGGACCGCAGCAAACATCTCAGGCTGCACGACAACCAACGACACCACACCACACGTACCACACCACTTCGCACTGGACCGCAGCAAACATCCCGGGCTACACCACTTCAAACGACACGACATACCGCACTACACCACTCCACATTGCAGTAGGCCAGAACATTCCACCCAGGCTACACCAAAACAAACGACACCTCACCACACCACAACAAACCAAACCACCCGGGAAACATTCATCAGGAGACTACGACAATACATGCAACAATATATACCATACAATATAATGCGTGTAACACCTCATGGCATCACACCACACCACACCACAGCACTACACCATGGAACCTCAGCATATTATGCGGCACCAGTCAGTCAACAGACTAGACGGTATGCTACGTGACCAGCCGACATCGTGCTATTCTGCAACAATGCACTACGAAATCACACCATGTTACGCTGAACCACCCCACAGCACAGGACGGAATGCTACACGACCAGCCGACATCGCTCTATTCTCTCACCTGGTTCTCTCACCTGGTTGGCTCCCCAAATACTCAAGCATCACCCACCCAGAGATGAGTTCAGTGCCCTATCGAGTGGAGTCCGTATGTGCAGGTACGTCAGTCCCCTAGATTAAAGCAAATATGGCTATCAGATACACAGGACAAGACACAGGAACTGGAATGCGCACCTTAAGCAGAATTTGTATGCTTAGAGTAGCCGCTACATCTGCTAATATGTTGTTGTCAGTAAATATTTATAACAGATAATATACAGATTGAATATAGAGATTGAATACAGAGATTGAATATTGCGATATATATATATATATATATCTCTCTATATTCTGAATATAGAGAAGTGTATACTAATTCACACCAATTATCCAATAATATCACGAGATCTGCGCAGCACAGACGACCCTGCATCACGGCAACATACCACAGACACCGCATAGAAACGACGGACCACCGTACCACATAACTCCACATGGGAAGCACTACACCACGAGATCACACCATATTACCCGGCACCAGTCCACAACAGACAGTATGCTATACGACCAGCCGACATCGCGCCATTCTGCAACAATCATTGGCACAACACACTTTAACAGAAAACTAATTACACCAATCATCCAACAATATGACGAGATCTGCAGCACAGCACTACCCTCCACCACGGCAACATACCACAGACACCACAGATCAAGGACGCACCACCGCACCATGTGACACCACATCAAGCCACCCGGGAAACACTACACCACCATGTCACGATATGTCATGCGAGTAACGAAATAAAAACGCAAGGATATAGGTGTCGTGAGGACCAAGCCCTAACAAAGCACTGTCAGAAAATATATTAATTTGCTTCGATGCGGTAAGAATCAAAGGTTCTATGGCCCCACAAGCTTTTTGGCCGGTCGAGCCTGCTGCACTCCAATAGCCACGAGGTCCATATTTATATCCCAATAACGGATTGGCGATCAGAATGGAATTCTGCATCTCTGGGCGTCACCGTGAAAAATTATACGTTAACAACAACAAAGTTCTTAAATTTGGCAATTATGGCGGCGATGTACATCCCACAACACTTCATTGAGAGCCCAGCCCAATGGTGCTCATTGACACGGGTGTGTGCTGGACCGTCAACAAGACACTGCTCACTTGTTAGATGAAGTTGCTGACGCCACTTGAAGTCGAAGGCGCGTCGGGAGCGTGGAGCGGCGTCCGAAGTGCAGTGACGAAGTCAGTCGACTGAGCCCTCCTGACCTCTTCGGCCATATAAATGGTCCCGAGATCCACCCCCCACCCCTGGGCCTGGTGTTGCCCAACGGCCATGGCGTCGGCGACAGCCCTCTTTGTTCGCCGCGGCGACCCCCCCCCCCACACCAATCATGTGCCTCGCGATGGCTGCGTGTGGCTGGAGTTTGACTAGTTTTGTGTGGCCAGGAACCCCTCAAATGTAGTCACCTTATTTGTATAGCTACATATTTGTATTGCATAGCATTTGCAAGCTCTGCTGGATCAGCGATGTCCAGTATTTTCATGTAATACGTCTGCGTCTGCGTCTGTGTCTGTGTGTGTGTGTGTGTGTTTCATATAGCAGCATGCTTCAGCCAGTCCCTCGGGCATCTATGGTGTATCGTGGTGCGGTGGCATATTTGCATGTGATGGGGTGTGGTGCAACATGACATCGTTAGGTGTGGTGTGATGTTGCACCTTCCGTGTTATATACACACGCACACCTCTTAAATTAAATACCCATCGACCGGACTAATGCACGCTTCGGCTCCTCACCGCCTCCTCTTTATTCTAGAACTTAGCTCAGGGCCCTCCACACACAACCCCTCGGTGACAATAGCGTACTCTTCACACACTACCTCGCTGTTAAAATAGAGCAACCTGCACACACCATCCCACGGTTAAAACAGCAATATACGCAGACGTCATCGCATTGTGGACATCGGAACCTGTAGCAAAACATGCATGAGGAACACAGCAGCAGCATTATACGATATGCACAAACAACTCAAATAATTCACCTTAGGATATCAAAACATGCATGAGGAACACTGCAGCAGCATTATAGGATATATACAAACAACTCAAACCATTCACCTTACAATATCTGCACCGAAATAAAAATACATTCTCTTCGGCTTCTGCACACACACTGACGCACCACCATTAACAGTCGGTAGCAACAGCATGCCTTTTAGGTCGTCAGGAAAAGTCTGAGAAGTCTGAGGTATCATACCAGACACTTAACTCACCTTGAAAGCGCACTTATTGTACATCGAAAACAGAACGCAAAACGCATCAATCTACTCAGGGCACTCTGTGGCACAGCATGATGAGCAGACAGACACTCATAACACCATACAAATCCATCCTTCGACTCATCATGGAATACGGCTCAATACTTCACGAAAATGTAGCGCAAAAACACCTCAACACCCCGACCTCTATTCAAACAGAATGCCTTAAAGCCTCACTTGATGTTTGTTGTCAGACCGCTGCAGTCATGTTGTCCTACCACATCCTAATCAGTTTGGCTATTAGTTGGCCGATCCCTGTGGCGGCGCGGATAGCCCTTATCACGCGATAGCGGTGTCTAAACCACCTGCCCAGTTAGACGTTAGATCCTCCGCTCCTCGGCCCGCGCCGTGACAAGTTCACGACATACCGAAGCAGGCTCAACGGCTGCAATGGCAGCCGGCAGAGTCGGAATGTGAGGCGTGGTAGCGTAGGTGGGCGGGGGAAGGACGTCGCTCTCTGGTGGCGTACACTGTCCGTCGTCCTCCACACGTGTCAACAGGCTGCGCGGTCCAGATTCCTTCCCATCTGTCGCTTCAACGAGCTCCCCCTCGAGATAAAGCACCCTCACAGCCGCGGGTTTATGACCGCCCGGCTGCGCGGTCCTTCACCTCGCCGTAGTCAAACTGTATTTGATCCTAATTAAATCACATTTGGAATAACACTATGAAAACGCAATACAACACCAACACTATCACACATAACAACATAACATTATTACAGTACCGCCGCACAGAGGCACTACTCAGATACCACCACAAAGCGCAACTCATTGCTAATCGCCCATGATCCTGATCCAACTTTAACA
Source organism: Ashinkailepas kermadecensis (assembly GCA_034440615.1). Lineage (NCBI taxonomy): Eukaryota > Metazoa > Arthropoda > Thecostraca > Neolepadidae > Ashinkailepas > Ashinkailepas kermadecensis. The sequence continues at coordinate 157,708 of JAOTOM010004722.1, forward strand.
TCAGACCCTGTGCGGAATGTCCTTCCCCAATATATTTCCGCCGCCCAAACAACTAATCGCCAATTGCCCATGCATCGAATCATTCACATAAAGCTCCTCACACAGTCACCAACTTGTGGCACGCTACAAGTCACGGCTGAAAATTGCATCATGTCGCAGTATACAAGGACTTGCCACATCACTTAATCTCACACTGCCCATAACCACACCACTGCCACAACCTATAGCATGGTGATGACATCCACCGCCTCATACTCACTTTTTCATAGACCGGCCCAAGCACACTTACACCTACAGCGGAACTCGATAGTCATTCTTGGAATGCAACACCAAAATAACAACATATACACCGATTGTTACATACTACACACACATACAATCACGACAATATATACATCGATGGCTCCATATAACACACACACACACAATCACGACAGCATATACATTGATGGCTCCATGTACCACGCACACACAATGACGACGTGTACACCAATGGCTCCATACAACACACACCAAGGCAGACGGGCGTGGTAGTGGTGCTCTACTCAAGGAACTCGCCGCCAAGAGGTCTACTCTGCTGCCTTCTGTCAGACACTGCATCCATGTACACAGTATAAATATGCCCAACGCACACAGCATACAAAGCAATCAACTCCTCAACCATACAATAATCTTTCATAGTCTTGGACTCAAAATTACCATCGAAAAGCACTATACTATTCACACAACAAAAAACACCCGATTATCCGACAAGATTCCAGCATTCACAACCACCTCCATGTACACACAAAATAGCTACTCTAGATACCAGGTCATACGAACGCATAGAGGGTACAATAATGCCTCAATTCAAAATTACAAACAACTGGGAATTAAACAAAAACTGTACTTCACACCATCATTAAAAATATGAACATTGGGACACTATTAGCCAACGCATACGACACCATGAGCAAATCAAAACAACATTACGCACAGGGCACACAAACTTAACCCACGCGTACCTCATAGAAAAGCAATCACGACCTCACTACACTACTTGCAACAGAACACTCACATTCCACTAGATTATCATATACTCTAACATATGCATCTAACATATGCACCCACTTATCACATACCGCAACACAAACCACCCCAACTTCAACATCGAAACTCTCCACAACATCAGATATTCAGCACTCTTTGAATACATCTTCGATTTTCTTCTATCCACTCGACTATACTCACAAATATAAAATGAAAAAGGGAACAACCTAAGAAAGAAAAAAGAATAACACACCAATATGACATGCTCCTCAAAAGAAAAGAAACTAATATAACCGATAAAAAAGAACATTGCGTGTAAAGAAAATATACGACCTTCAATATACCAGGGGGTGCTGAGTTAATATCAGAAGTAACGGTAAAGGTTATATTTTATTACTCAACGTTTCGGCCAGGGGCCATCGTCAACCCCTGGGCCCCGTCAGCCCCTGGCCCCTGGCCCCCTGGCCTACTTCTGAATATATTTTCTTTACACGCAATGTCTAAAACCCAGGAGTATTTAAGAGCCATTCTTCGTTGTATTAAACGATAAAAAAGAAGACTAGAAGAGGAAAAACGGAAACTGATTTTCGAAAAAAAAACGAAGCGGTACATATTACATGTGTTTCATCATGTTACGGGGAAAAAAATGCCATGACACGATACCAAACCCACTCCCTGCACTGCAATGGGTGCACGACTCAGTGAACCGCAAATTATCTCAAGTCGTCCTAAACCTACCCTACTCTACATCTTCCGGCTCAACTTAATCCTGGCTGCAACATCACTCCATCTTCTGCCTCCACAAGCTCGGTCCAAGCATCACTCATCACTTTCAGTGTCTGCCCTGCTCTCCATAACACCACCAGTCTACAATCACGCCAGCTCAGCACACAACTCGCCAGTCTGCAACACAACACTCACACGCACATTATACACGCAAGAAACAGCCAACATTACCACTTGGTGGCTGGCAAAACCTCATCCCCCGGGACGACAGGTTGTGAATTGTGGCATTTGGTGGCAGGTTCGTGATTATCTAGGCGTCTACCACCAACAAGGGATCCACTAATTCATTCTGTATCTGGTACCTTGTCATTCAGGTGGCGCACACCTAACTCTCCTTTCGGAGTAGCTATTGGGGACTGTCCAGAAATGGTCATGAGCGACAATATTCGAGCAAAAAATACATGAAGGCAGCAAAAAACTGACAGACAGGCCTGCCGGCAGAAGTGCCGGCAGGCATGCACGACCGACAGACCAACAGACAGACAGACCGATAGACCGCCGGACAGACAGACAGGCAGACAGACAGACAGACAGACAGACAGACAAAAGTAAAGGCAGACAGAAAACCGACACAAGGACCCAGACGCAGACGGTGAGTTCCCTCCGGTGAGTTATGACTAGTGCAGGACTATGTGTACGCATTATGACAAGATTCCTGGTATTTCGAGTTCATGGATTCGGACTTGGCTGATGACTGTGGCATCCAAGATGGGATACACTTCTAGATCTTCGAGACGTCGGATCTGCTCCAAGTGACCTTGTTGGACGGGTCGACCACCTCCGTGAATTTCTTTCTCGAAGTTCCTTTGTCTGAATTATCCCTATCAAACCGGATTAACCTAATTCGAACCTGGAAATGGTAATCGTCTGTGATACAATTCCAATTGATTCCATTAGAACGAATTCCGCCGGTCAGCAATGTTTATCCAAGGGACCTATAACATTCGGATCCTTGCCTAACCATGGAAATGCCGCCAATTTCAGTTTGAAGGTAACATGAAGCGACGGCAAATCAAAAGGGTAACTTCTTCCCACGTTTATTGTCTCTGAGACATACTGATACTCAGTCAAATTGCATCGGTTTTACTTTTCAAAATGATGACATCTTCGTCATGCCCTTTGAGCGAAAAATCAAAACCAGGAACACGATTGCACTATAGTTCTACTTGTGACGAGAAGCCTGTTTCAAATTATTTATTTTCCTATTCATGCTTGTTCAAACTGAGGTTTTGTTCTGTCATGTGCCTTTCTGGCACTTCGGCAGTCTCCATGTTTGCATGCCTGAGTGTCTGTCTGTCTATCTCAGTTGCTTCGCTCCATCTGCCTATTTTCTGTTTGCCTGTTTGTCTTCCTTTGTGTCTCTTTTTCTTCCTTCTTTTTCTGTCTTTCTTTCTTTCTTTCTTACTTTTTGTCTTTCTTTTTTACTTCCTTTCTTTCGTTCTTTCTTTCTTTTTACTATCTTTTTTCTTTCCGTCCGTCCGTCTGTCTGTCTGTCTGTCTGTCTGTCTGTCTGTCTGTCTGTCTATCTGTCTGTCTGTCTGTCTGTCTGTCTGTCTGTCTGTCTGTCTGTCTGTCTGTCTGTCTGTCTGTCTGTCTGTCTGTCTGTCTGTCTGTCTGTCTGTCTGTCTGTCTGTCTGTCTGTCTGTATGTCTGTCTGTCTGTCTGTCTGTCTGTTTTTCTGTCTGTTTGTCTGTCTGTCTGTATGTCTGTCTGTCTGTCTGTCTGTCTGTCTGTCTGTCTGTCTGTCTGTCTGTCTGTCTGTCTGCCCGGCTGCCTGTCTAGCTGTCTTCCTATATAACTGTCCTTGTGGTCAGGGCAGATCAACCAAACTTGTTTGCTGTGGCAGAGCTGCGGTGGCATCGCTGCTGTTCGCCAGTACCGCGTGTTTCCTATCCGATAGTGAAATACCACGTGCATCTATTGTCCTGAGACTGCGTTGAGAAGACCTATCCGGGGAAAATCTTACTTTCTCATGTCAACACGTTCTCACACACTCCCTGTTCATGGGCACAGCCAGAGGAGACGATTTCCCTTAGCAGTAAAGATACGACCTATCTGCAAGGCGATACCACAAATACCCCACAATGTCCTGGGGACGTTTATAGCATGTCCTCCTTTCCTCTCACCGGAAACACGACAATATCACAAACAGCGGAAGTAACCGGTATCACCAGCTGATGGCAGGGTTGATAAATCAAAATCTTCTCCATTCCACAAACTACAATATGGTGGTGGGGGCAGGGATGACGGATTCAATGTTGTCATGGGGGTCAAGACATTACGGCGGTAGAGGCAGGTGCGCTGCTTGTTGCCTTATACGGCTGTCTTTCCATGTTTCTATTCATTTAGTACGGCATTATTTGTCAGGCTTTTATGCGATCTTCTTCACAATTCCCTGCCGTTTGATATTAAGGATTACATTCCGGGAAATTACATCAACGCCAAGTATCGAGTGGATAATATCGAAAACAAAATAATGAAGGAGCATAATATTGAATGCTGATATCATGGCAAACGCGAAGTAGCGAATCGCTAAATATCCAATGCGCAGCATATCGAAAGGCAAACTATTGAATCGCAAATATCGAATGCTCAAAACGCCTAAAGCACAAAGTATTGAAACGGAAAATTTGTAATGCTCAAAATATCGAACAAGCAAAATATCGAGATAAAAAAACATTGCGAATGCCGCCCAGCCCAGTCACTCACATGACGTCATCTCCCTTGCGTATATCGTCCCTCACCATTCAACTGCTTGAAACTCAGTATTTGCTTGCTGCTCTATGAAGGTTCAATGGTACTAGCATGCTTGAAAATAAAATAAATATTGACGCACCCTATATTTGTGAATGATGCAATTCATATACCACTTTCACACAACATGTAGGGGCCGAATTGATGATGATTGACGTCTAAATCTGTTTTTGTTTTTTATGCTCTTTCCAAAATGCGGCGAAGTTCTACCCATGTTGACTCACTGCATAGCTAACAATATTTAGACCTGAATAATCATTTAATGAATCCTGATAGGGTGCTTAGCTCATCATCTTGCATATTTATAACTTTCACACTCCCACTTTGTGCCTGGTCTCCGCCCGAAACCGCCGCTCAACACTGAACCGTTGAATTTGAGGCTTTATATCAATACCTTGCACGGCAAGTTCCACAAAGCAGGGTATTACACGGTGCAGAGGTGTCACCATAGGACAATACGAAGCATTTTCGTCTCCACAAACAGCAGTTTACAGGAAACATGGGTGAAAAATAAGGCTTTCACGAAACTGATTTACATGTCTTCCTAAAAAGGAGTCTCCATTTTCCCCTAATCCAGAAGCGTCACTTTGTGTAATTTGGCAATGGCGCAAGCCACATCAATTTTCTCTTGTGTAAGCCCAGTAAGGATTGAACACATCCAAATGGTTCCGAAGAAGAAAATGCACATTAGAACGCCAGTATTCATTGAAAATATATCCAAAAGTGATGATTGAATGCCTTAGTATGTTGCTCAGGTGTTCCATATGCATGCATCTGGATGTTTTAATTATCTTCCCTTAAAATTCGCTCTTTCGCTAGCATTTTTGGGCTGATATCTTCACAAATATTATCACCTTTGTCAATGCCAATTTGATTCAGTCCCCACAAAACAATAATTGGTGAGCTCCCTGACAGAAAACCATGCATAATTAACACCTCCAGCCTTCTCGACGCGAGTGGAGCAGAACTCTGTGCCATTACATCGAGGTGCCTCCAGCGCGAGCGTGGCTGCCCCTGCAATCCATGAAATATATTCTTCGCAATCGGCATAAATTCATCCCCTTATCTTCGGGGTTCTTACATCTGAGCCTGTACGCACACCTAACTGGACGATGAAAAGCCTTGATTGTAGTCTCCGTTGTAATTCGGTGTTCTAGTACTTATAATCCAAATGACTTCACGGAATAGATTATGGGATCAGAGTCTTTGCTAAGCAGAGATTGTTGCATATACCATGAGCCCACCGAACCATTTCTGTTGAACGACATAACTTGAATTAAATGTTTAACGTGATGTCAATACCACTACGCAGTTACCGAGCTAAAAATATACTCGTGTCAGTTGCCATGCTCTTCATGTGCCTTGTCGGGTCATAAAACAAGCATCAATTGTCACTCGTCACATCATCACTCTTCATATCACTCCTCCTGTGACCTTGTCAGGTCACATCACGAGCGTCTAATCCTCTCGGGGATTCTGAAATCCCGAGAGGCGTTTTCGCACGTGAAGTTGATATAATAGAGCGTTGACTTTGCTATTATACTATTGCATCTATGCTACCATAGCAAATGATGGAAATAAATAGTTTGCTATGTTGGATGACAGCAACAATAATACCCAGCTATATCATTCAAAAGGTTGGATATCTGTGTGCTGTGCCCAACTGTGAAAATCCATTGAAAAGATAGAAATTTATACGTTCTATTCCATACTACAGCCAAGAAATGGATGTATCGTGTGAGTAATATTTATGCCTTAAGAATCAAAATGCATGTACATGTTGAAGTGTATGGCAGCTAGGACCAAGACCATATATAATTCATGGCAATGTAATATCAAGGCAAGGAACTTGTACTTGCGATTTCTATGTCTTTCCTTGATTGTGTTACGTTACTGCCTTCAGCCTTAATCATTTTCTACTGTAGTCAATATTAATGAAATATATGTTAAATATGTCATCAGTTAAAGGACCACAGTGAAAATCTAGTATGAATGTATTTGGCTACTGGCTGGTACATGATCTGTTTTATATACTTTTGATAACTTAATATAAGGTATGAATATCCGTGCATATGTTGCATTACATCAACTCCTGAATTAGTTGCGTTGTTGTAAGGTCATGTCCAAGAGTGGATGACTTAAAAATGAAGTGCTACAATATGATATGTGCAACTTTTATTTAGTTATGGATTGCAGGAACTTTTTCACATATTCAAAGGTGTACATGCTGCCTTTTATTAAATTTATGTCTCAAAAGTGGAAGGTGCAGCTACCATTGTCCCCCCCCCACTTTGAAAAGTGGGAGGACCATGACCCCCCTGCCCCCCTGTTACTACGCCTATGTCAGGTACCATATTCTCGCTGTCCACTGCTGCTGGTGTGGGCGTATGCGCCTACATACAGGGAATGCTGCATCCTCCTTCGGTCACATATAGTGCAATTATCAGAATACTTTATCACAAGGCCACTCACTTTCACCCAAGTAGTATCAAATGGGCACCAAGATTCCTGTTTGGAACGCACCATTCAAAACCAATACGCAATGGCTATACATATAAGCATAGGTAAACCAAGGCATACGCCCAAATCTGCTTTTTAGGTTTCTTTGTCTCACCTCCACTCTAGATAGTGACAGGAATACAGAGGCAGTGTGCATGCTGCCTGGTCACCCACCAATCTAAACACCCCGCCATATTTGTGAAGAGGTCATCTCGGTCGGCCACACGAAGGTGTCCACACGACCACACGAAGGTGCCGACCGCCCGGCGCCGCAGCCCCGGCGGCGCTCGGCTGGAGCCGCGGTGGCCGGCCTCGTGACTCAGTGACTCAGATAACTGTGTCGCCGGCCGCGGGGCCAGCCGCCGCCGGTCGGCCGCCGGCCCTCCGCCGGTCCGCTCCCCCTCTGTGACTCCACTTAGGTTTCGTTGAGTGACGCTCGACCGCCCCCCCCCCCCCTCCCGGCCAGGGCTGCCGTTCGCTGCCCACGGATAGCGGGCGTTATGTGGAGATGGGCGCGTCACCGGGCCACCCCCATGGTAAGGTCATGTCCAAGCGTGCATGAGTTAAACAATGAAGCACAACGATGTGTGTTTGGTTATAGGGTAGTTCTCGACGCACTTTATGCACGATCACGGCTAATGGCGCCGCCCGCACTGTTTCGCCTGTGGGCTGCGAAATTGGGAAATGTCCCGAGTGGTGCGAGTGGAAGTGCTACGGTGTGATATGTGCAGCTTTTGCGTAGTCATGGATTGCAGTGGAGTGTTTTTCTCACATATTCATGTCACATGTTTCACTAATGTGTTAGGGTAGGTTGATTTTTAGGTGCTTTCACGTATAACATGGAATTGCCTGTTTGTGACTAATACACAATGTACGTAGAACTGCAATCGATTTGACTGGAGTGATGTAGCTATATTGTTAAACAGAGAATGATTAGATTTGATTATTATCTGCGGGCTCGGACATATTGTCTTTACATTTCATCCAGTGACATTTCTACCTATCGAGAGATCAATAAACACGATCACGGATGATTTACGCGTTCACTTCTCCGGCTATGCTCACTGTAAAGCTTTGCTACTTCATACCATTCAGCGCCGGTAGCCATGGATCGAAGGCAGACACCGTACGAAATTCTCGACTGAGCCGAACTTCATCGACAACCTAACATGTACTGTCTTTCTTGCGTCGAAGCGAACCGTGGACCGGTTGTTGACCACAGGTTTATCATATCGCATTTTAAAGTATACGGAAATATAATATACTATAATATAATATAATATAATTTAGAATATACTTCTGGGCGTGCAGTCCTGCAGTGCGGGACGGAGGGGACGCGCTGGCCGGCTACTACGTGGTCCAGGGCAGGGCACCTCGTGTTCAGTGCTGTGACCGGGTACCGGGTTTGTTCGGAACGAGACAGATGACAAGATAGAGACACTGTTCCCACCCGGACAACATCTGGCCCGGTCCAATGGGCAAGACGACGCTCATGAGCGCGAATATATGCGTGGACACGCACACAGGCAAATGGCTGGCTGGCAGAAGCAGAACACATGTAATGCACATTCGAAGAGATTGAGCACAGTTACCGCATCATGAACAACTGCATCCGCCCTTGTACACCGCTGTGCGTTAACATCGGAAAGCCGAGCGGCCACCCCAGCCCCTCCCCCGCCCCGACGCTCGGTCCCTGGGGACCGGCGGCGGCGGTGGCCGTCGGCTCGGCGGGGTCTGTCCGGCAGAGCACCAAAGACGATATATATACGAGTGGACCAGGCTGCCTACCTAACGATTGCCTATCTGACGAGTGGACTAGTCTGTCTAACTGACGAGTGCCTATCTGACGAGTGGACCAGTCTGTCTACCTGACGAATGCCTATATGACGAGTTGACGAGTGCCTACCTATATGTCGCAAACTGTATCCCCATGCAAGCCCTTTTGATTACCGTGGCGTGCATGCCGATAACAAATCTGGTTTAGTCGTTAGGCGTATCTGCGTAACAACCTTTTTCGTGTTTCAGACGTTCTCCAGACTTACAACTTGTGTTTATGCTTGTAACTTTCAACGTTTCGGACTGATGACATATTTTCGAGAAACATTGGATCCGCCGTGAAAAATGGACCCTTTTAGACACTACTAGACAGCTTTGAAACCACTTTGTAAGATAGATTTTTCCATTAGGATCCTTCCATAGGCTTAACATGTTAAATTTGAATGTCTTCTCGTGGGCAATGTGATGGCACCATGTTGTGATTTTTTTTCGGGAATATTTGACTAGCATCTACCAGAAAGCGAGAGGAAATCATTTCCCGCAACGTTTTCGCAGAGCGGGGGAGTCCTGGGACTCGCATAATTTGATCACTTTTCCCCTGGTTCGGCTGGTTATAAAATTAAGAAAATTTTGGGTTGGTGGGACACCTTCCATGCCTGATCAATCAACATTCCTGTATTGCAAATCGATGGGTATTTCTGAGCATGATGATTCATCATATATGCCCATGTAAGGGCCGATGTGACAAAACGCAATTTTTTATATTCTAGATGGATATTTACTAAATGTTTTCCTGATCCACTCGGACGTGCTGGTGATAATTTTGGGTTTTCCTTTGATTGAAACAGGAAATATCTGAGTTATGGCCAAAGATGCTATGCTTTTCCTACTCCTTTTCGGAAAAATTGAACTAACTGAAAATTGCTTTGTTTTCTTGTTTCGAAATCATCACACCATAATTATGTTGTCATTATCTGCATGTGTTCTCTCTTTTTGCCCATGTCTCTGTCTCTCGCTATGTTTCTCTCTCTAGGTTGATATCTGACATTTTCCTCCTCTAACTCTTTCTCTCCCTCTCTCTCTTGCGCTCTCTTTCTCTCTATCTGTCTACATATCTATATCTATCTATCTATCTATGTATCTATCTATCTATAATCAATAATCTATAATCTATAATCTAATATAATCTGTATCTATTCTATCTTCTTTGTATATCTATATATCTATCTATATATATATATATATATATATATATATATATATATATATATATATATATATATCTATCTATCTATCCATCATCTATATATCTATCTATCTATCTATCTATCTATCTATCTATCTATATATCTATCTATCTATTTATCTCTCTATCTATCTATCGATCTATCTACATATCTGTCTACCTATCTATCTATCTATCAACCTATCTATATATCTATCTATCTATCTATCTATCTATCTATCTATCTATCTACCTATCTATCTATCTATCTATCTATCTATCTATCTTTATATCTATATATATATATATATATATATATATATATATATATATATATATATGTATACATGCCATTGTTTTACTGTTTTGTCCTGAAGATGTTATGCAACATAACGAAACTTGGTTCGAACAATATAGTTCTAATGGAGATTATGATCTTGATATTGGCCATCGGTATTTTACACTTTTTATTTATTTTTTTCTATTCCTTCCGATCAGGGGCCCCCCCCGGAACCATCCTGGGGTGTTTTTTGAAAAAAATTTTTGGGGACCCCTAAAAAAAAACCAAATAAACAAAAATTTTTATATATATATATGTATACATCGCCATTGTTTTACTGTTTTTGCTCCTGAAGATGTTATGCAACATAACGAAACGTTGAGCACAACTCTTAATAGGATATACTCTGATGGTTTCTAAGACTAGTTTGACGCTCGTATGTACATAAATACAATTTGACTTTTCCCTACCAATTTTGATTTACAGTGTTTTTTACCCCACGGCAACCGAATAACTCGATATTCAACAGAGATAGGGGGAAGTTTTTAATGATATGTTAGATCGATCATTGACAAGATTATTATCAAAAGTACCCTTATTTGCAAGTGTTGTGGCCATTTCTGACAGTATGAGGACATTAGGTAAGGGAAAAGGTCGTGACCCATGCAATATGCATGGAGAGGCATGTAGGTGTATCGTGCAGTCTGCAGAGGCACCCGCTTGCGACGTGGCCTGCAGGTGCATACACAATGTGGTGGGTTCTCGGTCGAGTACGTGCGGGGAATACTGAAAGAGGCTGTTGGTATCTTCAGATGTAATATTAAAGCTCTCATATTTGGTCTTTGTATGCAGCAGACATCAGCGATTAAAAATACCTTGACACAAAAACATTCCATATTTGATGTTACCCATGCACTCTGATATATTTACAACAAATGCAATCTTATTGTTACCATGCCAATATTCCACTCTTCGTGGTACGTCACTGTAAAACATGCGTCGATTTGTAAACTTTGGGGAAGGCACAAGCCACCCCAGCATTCTCTTGTGTAATCCCAATAGGGATTTAACACATACAAGTGATGCTGAAAAAGAAAATGCACATTAGAACACCAGCTCACATTGCAAAGATATTCAAAAATGATGATTGAAATGCCTTAGTTTGTTGCTCTTGTGCTCCATATGCATGCATCTGGATGTCTTAATTATTTTCCCTTGAAATTATCTTTTGCCACCATTATTGAGCTGATATCTTCACAAACATCACCACCGTTGTCAATGCTAATCAGATCCAATCCCCACGAAACAATAATTGGTGAGCTCCCTGGCAAAAAGCATGCATAATTAACACATCCGGCCTCCTCGACGGAAGTGGAGCAAACTCTTGTGCCATTGCATCTAGGTGCTCCCAGCGCGAGCTGGGAGGTCCGCGTGGCTGACCTGCCGGATTCGCTGCAGCGCGAATCAGAGTTAGCGAATTCGTAAACCTGGATTCGCGAACCTGCGTGGTCAGCGCAGTGTTGTGCTGGACCGCCGCAACTTTTTTCTGCGCCGTCAAGAGCCCGGAGAACGCTATGGCGATTTTCTGTGTGCTATCAAGGAGATCACGGCGCACTGCGACTCCTGTCAGCAGTGCTTTGGCGACCGGTTCTGGGACATAATTGTTGTGGATACACAAGGAGAGGAGGCACGTCGACGCATGCTTCTGCTAAAACACCGCACGCTCGGCGTGGCGACTGACATGTGCCGCGCGAGCGAGGGCGCCGATCACAATAGTGCCGACATTACGGACTCTGCCGCCGTTGCGCGGCTCTGAACACGCCGTCTCGGCTGAGCGCCTGCTGTGCGAGCCGACACTGCTGTGTCCGTTGGCCGGCACTGGCGCTGTGTCCGCTAGCCGTCGTGGCCGCTGTGTCCGCTGGCCGGCACCGGCGCTGTGTCCGCTAGCCGGCACTGGCGCTGTGTCTGCTAGCCGGCACTGGTACTGTGTCCGCTAGCCGTCGTGACCGCTGTCCGTTGCCGACGGGTCCTGCGTCGAGTCGTGAGCGAGTGTCGAGCGCTCAAGAGCCGCTGCAATGCAGGCGGCAGCGTCGGTCATTTCGCCGTGCCCGAGCTGTGTCCCGATCCCCGCAGCGGCTCAGCGCGTCAGCCACGCGGTGGTGTGACACGTGGGCGGAGCCAGTCCTCGTCAGGACGAAGGTCAGCTGGCGGTCACGTTCTGTCGGCCCGGTCTCGCAGTCGCGGGGCAGGGATGAGCATGGCCAACTTGGACCGGCGCATGGATTGTGGTATGCCCGTTCCATACGAGCTGAAACGTGCACCAGTCACCGGCCCATCGTCTCTACGACGTTAAATCACTCATGTCGGGCAGGGCAAAGCGCTGCGACCGACGCCGCAGGTTCGAATTATACTGCACCATCCTGTCTGCTGCTGACTGCTGCTGGAGCTACATCATCATGCTTATCACAGACGCCAGCCTCCGCCACAAAACGGCATAAGTGACCGTGCACGCTTTGGAGGGGGTACAAGGCGTTCTATTCGGATGGTCTGATGGCATCAAGGTGAGGATCTTGCCCCCAGAATTCCCCGCCCAAATCCGCCCAGTGCGTGAAAAGGGACCGGAAGGAAACTCCCGCAGTGTGACCACTGCGGCACAGCATGCGCAGGCGGCTCCATTCACAACGCGCTGTGCCACCTAGCGTGTGAGAACAGAAGCGAGTTTATCTGCATCGGCGGATGGGGGCACCAGCGGCAGCGGGTTTCTGCAAGCAACTCTCGGGTGACGGTTTCTGGCGCGCACTGGGCCATCTACTGGGAGTGAACAGCAACACGAGTGTTCGAGCTGGCTGGCAGAGGCGCCGGCACCTTGGCTCCCGACGAAGAATGTCGGGCGGGTCGGGCGAGCAGACGGTCGAGCGTACGGCCTCCCCAGGTGTAATGAACCGCCGGACTCGGTTATTGTAGCCAGACGTGTGCTCGACTCGAGTTGAATCAAGAATCGACTCATGAATCAATCATTTTTGGATGAATCGCAAGTTGAATCGATTCTTTTCCCCAAAACATATCTTGAGTCGTGAGTTGAATCACATCTTTCTTTTTTTAAATGAGTTGAATCATGAGTCAATCATTTCAATCACAATGAGTCACTTGAGTCTTGTGACTCAAATGCAAGTTATGAACAAATGATATAAAGCATGTATCTTTGTGAATAGTATGTCATGACACAAAGTATGGAGTGAAAACACAGTAAAATTATTCATGCTTACCATTACAATTGTAAACTTATCAGCTGCCAGTGAGTAAAGGATGTGGGGTACCTACCTACTTAAGTTATTTACCAAAAACGGATAACAATAACTACAAATAAGTATTAATGTTACGCTTGGTATTTACAATCAGTATCATGCATGAGTCAATCCTAGTGCCGGGAACACAACACAGAAATAGGATGTGATTGTGAAAAAGAATATGGAACCGAAACACTGCAACGGGCATATGCACTGAATAAATTGCGTCCGTTTGTGTGACAAATAACAAACCCAAGGTACCTTTACTAGAAAGTAGATCAAAGCTTTCCTTCAAGCCCGCATGACGTCATTCGAAGTTTTAAAAAAAAATCCGCTCACCGGGTAAGTTATAATCGTGTCCCATTCTTTCCAGTGAGCATTTGTTCCGACACATTTTATCCTCATGCATAGACAAGGTTGGATTTGTGCATTGTAATCTGGCATGTGGAGAGGAATATTTTGTAGTCATCCAGTATGGAGGATATTCTTCTTCAAACCTTATGCATCGTAACTCAATTTGCACCCATTTCAGTTAATTTTGAGCACTTTTATATTTTTCCACACATGTACCTACCTACCTACATTGACATACAGCAGATGTTGAAAACATTTTTGTCTAGGCCAGCTAGACCCAGTGCATTATGCATTCTTCATTGATGAAACTTGCATGGATTATTGATGATACATGCATAATTGAACATTTATGTACAACACCATTGTGATCTAGGAATGCCCTCCTGCACTAGCGGATCTAGCCCACCGGTTTGGGGGGGGGCAACTTTCGGTTTTCGGCGTCATCCCCCTCCCCTCCCCTCCCCCAGTGGAATACCTAGGAATTGCATCAGGGGAGGGGTCGAACGGATTTGGAGGGTCCACATTCTCCCACTATTTTCGTTTAAAGGCACCGGATTTCGACCACTATTTGGCAAAGGGGTCCATTAAAAAAAAAAAAATAAAAATAATAATAATAATATAATAATTGACAACATAATTTCCTGGGTAGAAGCCCCAGCCTACCTCCACCGTTTCTATGTTACCGGATTTTTGTTCTTGTTTACCAAAACGTTCACGTTCAGCGTCTTGTACCACGTCAACGTTCGTGCACGTGTACACACCGGCGGATCGGATTTTGTCAATTCTTGCTGTAAGCAGAATTTGAGCAGCATGGTACCCTCAATGTGTGTCAGAATCTACTATGCTACCATACTGGTTTCCAAACAATCACTTTTAATTAAAACAAAATCCTTTAAAATTGGAGATTCTTTCGTCCAGACGCTATTTTTAACCCCGGCAAAGGTTACTGCATTTTAATTTAGTTGATTTCTGTTGGTCTCTGGGGGCCAAAAGACACTATGGCCCCCCTTTTAAGCGCTTCGGGGGGCCATGGCCGGAATACCACCTCCCTGGATCCGCCAGTGCCCTCCTGAAACTTGCAACTCGACTGAAACTCTCGTGCCACTGGGGAGAAGAAGCTATGGCGCACTTAGCCCACCCCCCCCTGACTGTCCTTTCTTCTGCTCTTGAACGAGGGTGACAACTTGAACACGTAAAATGGACGGTAAAGGGAGCCTACCAATATCGGGACCAATCCATTTATTTTGGAGGCGCTTGATGGTGGGCATGCCGGAAATGGCACATTGTTAGGCAGGACGATTATTACTGGGTCATTTAGGATACCCTTTGCTGAAGCTAAATAATAGGTCTTTCAATTAGAATACGTCAAAGTACCCTATATTGCCATAAAATATGCAAGATAGCGTAGAGAAAGTCAGTAAAATTGCGTGTAAACGAATGGTGAAGGGTAACCTTCAAGCCCGCTACCAAACCAACTTCGTGGGGGCTACACACCAACGCAATTTTATTATGTGCGGATACCTATTGCAGTGCAGGAACTGGGTGCTATGTTGAAGTAGGTGATGTGTGTCAGGTATATATGATTCATTTTGTGCATCATGCTGATGTGGATTGAAGTATTATGCACTCATTGCTTTGCATATGCATTGACAACCATTCATCTCGTTAATGTTTTTAGTCAATTACTTTATGGACATGCATATGCATTTATCTGTATATATCCTATATGCCAACCATTACAGTGCATGACGAATGATATATAATGTGAGGTGAAACCAAGGTTATAGCAAAAATAATATATTCAACAGATGTTTCGATGTTAGAGCATCTTCGTTGGTGTCTAAATACATACTAATTCCCTTTTTTAATTAGACACAGATGAAGATGCGTTGACATCAAACTGTCTGTCAAATAAATTATTATTGCTATAACTTTGTGTGTCAGGTATATATGATTCATTTTGTGCATCATGCTGATATGGATTGAAGTATTATGTACTCATTGCTTTGCATATGGATTGGCAACCATTCATCTCGTTAATGTGTTTAGTCAATTAGTTTATGGACATGCATATACATTTATCTGTATATATCCTATATGCCAACCATTACAGTGCATAACGAATGATAAATAATGTGAGGTGAAAACAAAGTTATAGCAAAAATAATATATTCAACAGATGTTTCGATGTTAGAGCATATTCGTTGGTGTGTAAATAAATACTAATTCCCTTTTTTAATTAGACACAGATGAAGATGCGTTGACACCAAACTTTCTGTCACATCAATTATTTTTGGTATCACTTTATTTTCACCTGACATTATATATATATATATATATATATATATATATATATATATATATATATATATATATATATATATATATATATATATATGAAATCCCCTCCAGGACATCAAGGACCGACTGGACGAGCTACTGGCGAAGACCGTTAAAACGCCAGTGCCCACGGTGTGGTAGTGCATTGTCCAGTACCCATCGTCAAAAGTCGAGCGGCGCTCCTTTATGCGTGGATTTGTAAGCACTCAACAGATTCGTCAAGCGGCCTGCCTATCCGGTGAGATTACAGCATGATGCCGATGCCAACATGGGAGTGGACGCGCGCTGGCAGTCCACCATGGATACGAAAATGGACTATTTGCAAAAAAGTTCCATCGTCGAAGAATGCCAAGATTTGACATGCTTCATTACTCCATGGGTGCGCTACAAGTTCAAGCGTGCATTAATGGGCCTGGTATCATCGTGTGATGAATGCAGCACGAGGGGCGACCAAGCTTTCGGCGGTGTTCCAAACACCATCGAGATAGTGGACGGCCTTCTCGTTTACGAACAGTGGCACAGTGACCACCTAGCACACGTAATAACCACCCTCCAGAAGTGCGACGCGCGCGGCACCACCATGAACTCTCACACAGGGGTGTAGGATCCTATTCAATTGGGAGGCTCCATCCAAACTTTGGAAGTCAAGCCCATGTAAAAATTCAAGCAATGCTGCATATATGTCGAGTACGACATATAACTCGTGTTCAACGTAGGTAGGGGTAGGATTGCCCAAAATTTATAGTGAGCTGTGACGATATTCTCGCTATTCTTATAAGTATTCTTTAGCATTGGAGGTGAATGTCCTCTTTGATGAATTGAAATAGTACAAGCAATCCTATTCTATGTTTTCTCATATCTATAATCACACTGATAATTTAGTACTAATCGCAATGTGGAGTTTGCTATGATGGTTGCATGTTTCATTTCGTACTGGTTTAGTATGTTTTGATGGATATAAATTTGAAGTAACATATATAAATGTTCTAAAACAAAAATGAAATTATGCACAATGCGAAACGAAAGGGAAGGAAATCGCTTCGGCACTAAGTAGATTCTCCATATTCGGTACTTGTTTTTCGATTAGCTATTTACTAATTATTTTGTCCCCGAAGAAGCTAAGTTCATGGAACACTTGAATAATTTTTTTTTTTAATGGAATTAATTTTTTGTTTTCAAGATGGCAAGATGGCCCAAATCAGAGGAGAAATTGATATTTCTGGTACCCTAGGTTGATCGACCCATGGCTGAGCCCCCACACACACAACTGATCTTGCGATCCTACGATCGACGACGATAAGATCGACACATACTCAAAAGCACTACTCATTGACACAGCTTTGGTTGGGCACACTTACTCACAATTACTCTGCTTACTGTTGGTTAAATGCTGTCAAGTACTTGTTTCAAACTGCAGTATAATGTAAAGTAAAGGTACAGAATAAGGAAAGCAACTGTTTTCAAGAAGTGTCAGCGACAGCCTGCAATAAAGAAACATACTTTTTTTTTAAGTACCTCAAAGAAGTAATTCATTATGAACCTCCATGCAAAATTGTCACTCGAAGTGATGAGAAAAGAAGAAAATGTAGCTCATCAGATATAAATAAAGCTGTAAGGATCATATTTAACTCTACATACAACGGTACACTATACAACTGTATTGAACATACAACTATATACGAGTTTCCCATACCTCCGGTGGGATCCGGACCCTGCCCTGGTATGGATCCAGGAATTTACACGTGGTGCACTTGTCTGAAGACACCTATTGTTTTTGAGGGGCGCCCATGACTGAAAAAAGATTTGAAGGTGGTGTTAACTCAAATATGCACTGAATCGGCGTCATTTCCTTACAAGGGGACCTATTCCCCACCGACGGGCTCCTCTGCATTACATTTTTATGGACGAGCGGAATGCAATCGAGTCTTCCCGAAGAGGCGGCACCTTCTATGCCGAATGGGTGCACATCCCCACAGCGCCCCCTGTACCCGGCACTCACCCTACAAGTGGCAGATCAGATCCAGGGGGCAAATGGGGGCAGGTGTACACCTTCCCGATAGGCATGTGGCGACCATTAGACTGTAAAACGGTGGCCCTCCAGGAGGCTTCAGTCCAACCCCCACACCACTCCTCTCAACGAGTTTTTCAGACCATGGCGCCCCTCAAAGTTTAAAATGCACTCACTTCTGGAAAATTGGACACTCTCCAGGACACCCTGATGCAACCCGCCCTCCCCCACTCCAGGATTTTTCAGCCAGAGGCCGGAGAAACGTCATCTAAACACAAATCTCATCTAATTTTCGAAAGGTTCCACACCTTGAGAACAGATATGTGGTTAGAAAAGCCATTCCCTGAACTGAAAGGAATAACTTTTCTCTCTTTCGGTGTGAAAAATGCATCACACATTCCACACCACGTCAAATTCCCTATGAGTTCGCTACCGTTTTGTCAGTACAGTACGACAGTAACGAACTCGTGTCTTGACGAAAGAGTGATGGAATGATTTGCCGACGATGCCAATGCCAACGAACTTTTGTTTGACAGTAACGAACTCGTGAGTTAGTTATTGTTGTGGTTGAACGACTCGTCGACCATATCGTTGATTCTATTGCGCTCATATATAGTTAAATCGTACTGTTATCAATGCATTCTCAGGAGTAAGTAGTAATAATTACAACTTGGTGTATAAATTGTCTGGCATCCGATTTCTGAGAGAACATGGAAGATATATGCACGTTGTCAGACCATTCATCAGGTGATTTTTTCGGCAGCTTCAAGCTAGGTTTTGGCTAGGTTTCCAGCTTGTTTTTGGTGGAATGTTACCGAGTTCCGCACATCGTCAGTATTTGTGTCATTGGCGGCACCAAACATTGGCTTCGCCTCGTGGCGACAAACGCCGACTTTCGAGGTCTTCGCATGTATTATGCACATATACACACAATACTATATAATATTATACACATATATACACCCAGTACGACATAATACAATACACAGACACACAATAAGATATATTATAATAAACATATACTCTAAATACGACAAAGCACAAAACACATACACACAATACAAAATATCACAGACATAGTCATTGGGAAGGTGGGCGGCTCCGGTGGGTTGCGGGTCGTGCGGTTGAGAAAGCCCCGGCAGATGGCTTCGATCTGAGCACGACCGGACATCTCCAGCGGCAGGCGGGACCTCGTTACCGCTACTGGCGGCGGGCCATTGCCTGAACGTACTCTGCAACCACATTTTAACGTAATTATAACACGCATTAAGACACATATATGCATTTATATATATATATATATATATATATATATATATATATATATATATATATATATATATATATATATATATATATATATATGTATACATACATACATACATACATACACACATATATATATATATATATATATATATATATATATATATATAATGCATACCGGAAACATCACGTTCGTTATTCGCGGATAAGAAAAACGCAATGACTGAGGAAAGTTGAAACATTCATGATGCGTGGCGATGGAACGAAAAGGTCATAATTTGTTACGAACCTCAATGCTGCTATAGTTTCTTCGCGACATGGTGATACCGAAGGTGGTGACACCTTAACCGATAGCAACGTGAACAGTATATCACTGAAACTTGCCAGATATGTGCGCTCTCTGTAGGCCTTGCAACCCGTACTGATGGCCAACAAATGTTCGGCCATGGCGATGCAGCACAGGGTCCACTTTCGACCCTGCATGAAGTCGATGAAATGCTGCACCGCCCATACGAGCTTACGCCCGGTGAAGGGCTGCAGGCGCAGGGCGTTCTCGACGGCATCGAATACCTGTGAACACATTAAGTAGAACATGCCAAATTGTGAGAATGCCATAACAATGCAAAGCTACCCAGGACACCTTTACAGCTAACATGTGCGTTTGGCGCGCCGTAGCACACTGAGGGGCACTTGCTCCCTGACAAGTATATAAAACACTCCTAAGCACCACACTTGTTTGTTACCACAGATACAAGCGATGCCAATGTCTCTAAGATAACGAAATCATCGCTGGCAATGCTGTCAAACATTACCCTGATCTCCATATCTGACCACATCCTATCCGCATGTGACCATGGAGAGGTGTCGCTTTTCTGCCTGCTGGATTTGAGCAAATGTTTGAATGTGATAGACGACTCAACACTCACTGTCAAAATTACATTTCCACAGCATCGATACATCCTGGTTTTCGGCTTATCTTCAGAACCACACCAAGTGTCAGCCTTACTGACAGTCTGAGTGTCGTCCAAAAAATCTGCCCCGTTGCTATATATATATATACATTTTTTTTTTTTTTTTTTTTTTTTTTTTTTTTTCACAGTTGATCGATTAGGCGTGTCGTAGAAAGAAAGGGGAAAAGAAGTTCGTGTAATGCTGGATAGTCGTCGTTGAGAAGTGTAGTGATGTTCAGTGGAATGTTGTGTGTGTTGCAGTAATCTGTGATGTGTTGCCTGTCGGTGTTGTATTTGGTGCAATAGATGAGTATGTGTTTGATAGTGAGTGTTCGTTGACATGTTGTGCATTGTGGTCGTGGGCGTTGTAGTAAGAGGTAGGAGTGTGTAAGTGCTGTGTGTCCGAGGCGTAATCGTGTCAGAGTGCGTTCCTTGAGTCTGGTGTGTTGGTTGATGGTGTGCCAAGGTTTGTATATGGGGTGTATTTCATGAAGTTGCGTTAGTGCTGTGTCCCATGTTTGTTGTATGTGTTTGTTAAGTGCCTGTTGTATTGTGGGATAGTAGTCAGATTGTGAGAGTGGGCATGGTGTGATTTGTGGTAGTGTTGTGGCTATGTTCGCTTCCGTGTCTGCGTGTTCGTTGCCGTGTATGTTTGTGTGACTTGGTATCCATAGAAGAAGTGGTCTTTGTCGTGCGGTGAGGTTTCGGTGTATGTTGAGTATTTTCGGGATGAGTGGGTGTTTGTGTTTGGTGTATGGTGTGATGCTTTGTAATGCTGATTTGGCGTCAGTAGCTATGATGTTGTGTTCAATTTTGGTGTTATAAATGGTAGAGTAAGCCGAGAAGATTGCGTATAATTCTGCTGTGTAGGTTGATGCTGTGTCGTGCAGACGGGCACGAAGGATAACCCGCGGCGGTGCTGCATTGGGGTACAGCACCGCCGCTGTGCCCGTCTGCTGTGTATGTGATTTCGAGCCGTCAGTGTATATGATGTTGTAATTTGCATGTTGTGCTGTGAATTGGAAGAAGAGTTGGTGTATTTCTGCGTCGGTGTATGTGTGTTTTGGATGGTCTATGAGGAAGTGTGTTGCGAGTGTTTCGTGTTTCCACCATGCTGTGGGTGTTGGTAATGGTTTGGCTGTGGGTAGGGTAATGTGTAGTCTGTTTGTGTGTTGGTGGATGCGGCAGCCTATTGTGGTTTTGAGTCGTGATGTTGTCATGAGTTGATGGACACGTGTGGTGCGAAGTTTGAGGGCCTGTGTACATGGGTGTTGTGGTATGAGTTGCGTTTTGTAGTGGTATCTTAATAGTGCTTGTGTGCGTCTGTGCTGTAGTTCTGGTATGTGGTTGTATATATGTAGTGCAAGGTATGGTGAGGTGATATATGCTCCTGTGGCTATAGTTATGCATTGGCGTTGGAGGCTATCTAGACGTTTGAGGTTTGTTTTAGCAGCGTTTTCGAAGAGTGGGGATCCGTATTCCAAAATTGGCCGAATGAGTGATTTGTAGAGGGTGAGAAGTGTGTTTCTATCGGATCCCCAGTGTGTGCCAGAAAGTGCTCGTAGTAGGTTGATTCTTTTTGATGCGCGTTTGTGAATGTCTAAGATGTGTAATCGAAAGGTGAGTAGTCGATCAAATGTGATGCCGAGGAACTTTGCACTGGTGACAAATGGTATGGGTGTCTGGTCTATTTTTAGTGGTTGTTCGTCTGTGTGTTTGTGGTAACCGAAAAACATACATTTAGATTTGTGTGGTGCGATGTGTAGATTTAGTAGGGCGAGTTTGTTGTGTAGTTCTGTTAGTGTGTTCTGTAGTATTGCTAGTGCGTGGTTTGGTGATTTTTGTGAAGTCCAGATTACGATGTCGTCTGCGTAGATTGCAATTTTGGCCGGAAGGTTGTCGGTGATGACTGAATTTAGACCTAAAATAAAGAGAAGGGGGCTAAGAACCGAACCTTGCATTAGGCCGGTTGTGGGGAATTTAGTGTCTGAAGTGTGTTGTCCTATTTTTACTTGGAAAGAGCGGTTTAGTAGATAGAAATGAAGGTAGTGTATAAGTCTGCCCTGTATGTCTATGTTGTGTAAGTGTTCTAGTAGTGCTGTGATGCTGATAGTGTCGTATGCTTGTTTGAGATCCAGGAAGACGGCGACGGTGGAGCATTTCCTGGCCGCCGCTTCCTGGATGTGTGTGGTGAGATAGGTGAGGTTGTCCAGACATGAGCGATTAGGAAGAAAGCCTGATTGTATAGGAGAGATTAGTTTTTGTGTTTGAAGAATATAAAGAAGGCGTTTTTTGACTAGTCGTTCGAAGAGTTTGTGAAAACAGCTGGTTAGTGATATAGGGCGGTAAGAGTCGCATAGGGTTAAGTCAGTGCTTGGTTTAGGGATAGGGATGAGAAGAGCGTGTAACCAAGACTGTGGATATGTATGTGTTGTCCATGCGGTGTTGTATGTGTCGAGTAAGGCTTGTAATGCTTGTATTGGTAGATGTTTGAAGAATGAGTAGTGTATGTTGTCTGGTCCTACGCTTGTGTTTCCTGTTTGTGCTATTGCTATTTGTAATT
This sequence comes from Ashinkailepas kermadecensis, assembly GCA_034440615.1. Lineage (NCBI taxonomy): Eukaryota > Metazoa > Arthropoda > Thecostraca > Neolepadidae > Ashinkailepas > Ashinkailepas kermadecensis. Next base: position 180,825 of record JAOTOM010004722.1, read on the forward strand.
CTGTGAGTGTAAACCTAGTGTTGTAAAGGTGTAGCCGTGTGTGTCTGATTGGGGGTGGGGGGTGTCGTGGGAGTGTGCCTGACCTAGTGTGATAGTTGTCTGCGAAAATGTTTGCTATGATTTGTGGGTCTGTGATGGTGATGTTGTTGTGTATAAGTGTGATGGCTTTAGCTGGGGGTTGTTGTCGGTGTTGAAATGTTTTGAGTAGTGTCCAGATTTCGCCGAGAGGTGTGAATCTATTAAATTGAGAGCAAAATTTATTCCAGGAGGTCTTTTTGGCTTGTTTGATGGTGAGTTTGCATAGTGCTCTGTTCAGTTTGTATGCTGTGAGTGTTTCCGGTGTGCGGTGTCGTTCGTATCTGTGTCGTGCGTGGTTCCTCGCGCGGATCGCCCGGTGGCACTCCTCGTTCCACCAGGGAGCCGCGCGAGGTTTGTGTTGGTGTCGTGGTTTTGTTTGTGGTATGTGTTGATGTGCGGTGGTGAGTAGCATGTCTGCGTATTGTCCTGGTGTGTATTGTGGATTATTGGACGTCTGTGCTGCTAAGGATTCTGAGAATGGGGTCCAGGATGCGTTTTTAAGGTTCCACCGTCCCGTCGGGGTGTTGGGTGGGCCGGTGGTCGGGATTTGGTCGAAGGTTATGGTGATGGGGGCGTGGTCACTAAAGTGTGGATCGGAGTCGGCTATCCAGGATAGGGTGAGGGCTATGCGAGAGGAAGCGAGTGTTACGTCTGGGGTGGTAGGGAGGTGTGAACTAATTGGTACGAGGTATGTTGGTGATCCGGTGTTGAGTACTGTGAGGTTATGTTGTGTAGCCAGTGTGATGAGTGTGAGTGCTCTGTGATCGGGTCGTATGGTGCGTGTATCCCATAGTGGGTGGTGTGAGTTAAAGTCACCTACGAGTATGACTGGGGTGTGAATTTGATCAAGTGCCTTATTTAATTCCGAGAGGGTTTCTGTGTTTTGCGAGGGGGGTCATATACGTTAATGAGTGTGTAAGTTATGTTGTGTACGTGGATTTCAGTGAGTAAGATATCTGCTGTAGTGTTGAATTGTATCAGGCGGTGCGGGGTTGTGTTCCTAATGTATGTGCATACTCCGCCTGATCGGTATGTGTGTGTGTTGTGTGTGTCTTGTCTGTGTAGTGTGTATTGTGAGATGTTAAATTGATATGGGTCGTGAGGTTTAAAGTGTGTTTCCTGTATGCATAGTGCTGTGTGATTTGATTGTAGTGCGTAATGTTTGAATTCGTTCCAGTGTCTGATGAGGCCGTGTGTATTCCATTGTATGATTGTGTTCATGGTCTTTGGGTGTTGGCGCGCGTAAGTGGTCTGTTAGGTGAGGGCTGTCTTGGTATGTGTTTTGGTGTCTTCGGTGGTTTGTGGGCGGGGGTGGTCTCTGTTGTGTGGGGAGTGTCCGATCTGTGTCTGTGGAAGAGTGTTCTATGTCAGTATGGTCCTCGGTGTCTGTGTCCTGATCTGTGTATGTGCGGGCTGTGTGTGTTGGGGATTGGTCTGTTGAGGGGAAGGTCTGTGGGTATGGTGAAGCTGTTGGCCGTTGGGGTGGTGGCGGTGGGTGTTGGGGTGGTGGTGGGGGTGCCGGTGTCGGTGTCCGTGGCGGTTGGCGGGTTGGTGGTGGTGGTGGTTGGTGTGCCGGGCGCTGTACTGATGTGTATGCTGGTGTTGGTGCTCGTGTTTTGCGTGTGCTGGTGGTGGGTTGTGGTCGCGTGTGATTTGTTTGTGGGTAAGTGTTTCTGTTGTGGTCGTATTGGGTGGTGGTGGATGTGTACAGAGCCGGGTACTCTGTGTGGTTTCCGTTTGGTGAAAAGACAACTTGTCCATTCATACTTGAATCTTATCATACATGAAACTATAGAAAATATAAGATGGTCATGCGGGGATTACGATGAAGGCAGTTCAACTTGGAGAAATTGCAAATGGATAGCCATATTAAATGCGTACATCATGAATAATACAAAAACCCGCGCAAAAAAACGTAGATGTGTTCTTACATTTTTCAATAAATACATAGCGCCACCTAGTGTCGATGTTCGATACATATAGTTAGCTACAGTACCGGTAGGCCCTCCTCGATAGATCTCGAAGAGGGTTGGCGTTCGTCGAGTACACCGCTGGCATTGCAAAGTTCAAACTAGCATAGCCCCCAGATTCTGGCCGAAGCACGTCTGTGGGGGTGCGTCGCGTTTTCAACTGATTTGTGCAGCTGTCAGTCTGATTGCCGTAATCACAGCGAAACACCGGCTCACATCCGAGACACAGGCTCAGCATTTTCCGTAGTCATTCTGCATAGCCTAGGCATGTGACACGCGGGCTAAGTACGAGGTGACGTTGTTCCATCTCTCCACCATCAATACACAAAAAGATGCATCACATAGCAGACTATTCTCCAGATGGCCGAGGCGATTTATGTTCTCAGAAAAATAGCGCCCCGAGGATATTCAGAACTTATTCTTGGACGCTTCATTCGTCACATGAACAGAGGTTTCGAGAAAAGGTGGTTGGCAAGGAAGCGAGTAAATATTCGGCAGTGTAGCAGTTTGCTATTGCTGAAGGCCAACCCAGTCCTGGGCGATATTTGCCCTGTTTACATCAGCAGCGGATCTACTGCCCCGTGTTGCCAATCTCCCACGTGGACTGGTCGCCGACAAAGAACAGCGGCCGATGGGATTCGAACCCGCAACCTTTCGGGTGAACACTGCGAATTAAATCCAGCTATCAAACCAGGACGGCCGGATCCAGGTCTGCCTCAGCCTGATCCAGGGTTGCTCAGATGGATCCAGGGTTGGTCAGACTGATCCAGGGCTCCATCAGATCCAGAGCTGCGCAGCCGGATCCAGGACTTTGGCAGATCCAGGTCTGATCAGCCGGATCCAGAGTTGCTCAGACGGATCCAGGGATACTCAGACTGGTCCAGGGCTCTCAGTCAGATCCAGGACAGCTCAGCCTGACTGGTGTGCAGACCTTATCACGGCACATCAACACATTCCGACGACAAACGCCCATGATCCAGCGCTCGTATATTGACTCTGACATCTACGGTCTCAGTGTGATCCAAAACATTCACTGAACCGGTAGCCACATCAGACTCTCCAGAGTACCAGCACGCAGTCTCCAGACACACGAAATACGCACACCAGCATGCCGCACGGACAGCGCAAGAATCGCTCGCAAATACGACTTCGGGAGCCGTTCGTTTCACAACGAACATCCAGGGAACTGGAGAGGAAACAACACTGGAGACACGACCACGTGCGGCCAATTCACAGTAAGGCAAGTCCTCGAATTATTGCAAATTCAATTCACAGACGGGCGGATCACAAGTCGACAGCCAGTGCGCACGAGAGAGTATTGGACACCTATCACGTGCAGACAACAGAACATGGTCGGGAATTCTAGCTGACAATGATTCCGACCATCAAGCACTGATGACCCATTGTGTTGTGCAAACCTGGACTCGGTAGCTTCCACTCCACCGGCTGTCTTCTGGCTGCACTAGACACGCGCTACCTTGAGGGGACACCAGACTAGGCAAGCCTGTAGGAGTAGGAAATGGGTTACACTAGCCACGCGACAGCCTGAGGGGTCACCGGACTAGGTGAACCTGTAGGTGTAGGAATTGGGCTATACTAGTCACGCGACACTTTGAAGGGTCACCAGATTGGGTAAGGCTGTAAGAAATGTGCAATGATTGGACGGCTGATACAAGTTGTACTTCAAATTTTCCCGACGCGAAAATTGGGTGCACCGGAAGTGATCCGGGTGAGCATGCGGTCGCGGGTTCACATGGTGTAGTCTGCACGCGTCACCATTTGGCGCACCGTCAATTTTCCCAGCCGATTATTCTCCTGGCCGTGCGATATGTGTACTGATTATGAGCAGTTTCTGTCGTGAAACCTAGCCGGCGGTGCTTTCGTTGCAGCCGCACGGAAACCTCGACCCAAACACACCACTCGAAAGACTATCATCGACTGTCAGCCGTGACGCACAAGACTGGGCCTACACCTGGTACCGGGACTGGGCCCACACCTGGTGCCGGGACTGGGCCCACACCTGGTGCCGGGACTGGGCCCACACCTGGTGCCGGGACTGGGCCCACACCTGGTGCCGGGACTGGGCCCACACCTGGTGCCGGGAATCGGCCCACGCCTGGAGACAAGACTCGGCCCACACCTGGTACCTCGAGAGGGAAGGGGGCGGGACTGGGCCCACGACCTGGGACCAGGGACCTGGGCCCACGAACCGCATGGGACCACGGACCACCTGGGACCACGGCCGATGGGACGACCTGGTGGACCACGGACCCATGGGACCACGGACACCTGGTGCACGGGACCTCGGCCCACACCTGGTGCCAGTCGTACGAGGCGCAGAGTGATGCATGCGGAACGGTAGTGCGTCTCACGAACCGCATGGGACCAGGGACCGCATGGGACCACGGACCACCGCATGGGACCACGGACCGCATGGGACCACGGACCACCGCATGGGACCACGGACCACCGCATGGGACCACGGACCGCATGGGACCACATGGGACCACGGACCGCATGGGATCACGGACCACCGCATGGGACCACGGACCGCACGCTCACATCCACCAGTCCTCAGCACGCATCGACGAGTGTGTGTGGGGGGGGGGAGGGGTACCACCCAAACAGGGTAACAGAGGCAGCATCATGGAAACGATCTAATAGCCCGTCGGGCACCTGATTTTTCTGAATCGGTAGCCTAGCCCAACTGACGGCGGCGGTGCGGAGCTGAACCCGATAACGCCGTACCTGCCAGAGCACCAGACAGGTCAAACTCCGCGATAACGAACCCGCAGTAGCTCTCCTCCCCCCCACCCCCGTTCGGGCTCCCGGCCTCCCCTACGCCCCCGTGTGCTACCAGCAGTGTTCTCCGTCCCACTGCCCGCCCGTCAGGGTCCTCCGTCCCACTGCCCGCCCGTCAGTATCCTCCGCCCCACTACCCGCCCGTCAGGGTCCTCCTTCGCCTCTCGTCGTGGGGGACGGGTTCAGACAGGAACCACCCAGCCACACGGCAATACCACCCCCAGCGCGCACGGCACCGATGACGTCATCCTCCACAGATGATGCCACCCACAGTCAACAGCGGGGAAGTGACCAGCGACGCGGCCAGGCGTCGGGGCTCCAGCGATCAAACTCCACTCAAAATGAGTCGCCGCACACACAGAGAACCGTGAAGCGCACCTCCTCGTTCAGCTCGATCGCTGATAATGAGCAAGCGGGTCGATAATGACGTCACTGATGATGACGTCGAGCTCCGCAGCGAAGCCCACGCCCCGGCGGGTTTTCTCGGGGCTAGAAATACACAGCGGATAATACGACCATCATGATGATATGGAAATCTGGATGAAGTCTGATCTGTGCTGTTGAATGCGGTCGGGTCATGCGCGTTCAGCGTGTTTCGCCACTGCACGACTGCCCGTCGGCTTCCTGTCCTGCGAATTCCGAATCCGTCACTCACGAAGGTCACGCTTCCTTCACAACACCGCAGTCTCGAAGGTCAAGCTTCCGTCACAGCACCGCCGTCTCTCATCTGACGAGATCCCAGTCCCACGCGCTCCTCTGACCTCGAATTGTGAGAGATCTACGTGACTCGGTCTACCTCTCCCGGGACGCGAGTCGGTTCCCACTGAACACCAGCTAAGTTTGTGACAGAACCGCTCACAAACGCGCCCCAGTGGCGCCATCTACAAACAGCGCCACCTATATCACTCAGGCTCGACACGCCATGCGACGGTGGCGCCGCCTTTTCCCACGCTTCCGGTCACGACGCGGCTCCCGTTCAGTTGCGCCGCGACTGCTTCGGCGTAAAGATGACGTCACGCGTCAGCATTGAGCTGATGCACGGGATCTGCTTTCGCTCGTGCATTCCGGGATCACCTGCAATGTAGGGGTGGGGGTCACATGGCCACCAAACATGCCGCCATGGGAATATAAAAGCAATGCTGAAAGCAATGTTAATAATACGATAATACAGGGAAAGGTTTTAGTAATTGTCACAACAGCACACATTCAACTATTTCTTCGAACTATTTCTTTCCACCTGAATCCCGTTTGTGCAGGGGTGACTTCATGAAATCGAAGTTCGCAGAAAAAGGTAATGTACATACTAGCACATTCCGAAACATTTTGAGAATGGACCACTTATAATGTGATACATTATTCGTGAAATAGGGTGGAATATACCACTTTTTGAGCACTGGATATACATTATTTCCAAGGAAGTATCGACATCGTGTTTGTTGTTGTATGCCTATGAAGTCTCTGTAACTTATTGTTAAGAGCATTTCGTGTATAAGTACCATGCGTATGCTCACCATTACAGATCGTGTTACACAAGCATCTTGTGACACAATTACAGGTACGGAGGTTATCTATCATGTGGTCTGCTAAGCAATGCCATCTGCTGATACCATGGTATTGCAATCGTTATCGTAAGTATAAGTATCCCTATACTAGGTATTCCACAAATTGAACAAACAAAAAAAACATGCACATTGGCTCAAAATTGAGCCTCAAGAACTGAAACGATATTTGAATTGGCATGCTTCTATTACACATTTTGACATCCTACTATAATCGTTTCGACATCTCACACCTAATGAAAAACCATTATTATAACAATACACTGCGGAGATCTCCTCTAGCATGTTGGAAAATAGTTGGGGGCGGGAGCGGGGATGGTCTTCATTTGGGGTATTCACTAAAAACCCATGGTACCGAGAACCAGACACTTTTGCCACCCTCCCCTCTTAATGGAACAGTTCAACAAGAGAGTAGTGCGCCAACCTACAGGGACAGCTAGAGGAGCGTCCGCAGGAGAAGGAACCGACCTGCCAGTGCGGCGACAGAAGAATCCCCGCACTTGCCAGTGTTGTAACAGAGAAAGTTCCCCCAACCACTTGCCAGTGTTGTTACAGAGGAAGCCCCCTGACTTGCCAGTGTGGTTACAGAGGAAGTTTTCCACTTGCTAATGTGGCTACAGGGGAAGCCAGACCTACCAGTTTGGTTAGAGGAAGCCCCAGACCTGCCAGTGTCATTACATAGGAAGCATCCCGACTTGTCAGTGTGGTTACAGAGGAAGTCCCCAACATGCCAGCGGTCGTAGGGTAAATCGCGCTGCCGGAGCAGTTAGACAGGAAGCCCGTCAGCCGATGGGGCGGCTGCAGAACTCACCAGGACAGTTGGACTGGAAGTCTGTGGCCACCAGACGGTTGACACGCGTCATGACGGTCAACAGGTCGGTGGTCCTGCCGTACTCGTGCAGACAGCGCGCCAGAGCCTGACAACAGCAATCCAACATCAATTTTAAGCTTTAACATCACCGTCGGTTGGTTGGTTATTTGGGCTTAGGGGCGCATCGACTGCGATGGTCATACAGCGCCCATTAACATCACCGTCAACAGCAGCTTCAACATCAGCTTCAACATCAGCTCCACCACCTGCTGGCCGTCTGGTGATCAGGACCACATGCATTCTCGATCTCTTTTTGGTTTACCGTCGGATGCTATAGAATGCTAGGGTAGCATGAGAGCGTTAATGATGGCGTGATAATTACGGCGGGTAATTGCTAATGTAACAATGTTAGATATAATTATACCGTTCGGCCCTCATCGTTAGAACACGCAGTTATATTATGTCGCGCGTCGCGTGAATCATGCCACCACTGTTGACGGCCGGCTGGACGCGTCTTAATGCATGTTATGACTTACGGCCGATACCTGAGCCACCGACGACGAACGCGACGAATGATGACATCAATGTTATGGGTCATGTTGGCGATCGGAGCCGTACAGCGCTGACTCTGCATCCGGACTAGATAGGTTAGGAATGCCACTGTCAACTGCAGGCAGGAAATGCTTATCAAATGTTATGGATTATGCTGGTACCTAAGCCGACGGCCGCTGACCAAACGGCGCCCCTGTATCCGGAGTAGATACGGCCGACATACCAGTTTACGCCCCCCGTTTGGACGACCATTATACATAGTCGAGGAACAAAGGCTGGAGGTCAGAGGAGATTGAGCTCTCTCGCACGCTAGACTGCTGTCTGTGGTGCTGGAAGTTGCGTCTAAATTAACTGCCAGGACTTATAAACTTTCGGCTGTACGCTTGTCCATCATCCATACGCTGGAACGAGCTGTTTGAGAAGAATTTTGCCGTCTTCAGTTAGTTCAAATATAAAGTAAAGTTCCGCTGTACTTTGGAACGGAGCTATCGCGTCGCTGGTCCTCTAGACTCTTCACGCCGCCAACGAGACCGACTTCACTATACTAACCAAGTTGATTTTGGGTAGTGTATTCACTCAAAAATGTACATAAGATAAAAATGTCAACGAAAAGAAGTATTTTACTTAGTAGCAAACCACTGCGCGAGAGGCTGGTCTAGGCTGACAAGGCTGGCCTCAGTCGGTCAGACTGAGGCTGACAATACTGACTGACTGAGGCTGACCAGACTGACTGGATGAGGCTGACAAGACCGACTGACTGAGGATGACAGTACGAATCACCTTACCGACGAACGCCGAAGCGCACCACGGACACCCAACACATACCGCGCCCCAAGTCCCAGAGAACACCGACCCTTCCCAGGACGGCCTATCTGAAGCACCCGTCCTTCTCCGTGCTATCACGTCGACGGCCGCGCTGTATGGCTTCAGAGCGCCGCGACAGTCCCGCGACGACAGTCCACGTCCACAACCCACCACGCACGTCGACCCCTCTCCGTATCACCTGCGGACATAGGCCAGCCGCCCGCCGCCACCTCACATGGCCGGCCGGAACAGGCCAGCCGCCCGCGGCCACCTCACCTGGCCACCACCCCCCCAGCGGCACCTACCTGCCGCCGGACCCCCAGCCCCCCCGCACCCGCCGACCCCAGCGCCCGCCGCCACCTCACATGGCCGGCCGGACCACGCCGCGCCACCTCACCCGACCGGACCAGGCCCAGCCGCCCGCCGCCACCTCACATGGCCGGCCGGACCAGGCCAGCCGCCCGCCGCCACCTCACATGGCCGGCCGGACCACGCCGCGTCGCCCGCGGCCACCTCACCCGACCGGACCACGCTCAGCCGCCCGCCGCCGCCTCACCTGGCCGGCCGGACCAGGCCCAGCCGCCCGCCGCCACCTCACCTGGCCGGCCGGACCACGCCGCGTCGCCCGCGGCCACCTCACCTGGCCGGCCGGACCACGCCGCGTCGCCCGCGGCCACCTCACCTGGCCGGCCGGACCACGCCGCGTCGCCCGCGGCCACCTCACCTGGACGAACCAGGAGCCATTGGTGGTGTTCCGCCACGAGTAGTAGCCGGGCACGGTGGAGCAGCAGAGCAGGAAGTCGGCGTGCGCCGGGATCTTGTAGGATACCACGCAGCCGTCCGTCTGGGTGCGCGACACCAGCGTGGTGCCGCCGTCCAGCTGGTCGCCCTGGCACGCCTGGGGCGTCGGAGGGGACACGCAGACGTCAGAGGGGAAGCGCAGGAGGCGGCTGAAGAGACGCTGAGACAGCATAGCGGACACTGCTAACTCCGAGGAGAGACCGAAAGATCATAGGAGATGCTGGAACATCTGAGGAGACGCTGAGGCGGCTGGGGAGATACTGAGATGGCAGAGGGGACGGCTGAGGAGAGGCTGGGACGTCAGAGGGCACACCCACACGTCAGAGGATGCGCTGAGGTGGCTGGTGAGATACTGAGATGGCAGAGGGGACGGCTGAGGAGGGAGGATGAGGTGGCTGGGGGACACCGAGTACAGAACGGACGACTGAGGGGGGGGACATCAGCTAGGACATCATAGGAGAGACTGAGAGGTCATAGAAGACGCCGAGACGTTAGAGGAGACACTGAGATGGCTGAGGAGATAATGAGAAGTCAGAGATGATGCTGAGGAACCATATGAGACACTGAGAAGTCAGAGAGGGGACGATGAGACGGCTGAGGAGATACTGAGACGTCAGAGCAGACATTGATAAACCATAGGAGAAACTGGGAGGTCATAGGAGATGCAGAGACGTCTGAGGAGACGCTGAGACGACTGAGAAGTCAGAGAGGACGCTGAGGAACCATAGGAGACACCGATAAGTCACAGGATACGTTGAAACGTCATAGGAGAGGCTGAGACGTCTGAGGGGATGCTGAGGAACCATACTCCGAGAAGTCAGAGGAGACGCTGAGAAGATGTCGACAATGGCCACTCATTTGATATATTTCCGTCCGAATCGTCTGCTTTCGTTCTGACTGTCGATCGCGCTTTCCTAAGATTTGCCTAATCATAAATGAGTTTTCAGTCCGAACCCCACCCTCCCACACACACGCACGCACGCACGCACGCACGCACGCACGCACGCACGCACGCACGCACGCACGCACGCACGCACGCACGCACACACACACACACACACACACACACACACACACACACACACACACACACACACACATGCTCCACTCATCATAACAGCGCGCGCCGGGACGCCCCCCCCCCCCCCCCCCTCCACATACACACATGTCCTCCCCATCGTACCGGCACGAGCCGGGACACCCTCCCCCCTCCCCACGTCCTCCCCATCGTACCTGCACGAGCAGAGACGTCCTGCCACACACACACATGCCCTCCCCATCGTACCGGCACGAGCCGGGACACCTTCCCCCCCACCCACACGTCCTCCCCATCATACCGGCGCGCGCCGTGACGCCCTCCCCATCGCACCGGCACGAGCCGGGACACCCTCCCCCCCACACACACACACATGTCCTCCCCATCGTACCGGCGCGCGCCGCGACGCACCTGTATGAAGAAGATCTTGGGCTTGCCAGCCAGCGACGGACACCGGTCGGAGGTGAAGCGCGCCCACAGCTGGTCAGACTTGAGGATCTCGTCGTACGTGTAGAGCACGCCCATGTCGCCGTGCGACAGGAAGCACACCACCAGGCAGTCGGCGTCGTCGTGGCTCTCCGTGGACACTGCCGGAGGCGGGGGGCGGGGGGCGGGGGTCAGGGCACGTGGACCAACAGGAGACACACCACCAGACAGTCGGCGTCGTCTTGCCTCTCCGCGGACACTGCCGGAGAGAAGCAAACGAACAACAATAACTGAAAAGAGCACCGGAAACAACAACAGAAACAACTTCAGGAACAGACTCTCCAGGTAGGCTCTAGCCACATATTAGCGATGGCTGGCACCAGCCGAAGCTCAATCGAGGGTGAAGTGAATTGGAAGAGGCAGAAGGAAGACTATGGCATGACGTAGAAATTTGGGTACAGGGCAACACACACTCCTGTATGCCTTCGGTATAGCAGTTTTAGTATGGCAGCAAACGTTGGATGACGAAATGAGCTTCCAGTTCATATTTCTCCCAATAGATGGCGCCATCAGCAATGCCGATGTCAATGGCACTCGCGAATTGAGAAGCGACAGGAGAGTCTGCGCTGAATGTATGCAGGCGAGTATAAACCAGAGCTATGCACTTGCAGTGCCGTGAGAAAAAAATCCACGAGTTTGACAACTTCAGGTTACTAAAATTCACGATTTTGACAACTTCAGATGCCATGCCGGCGATCGCGGAACGGCACCGGCATCGACTGCAGCTCCCGCCAAAAGCCCGGCGTGTTCCTCACGCCGCGCCAAACACTCACGCTTGTCCAGCACCGCGCCAAACGGCCACGAAGCACGGCGCCAAACACTCACACTTGTCCAGCACCGCGCCAAATACTCACATGTGTCCAGCACGGCGCCAAACACTCACGCTTGTCCAGCACCGCGCCAAATACTCACATGTGTCCAGCACGGCGCCAAACACTCACGCTTGTTCAGCACCGCGCCAAATACTCACAGTGTCCAGCACGGCGCCAAACGCTCACGCTTGTCCAGCACCGCGCCAAACGCCCACGAAGCACCGCGCCAAACACTCACGCCTGTCCAGCACGGTGAACAGCTCCGTCTTGCGCAGGTCGTCGTGGACGGTAACCTCGAAGTCCAGCTCGCGGAGGACGCCGGCCAGCGCGTCACGGTCCACGTCCGTGCCGTTACGCATCTGCACGTCACGTCACGTTACGTCATGCCACGCCGTGACACAAAGCATCACCACCTTAACGCTAGAGCGCCTTGCCTGACCTCGGGTCACTCCGACCACTTCAGCTTGTGGACGGTTCGTTGGCGTAAGCTACATTTGTACTTGCACGAGTGTACTTACATTTGTACTTGCTCCATGATCTCATGTTCTGCATGATCTCCTGTATGATCTCCTACATGATCTCCTGTATGATATCCTATATGATCTCCTACCATACGCGAAACGATTACTCATTCAGAACCAAAACTACAATCATATTCATCGCTATTGCAATCTGCATTTTACGGTTTGTGACTTTCCGCCGTAATTATTTTGTACTAAGAGCGTTGCTATTTTGAAGTTATGATATCGGTAACATGTCCACCCACTTGTTCTGCGTCGAGTGCATCAAGCAGACATGCGATAAGTCATCAGCTAGTTAATCTAGCTTTAGAGCGCATCGACGTCATTGGTCGCATAGTGCACTGAGTCATGCGAGACAAAGCATTGATAGGCGGCATCTCGCAGTTATGAAAATACCACACGGTCTTAAATGGACGGCACTCAGTCCTCACACAGGCCGAACATGGCCACGGAACTCGCCACACACGCCACCAACCCACCCGTCCGTTCACAAAGAAAGAGGGCCTCCTCCAACCCATGGCCATTCCACCCACCCACAGGAGCCACTCCACTCAGGGTCGGCATCGCCCAAACCCCAGCCGGTCCACAGCTCATCCGGAGGCCATCAGGTACCCGGGCCAGGAGCGCATCACACCCCGGGGTAAGGACACAACTCGCGCATACTCGCCCACAGCTGACCTTCATCTCCTGCTCGGGATGGAAGACGCGGTGGTTGAAGATGACGGCTTTCCCACGCCGCATGTGGTCCATGTTGTACACAAACGAGTCCTTGGTGGTGGGCGCTCGCGCTACAGTCGTCGGCTGACTCCGGCTGTCGGTAAAGGTCATTGTTGTATTGGTAATGTACACAAAATAGCTCTCAGTGGTGGGCCGCCAACGGCTGTCGGCAAAGGTCATTGCTGTATTGGTAATGCACACAATACTCCTTGGTGGTGAGCTGGCTCTCCGGCTGTCGGTAAAGGTCATTGTTGTATTTGTAAAGTATACACAATACTCCTTAGTGGTGGGCTGACTCCGGCTGTCGGTAAGGGTCATTGTTGTATTGGTAATGTACACATAATAGTCCTTGGTGGTGGACCGCCAACGGCTGTCGGTAAAGGTCATTGTTGTATTGGTAATGTACACAAAATAGCTCTCAGTGGTGGGCCGCCAACGGCTGTCGGCAAAGGTCATTGCTGTATTGGTAATGCACACAATACTCCTTGGTGGTGGGCTGGCTCTCCGGCTGTCGGTAAAGGTCATTGTTGTATGTGTAATGCATACGAACGCAACCACAGAAGGCTCCACGTTCGGTAAGGGTCATTGTTGTATTGGTAATGTACACATAATAGTCCTTGGTGGTGGACCGCCAACGGCTGTCGGTAAAGGTCATTGTTGTATTGGTAATGTACACAAAATAGCCCTCAGTGGTGGGCCGCCAACGGCTGTCGGTAAAGGTCATTGTTGTATTGGTAATGTGCACACAATACTCCTTGGTGGTGGGCTGGCTCTCCGGCTGTCGGTAAAGGTCATTGTTGTATTTGTAATGCATACGAACGCAACCACAGAAGGCTCCACGTTAGGTGTTCAAAGTAAAGAAGCATGGCAGAATATTCTAATTATCCCTGGATGAACCATTTCAACGCACTAAGAAAAAGTTGAACTTGGGTTGGAAATGCTTACCATGAGTCACTTACAGGCAGCAGCAAACACCTTCAAACAAGAGCGGTGTTGCCGTAGTAATTTTGAAGTAGATTAATCTAACATGAAACATTAACGTTACATGTACAGAATTGTCGTTTTGCTTCAGAGATGTCACGGCGCGAAATAGCCTGAGTAGGCCGAAGCGCCTAATTCAACAAAACGAATCAGAGATGTCAAAAGTACCGCACTTCCCAGGCCCAATGTACCGTCAGAGTACCGCACTTGCCGAGCACGTTGGTCAGCCAGTGTCCGCATGGCAAACTTAAACAATGCGCCAAAATATTGTTGGCATGCGTACCGATTAAGCATCCAGAAATTTTGTCACTCGATTTCACACAAAAAGCTACAAAGGAAGCATTTTGGCGGGCACCCTCGGCCTATGGAACGAAAATTGGTATCAAGGCTTCAAACAGGCGTCTAGTCTTCATGATATGCATCACACATCTGCCGGCTTCAGGATTGGCATCGCGGCACATCTGCCGGCTTCAGGATTGGCATCGCGGCACATCTGCCGGCTTCAGGATTCGTGCCAAGCGAACATCACTGCAGTCCCCAACATCAACACCCAATACCAACCAGACGACATATCTGCATCAGAGACTTTAGCGTGCTGCTAGTGCCGTACGGAACGACCCCATGGCCACGTGTCTCCGCTACACTCAGCCGAGACTTTAGCGTGCCGCCAGTGCCGTACAGGACGGCCCCATGGCCACGTGTCCCGGCTACACTCAGCCGAGACTTTAACGTGCCGCCAGTGCCGTACGGAACGACCACGTGTAGTGGGGCCACGTGTCCCCACTACACTCAGCCGAGACTTTAGCGTGCCGCCAGTGCTGTACAGGACGGTGCTGTACACTCAGCCGAGACTTTAGCGTGCCGCCAGTGCCGTACGGAACGACCCCATGGCCACGTGTCCCCACTACACTCAGCCGAGACTTTAGCGTGCCGCCAGTGCCGTACAGGACGGCCCCATGGCCACGTGTCCCGGCTACACTCAGCCGAGACTTTAACGTGCCGCCAGTGCCGTACGGAACGACCACGTGTAGTGGGGCCACGTGTCCCCACTACACTCAGCCGAGACTTTAGCGTGCCGCCAGTGCTGTACAGGACGGCCCCATGGCCACGTGTCCCCGCTACACTCAGCCGAGACTTTAGCGTGCCGCCAGTGCCGTACGGAACGACCCCATGGCCACGTGTCCCCACTACACTCAGCCGAGACTTTAGCGTGCCGCCAGTGCCGTACGGAACGACCCCATAGCCACGTGTCCCCACTACACTCAGCCGAGACTTTAGCGTGCCGCCAGTGCCGTACAGGACGGCCCCCACCGCCACGTGTCCCCACTACACTCAGCCGAGACTTTAGCGTGCCGCCAGTGCCGTACAGGACGGCCTCACGGCCGCACGTCCCGGCTACACTCAGCCCCGCGCTCACGGTCGCCAGGCGAGCGTGTGCATTCACGTAGTTGGATTTGGATTAGATTGTGGCTTTACGACGCACTCAGCAGCTGAGGCCATATGGCGCCGCCTGCCTCTCACTCTGGCAGAAAGGGCGGACATCGCGGGGAATCGAACCCCGTACCTCTGGTGCGCCAGACGCTCAGCTTAACCACTGAGCTACCGACGCCCCGCATTCGTGTAGTTGTAGTAGTCCGGAGCCAAACTGCCTCGGTGCACCCAGGAGTGCATGAGGTGGCTGCAACCCATCTACCTACCTTCCTCCTCCCTGGATCTATTTCCCCCCCCCTTCCCATCGGCCTGCAACAACACACGATTCCGTACGGTCCGCAACAATGCAACACCCTACGCATTTTGAGTGGCAGAATAGTGCCGCCGCCCTCACAACCGAGGCCCGCAACAGCCGCAGCATCCCGACGTGACCACAATCGGCAATGGCGACAGCCCTCACCGTCCCAGCAGTCACCACAAATGTTTGGAGGTTATGACCTGTGGAGGTTATGATACGCTGTCAAGCCTCCACATCGCCGTCCGCTCGCCGACACGGCAACACTCCGGGGCATGAACAGATCATCGCGGGACACCACCGTGTCGATACGGCCCATGACGCGTGACGCTCCACGTGAATCACACCCTTAGTCACGGCAGCCGCCGGCCGGAGCTTGCGTGACCAGCGGCCCGCGCCTGGTGCTGCCGTGGGGACCTCATTGCGGGGACCTGCTCAGACGGTCGCGACAACGGTGCGGCGGCGACATGAGCGATCGATCATTCGCGGGAACCGTCGCTGCCGAACAAAGCCTGCCCGCCCGCCACGACACGGGAACACTACACAGTCACAAAGCCTGCCTCCCCACACCAAGACACGGGGAACTCTACAAAGCCACAAAGCCTCCCCACCACGATACGGGAACACTACAAAGCCACAAAGCCTCCCCACCACGATACGGAAACACTACAAAGCCACAAAGCCTGCCCGCCACAACACGGGGAACAATACACAGCCAGAAAGCCAATGCCCCTCTTTGCGAGATCCTGGCTGCACTCGTGGTTCGCATCCGGTAGGACATTTTTGTCCGATCCGGCAGATCCGGCTGACCGCTCCGGCATGATACCAAAATGTCAGATCCGGTTCATCCCTAACACAAATGCGAAACACCAGCCCGCCACAACCAACCTCATCCAAACACGAGCCACCAGCCCGCCGCAACCAACCTCATCCAAACACGAGCCACCAGCCCGCCACAACCAACCTCATCCAAACACGAGCCACCAGCCCGCCACAACCAACCTCATCCAAACACGAGCCACCAGCCCGCCACAACCAACCTCATCCAAACACGAGCCACCAGCCCGCCACAACCAACCTCATCCAAACACGAGCCACCAGCCCGCCACAACCAACCTCATCCAAACACGAGCCACCAGCCCGCCACAACCAACCTCATCCAAACACGAGCCACCAGCCCGCCACAACCAACCTCATCCAAATGCGAACCACTGGCCCGGCGGAACAAGCCTCTTTCAAATGCTAAAAAGTAGCTCATTCAACCCGAAACACCGACTCCCATTATCAGTGTAGGATTTCCATATTTTTTTCTTGGTAGTGGAGTACAAAATGTTGAGCTGGAATACAAAAATAGCAATGCACTTGCCGACAATTAACCTTGTTTTAATGGGGCTGAAAACCAATGTTAGCATTGTTGTATGCATAAACATCTTGGCAAACATCCATGTCCAAAATTTTGCTGCAGTAAAAAAATGAGGAGTTGTCCATAATTAGGTAGCATTGCTTTAATGGAATTACAAATCAATGTTAGCATTTCATGCTGTTACATGCTAAACAATTACACGTTTTACCACACCAGAATTTTACATGGGACACAAGTAAGACTCACTGGGCAATAATGTAGTGCATCATGCCTTGAACCCTTTTTAAAAATGGGAATAACTTGCGAGGTTTTCTAACTATCAGTTAGACTTCCAGTAGAAAGATGAGTTTAAAATGATGAAAATGGTTTTACAAGCTCCTCACAGCAAGATACAATTAACTGGGGGTGGACGCCATCAGTGGACCCTGGGAGGGATGGCGGACACCACGAGGAATCAAAACCCATGACAACCGCCGAGCCAAGGCTTTACACCATTCCACCTTCACCACCAACCTTTGCACCAGGCAAACAAAACCTTCTGGCTGATCTATTTACAACAGGGGAGAAAAACCAGGCGTGGCAAACACCACAGCCAACCCCTACTTCTCTGAACAATGGTCTCTATCGTGCGCCACTTCCTGCCACACTTGCCAGTGTGATCCAAACTTATGGAAATACGACTTCACATCTCATGATGACAATCGACAGATAGTGAAACCGAATGGGCACACTTAGCTATCACTGCCAGTACACATTTGGGTACCCACACCACAAACCTAAAAAATAATCAAACCACAAACACTCACCAACTCCATCATCCCATCCTTCCCAACAGTTGTCAAAGATGTACTGGAAAATAGAGCCGGGTCCGATTCGCTTACCCCATCGGTAGAACTACAGCGGATCACCGGGGCGGCAACAGATGGGTCGGAGTAAGATTGGAACAGGTATTACAGATCCTTCACCGACACCGACACTCACCGACACTGAACTCCAAATGCAGTTATATTTCAAGGCGCACAATTTATCTTAGCACAGATTTCAAAAATATTATTGGACAGTCATTCATAAGTTCACAAATGGCATTGGTTTCTTGGTGTTGTCACCTCGGAGAACTTCATTGCTCCAAAGCCACTTTGAGGAAATATAAAGTGACTTTTTTGCATTGAACGGGCTCATGGTGTCTAAAAAAGTTGTCTCTTTAACAAAATGACCTTCGATTGCGCATTCAAAGCATCTTAATTGCCAAACGAGGCCTGAAATATTTACTCCGGCGATACCAAGTACCGCCAGTTTTGCCAACTAGGGATATTTGTACTTCTTGCCCATGACTCAGAATAATAAATATTGAATAAATGTTGATTAATATAAATGCATAATATATAACAATAAATATTGATAAATATTGAATAAATATTGAATAAATATTGAATACATATTGAATTAAATATTGACGATATAGTGACACAAAAGTAGGATCTTCTCACATGACGTCACATGCCGCCAGTTGTAACTGGACAGCGGAGACGTTTTTAGCGCAACACCGAGAAACATGTCTTGGTATGGCATGCTATACAGGCTGTACGCGTTTCAAAGTTTTGTTATGGTCGACAGGGATTGTTGGTGACTGGGCGCATACGGACTGCTGAAACTGCTAGTTGTTTTCAGGTATGGACTTAGAGTGGTAGAACTCAACCAAACAATGTTGTTCTTCCTTTTCCCTTCTGGAGTACAAAATATTTCATTTTGTCCAGTCACAATCCTGGAGTACAAAATTTATTGGAATGCATAACACCAACAAACGCCAGTTTTTCCAACACTGCCCATTATCCCATCAACCAACTGAACCCCCAAACAACTTACCCGAACTTATTAAATCCCAATGTAAAGCTATTAAGTCCCGAAAGAACGAACCGCTACAGCCAAACCACACACTCACCCGAAGCCGAACACGCCTGCGTCGGCCGAGTCTCCGGCGGCGGCCGGTGGCGGCGCCACCATCGCGTCCACCGTCTCCTCCGGCGGGCCGGCTCGCTCGGTGTTCACCACGTCGGCGAGAGTCCGCGCGTCCGGCTGGTCGCCGCCGTCCAGCTGGCCGTTATCACAGTCCATGGCGCGGCTGCGGCACACGGCCCGGCCCCGGGTGAGTCACTCGCCAGGTCACGACACGACACGACACGACACGACACGACATGACATGAAGCACGGCACGGCTCGACATGGCACGACACGACACGACACGACACGGCCCGGCCCCGGGTGAGTCACTCGCCAGGTCACGTCACGACACGACACGACACGACATGAAGCATAGCACGGCACGACATGGCACGGCACGGCGCGGCGCGGCCCGGCCCAACACGAGTTGGTTGGTTGGTTATTGGTTTTACGACACGTCGACCGTTTGAGTCATATAGCGTCGCCAATCTCTCACGCCGATTGGTCGCGGGCGAAGAGTAGCGACAGGTGAGATTTGACGAGTTGATGACAAACTCAGACGGGTTGTAACGACACACTCAGATGAGTTGTAACGAGACACCCAGATGGGTTGTGACGGAAAAAAGGTGGGGACAACCCGAGCGAATGCCAAAGCTTGTTTCTGACGCAAAGGAGGGGCTAAAACATAAAACAACCTCGCCAGCACCGATGGAACTCCACGTAGTCGAGTCGATTGCCAGGCTAATTTGGTCCAGTAAACGTCACAGGTCTGACAGCTACGCCACGGGAAAAGTGCGTGGGGAGGGGTGTGGGCGCCCAGTTCCGACGCTCATGGCCACTGACCTCCCTCGATATCGACGTGTATTCACGACATCTGACGGCCAAGGGAAAAGCGGGGGAGGGAGGGATATCGACGTAGCCAACGTCGGTAACGGCCCACCCGCACCACAGCGTGTGTCAGGGACCTCTCTCGATATCGACGAGTATTGATGGCATCTGACGGGTAAAGGGGAAGGCTGGGGGAGGGACATCGACACAGCCAATGTCGGTGACGGTCCACCCACGCCACATCATGGTGTCAGGGATCTCCCGATGGAGTGTCGATAACGTCGGTGACGGTCCACCCACGCCACAGCGTGATGTCAGGGACTTCCCGATGGAGTGTCGATAACGTCGGTGACGGTCCACCCACGCCACAGCGTGATGTCAGGGATCTCCCGAGGGAGTGTCGATGGCGTCGGTGACGGTCCACCCACACCACAGCGTGATGTCAGGGACTTCCCGAGGGAGTGTCGATGGCGTCGGTGACGGTCCACCCACGCCACATCATGGTGTCAGGGACCTCCCGAGGGAGTGTCGATGGCGTCGGTGACGGTCCACCCACGCCACAGCATGGTGTCAGGGACCTCCCGAGGGAGTGTCGATGGCGTCGGTGACGGTCCACCCACGCCACAGCATGGTGTCAGGGACCTCCCGAGGGAGTGTCGATGGCGTCGGTGACGGTCCACCCACACCACAGCATGGTGTCAGGGACCTCCCGAGGGAGTGTCGATGGCGTCGGTGACGGTCCACCCACGCCACAGCATGGTGTCAGGGACCACCCGAGGGAGTGTCGATGGCGTCGGTGACGGTCCACCCACGCCACAGCATGGTGTCAGGGATCTCCCGATGGAGTGTCGATAACGTCGGTGACGGTCCACCCACGCCACAGCGTGATGTCAGGGACTTCCCGATGGAGTGTCGATAACGTCGGTGACGGTCCACCCACGCCACAGCGTGATGTCAGGGATCTCCCGAGGGAGTGTCGATGGCGTCGGTGACGGTCCACCCACACCACAGCGTGATGTCAGGGACCTCCCGAGGGAGTGTCGATGGCGTCGGTGACGGTCCACCCACGCCACAGCATGGTGTCAGGGATCTCCCGATGGAGTGTCGATAACGTCGGTGACGGTCCACCCACGCCACAGCGTGATGTCAGGGACTTCCCGATGGAGTGTCGATAACGTCGGTGACGGTCCACCCACGCCACAGCGTGATGTCAGGGACCTCCCGAGGGAGTGTCGATGGCGTCGGTGACGGTCCACCCACACCACAGCATGGTGTCAGGGACTTCCCGAGGGAGTGTCGATGGCGTCGGTGACGGTCCACCCACGCCACATCATGGTGTCAGGGACCTCCCGAGGGAGTGTCGATGGCGTCGGTGACGGTCCACCCACGCCACAGCGTGATGTCAGGGACTTCCCGAGGGAGTGTCGATGGCGTCGGTGACGGTCCACCCACACCACAGCATGGTGTCAGGGACCTCCCGAGGGAGTGTCGATGGCGTCGGTGACGGTCCACCCACACCACAGCATGGTGTCAGGGACCTCCCGAGGGAGTGTCGATAACGTCGGTGACGGTCAATCCACGCCACACCATGGTGTCAGGGACTTCCCGATGGAGTGTCGATAACGTCGGTGACGGTCAATCCACGCCACAGCATGGTGTCAGGGACATCCCGAGGGAGTGTCGATGGCGTCGGTGACGGTCCACCCACGCCACAGCATGGTGTCAGGGACTTCCCAATGGAGTGTCGATAACGTCGGTGACGGTCAATCCACGCCACAGCATGGTGTCAGGGACATCCCGAGGGAGTGTCGATGGCGTCGGTGACGGT
This sequence comes from Ashinkailepas kermadecensis, assembly GCA_034440615.1. Lineage (NCBI taxonomy): Eukaryota > Metazoa > Arthropoda > Thecostraca > Neolepadidae > Ashinkailepas > Ashinkailepas kermadecensis. Next base: position 202,438 of record JAOTOM010004722.1, read on the forward strand.
CCACCCACGCCACAGCATGGTGTCAGGGACCTCCCGAGGGAGTGTCGATGGCGTCGGTGACGGTCCACCCACGCCACAGCATGGTGTCAGGGACTTCCCGAGGGAGTGTCGATGGCGTCGGTGACGGTCCACCCACACCACAGCATGGTGTCAGGGACCTCCCGAGGGAGTGTCGATGGCGTCGGTGACGGTCCACCCACACCACAGCATGGTGTCAGGGACCTCCCGCGGGAGTGTCGATGGCGTCGGTGACGGTCCACCCACACCACAGCATGGTGTCAGGGACCTCCCGAGGGAGTAGCGATGGCGTCGGTGACGGTCCACCCACACCACAGCGTGATGTCAGGGACCTCCCGCGGGAGTGTCGATGGCGTCGGTGACGGTCCACCCACACCACAGCATGGTGTCAGGGACCTCCCGCGGGAGTGTCGATGGCGTCGGTGACGGTCCACCCACACCACAGCATGGTGTCAGGGACCTCCCGCGGGAGTGTCGATAACGTCGGTGACGGTCCACCCACGCCACAGCATGTTGTCAGGGACTCACCGCGGTGCGGAGAGCACGCCGCTGCCGATAGCCTCGGTACACTCAGCTGACGTCCCGCCAGTCAGGAGATTTTCCCGTCACACGGCAATGTGGCGCAGGCGATAGCAGCCGGCTGGGCACCGGGAACATCACCTCGTTAGGTGGTTCTCAAATTGGGCAAGCTGGTCGTCATGAGCGTCGCCTCGTTAAGTGGTTCTCAAAGTGGAGTTCCCGGGCGAGGGTTGGTGTTCTGTTTCGAAATCGTGGATTTGGAGTGGACACTTTTGGGGCACTCAATGTTGAAAACGATCAGCTTCAGCTTCCTTTCGACCACAGAGGCGTCTGTGTGTGCAGTTGGGATTATTTACGCGCGACAGTTGCCGGGCTATATTGTACCCTAAACCCAGGAGCTTCATTTTGTTCTCTCTAGTGAATCTTTTGGCGTATCAAATAGCAATATGCTGCAATAATTACCAACAGCACCAGCCATGGTTCACAAAGAAAAAGAGGATAATTCCACGGGGAGGATGGTTTGGATCACAGAAATGCAGGACGAGGCTGTTATTCAAACTCAGCCCGGGGAATTACGGCATGTTCAGGGGGTGCTGGCGTCGGAAGAAGAAATAGCCAGCTGATGATTGTGCCGCAGTCTGTGTTTTGTGTGCGGGGACAACAGACATACGGTCCGGGAATGGGAGAGGAGTGGGAGAGGGACAGGAGTGAGCAACCGAGAGAGAGAGAGTGGCTAGGAATCGTGCACAAGGTAGCCGAGTGCACCTGCTCGCAACTAGACGGGGAAAAAGGAAAACGCTGCTTGAAAAAATGAAGTGCAAGTCGCAAATTCCTTTACTGAGACCAGAAATTCCTCGCTTAGATGAACAGCAACTCGTTGAGGTAATAAGCATACACCCAGGGTGCACAATGCATTAGTCAATGTGAAGTTTTGGACGCTCTGGGATCATAGCAGTCAATGAAACATTTAGTACAACTGACCACTTAATTAAGCAATACCGAAAGTTCACCGCTGCATTCACTCGCTCCACGTCACCGCGTCTACCATGCAAAATGTCTACCGTCTACCATGCAATATGTCGCCCACTTTCACATACGGGATAATGACCATGACAATGACCATGATCTACGATGAATCAATGAGCAAGATCATTGCTTTGTTGGCTATTAGTATAACAACACGCCGACTGTTTTGGTTGCAAACAGCGTCACCAATATCCAACGCAGGGTAGTCCCACGAAAGGCAACGAACGACAGATGGGACTCGAACCCGCAGCCCTTCGGTTGGTAAGCAGGTACGTTATTTGTTTTACAAGTCGATCGTTGTGCCATATAGCGTCACCAATCTCTCACGCCGATTCGTTACGGGTAGAGTAGCGACAGGTGAGACTCGAACCCACAACCTTTCGATTGCTAGTTATTGTGGTTTAGGGGCGCATCGACTGCATAGCCATAACCTTTCGATTGTGAGACGAGTAATTTACCCCCAGACTACCCCACGTCCACTCCACCACCTGCGCACAAAGTCGACGCCCACTCCACCGAGTCGACGTCCACTCACGACAGCTGCAGTCGACGCACGTCCAACCCCTGCCAACGCCGGCCACCGACTGCCCCCTCCCCCACCTCAACACAGAGAGGGGGCTTTGTCGACGCGCGAGGAATGAGTGTGTGTGGGGGGGGGGGGCACGGCACTGCCTAACGTGGCGGCCGGGGGGACGGGCGCCGGCGGCACATCCAGCGGCCGAGATCGATTGGCCTCGACCACCGCGTGGCCGTTGTCCTGCGGCATTGCCGACCTGGAGCCGAGAGTGCAGCCCAGGAGGCCGAAGACACACAGATGGAAGACGTGGTGACGGGGAGATGAGGGCCGGTGGGGTGGGTGGGGGAGGGGGTGAAGGAACGGCTGCCAGCCGCCGACGTGTTTTGCATCGATGGGCGAGCAAAAAACGACCGATGCGCAGCGGGCTGGCCGCGGCAGCCAAGTCCGGCCCCTGCCAGCACGGGGCAGCACGAGTACCCTCCGGGCCCTGCCAACAGGGGCAGCACAAGTACCCGCCGGGCCCCGCGCACGGGGCAGCACGAGCCCGGCCCCAGCCAACAGGGGGCAGCCACAGGGGCAGGTACCCGCCCGGCCCCTGCCAGGGAGCACAGGGCCGCCGTCTCAACAGGGGCAGCACGGAGTACCCGCCCGGCCCTGCCAACAGGGGCAGCACAAGTACCCGCCCGGCCGGCCCCTGCCAGCACGGGGCAGCACGAGTCGCTGGGCACCAAATATTGTGCCGGATATATTTCGTGACATCAATTTCCTACCATCGTTAAAAATACACATCTATCAGGGAATTTAAATTCATGTCTGGCTTAGGGAAGGACATCACGCAAGGATGTCGCGTACAAATATCACGCAAAGGTATTATGAAAATATAACGGCAGGCAACGACGTCACAATACATCTGCAAATTACTATGCGTCAGAAAACGTCGAAGGTGAAAAATAAAAACTGCTGCTTGCACAGAATGAGGTGTATTTTCAAGGAAAGAATCCGGGAAAACAAAACTCTGCTCGTGTGAGGTGAGCGATCGCAGGAATGTGCACTGACGCAGCAGGCTCGCACATCATCAAGTTGTTTTTGTCCATTATATTTCTAGACGGATGTTCATCTCCCCAAAATATCTTTCACGATCTAGCACCCATCAGAACACAAATTCGTGAACGCACATTTGCCCAAGGATGTTGTTCTGTCAAAGGAGGACGCCTTTTCAAACGTGCCGAGAGGAGCGTACACCACGCTCCTCATCCAAACGTGCCGAGAGGAGCGTACACCACGCCTCTCATCCAAACGTGCCGAGAGGAGCGTACACCACGCTCCTCATCCAAACGTGCCGAGAGGAGCGTACACCACGCTCCTCATCCAAACGACACTTCCACGGCATATCTAGTCCGGACACGACATCACGAGTGTCACGATATGTCACGTCACGATATGACGTGTCATGTCACGATGTCATGACACCGACTTCGGCACAACGGACTGCAGACTGCGGCTCCTCTCACAACCGATACGACAACGGCTGTTTGTTGTTTATTGTTAAAAATAAACAGTGCTGTATAAACAGTGCTGCATACGCTCATCTCAAATGTGCTTTATTGTTGTTAGATTTTAAATCAGGAGACGGTCAGTAGGCATTTTATCTTATATTTTCAACTGTGATTTGACGAGAGGGCTGAAAAGCCATGACGTACATGCCTTGTTTCTACATTGCCTGGACTATGGAGACCTCAATATATGATTGATTGATTGATTGATTGATATTGGGTGGTTCACGACGCACTTTATGCACATTTACGGCTAATGGCGCCGCCCACATTGTCTCGCCGGCGGGCCGCGTGATTGGGAAATGTCCCGAGCGGTGCGAGCGTTGAACCCGGGACCTTTCGAACCCAGAGCTCAACACCTTAACCACTCGGACATCCCCGCCCCGACACGACAACGCGTCTCCCTGGCCACGCAGAGTGCCACTCTTCCTGAGCACACGCGTGTCTGGGCCCGACTCCGGGTTACTTGAGCTTAGTCTCTCGTCGCATTGATGCCCGTTGGCTGGCATCAAAGTTGGCATTTGTTCCGCTGGTTGAGGTCTGACAGTGGGTCACCTGAGGTGTACATGACAGACGACACGCGTCTGACAGTGGGTCACCTGAGGTGCACCTGAGACGAAACGCGTCTGACAGTGGGTCACCTTAGGTGCACTTCGCAGATGACAGACTGCGGTTTAATTCGTGAACTGAGCTTGTTTGTTTCCCACTGTTAGAGATAAGAATACAGCAATGGCTGAAAGTGATGCTCATGATGTCGTTCGGGCCGAGCGCTGTCCCACGCAGAGTACATAATAATACGTATTTTCGTCAGCACGATCAGCCAACCGAGACGACAAGAATCTCTCAAGAGTCAGCCACGCCACCTAGTGATGTGCGCGTGCAAACACAAACTGTTTTTCTTTCTGTTTAACCACACTCCGCACTCACAGGATGCGGAGCGAACCCACAGTAAACGTCTGTCGCAAAGTCGAACAGTACATCCCAAACTCGATGAGCCCATTCCCACATGGGAGGTGAGCCGGCATCCACGGATCAGCATGATCTGCTGGGGGCGGGGCGGGGGGGGAGGGGAGGATCTGACTGACAGAACAGGGCACTGAACGAGCAAAACAGACAACAGCCGGTGCCGAAACAGAGTAGGCACGCTGGCACCGGCCGCCGCTGACTGTGACGTCGCCGTACCGAACAGGTCACAGACTGCCAAAGGACGCGCAGAGGTCAGGTCAGACTGCCAAAGGTCAGGTCAGGTCGCCGGTCCGACTGCCAAAGGACCGACACGGGTCAGATTCCAGAACTGGTCAAGGCTACCCAAAGGACCGGCACAGGTCAGGTCGCAGGTCAGGTCCTAAAACAGGTCACACGCTGACAAAGGACATGGCGCATACCAAGTCAAAGACATCCATAGGATACACATCCCAAGATAGAACAGAACGCCCTTGGACTGGTTGGTTCGAGTCTCACCTGTCGCTACTCTTCGCCCGCGACCAATCGGCGTGAGAGATTGGCGACGCTACATGACTCAACGGTCGACGTGTCGTAAAACCAATAACCAACCAACCTTGGACTGGTTGCTGTGGTATCGGAGTGTATCGACCAGATGCGACCATCCAGCATCCAGCACCTGCTGCTTGTCCTCGCGCAAACAGCCCCGAGGACCCTCAGAAGAGTGTACCCATTCACAAGACCCCAGCCGAGCGCACCCACCCACAAGACCTGGGGCAGAGCGGTTCCGACTGTGGGTGGACACACGTTGATCGCCTGCATCACATCACCGAACAACAACACACACCACCAGCCATTCACCACGCCCCTGTTTGCGGAGTGGCGAATCTCGTCGGCGCCAACGCACGTGCCACTCACACGCGGTGTAGTGCGGCGGCCGACACACAGCCTCACTGACGGTGCGGCAGCAGAGGCCGAGGCGGCCACACAAAGGGGCGCGTGGTGCCGGTGTTCGCCGAATGGTGAATGCCGGGTGTTACCAGTGCACTGTCTGCCGCAGATAGCAGCATCAGATCTCGTCAATGCCGGGTGTTACTGGTACACTGTCTGGTGCAGATAGCAGCATCAGATCTCGTCAATGCCGGGTGTTACTGGTACACTGTCTGGTGCAGATAGCAGCATCAGATCTCGTCAATAGCGGGTGTTACTGGTACACTGCCTGGTGCAGATAGCAGCATCAGATCTCGTCAATGCCGGGTGTTACTGGTACACTGCCTGGTGCAGATAGCAGCATCAGATCTCGTCAACGCCGGGTGTTACTGGTACACTGTCTGCCGCAGATAGCAGCACCAGATCTCGTCAATGCCGAGTGTTACTGGTACACTGCCTGACACAGATAGCAGCATCAGATCTCGTCAATGCCGGGTGTTACTGGTACACTGTCTGACGCAGATAGCAGCATCAGATATATCGCATCATCGTGAGGGATAATTATGCCGCTGCTATCTTTTTCACGATATGTTTTGTCCGTGTACCGAAGTCAAAAATGATGGCATGTGGATAGCATAGTGGAGGTATCCTTCTCACTTCTGTGGATTGTTGATCAAGGTGAGAAACATAGCCCGCTCATGGATTTTTGGCATCCGGAACATTATCTTCTCGATAATTATCCTCTAATTTTTTTTCTCATTTGATGGTTGAATGGTGCTGTTTAAGAATGTAATGACCTGTGATAAAAGGATCAAGATTCACTGGAAAGAGCAAAATTCTGATATCACAAGTTTGAAGAAAAATATATCGCCTATTTGATTACCAAAGCTTTTCCTCTCCACATACAGGATTATAAAGCACAAATCCAACCATGTTGTTGATAATAGCCAGAGCTCTACTGCTGAATTGCCTGTAGCATGTACGCAACGGCTAATGCTAGGCGGGTAGTGTGGGCAAGGATAGTTCCAGTTGAGCAGATATGATTGCCTCTCTTAGTATCCGAAGTGTCCCCAGATGGAGATGAGACGCCACCCCAAATGGAAAATCCACCCCCTTGGGATGGACGAGTGCACGGACACCCTGCACGATCAATATTTAGCCAAAGCCAGCTCTGAATAGGGAAGGTGCCTTTGTGAGGCGCAACTGCCACCTCCCTCCTCCCTCCTCCCCCCACACTCAACAAATTCTTCAGCTAAAGAATGTGCCACATCAATATTACGCCCCCTTTGCAACATCATATATCCATCAGTGACAGGTGTGTCACCATCAGTGACAGGTGTGTCAACGCCAGTGACATATTTGTCACCATCAGTGGCAGGTGTGTCACCATCAGTGACAGGTGTGTCAACACCAGTGACATATTTGTCAACATCAGTGACAGGTGTCACCATCAGTGACAGTTGTCACCATCGGTGACAGGTGTCAACATCAGTGACAGGTGTATCAACATCAGTGACAGGTGTGTCACCATCAGTGACAAGTGTGTCACCATCGGTGACAAGTGTCAACATCAGTGACAGGTGTCAACATCAGTGACAGGTGTGTCAACATCAGTGACAGGTGTGTCACCATCAGTGACAAGTGTGTCACCATCGGTGACAAGTGTCAACATCAGTGACATATTTGTCAACATCAGCGACAGTAGTCACCATCGGTGACAGGTGTCAACATCAGTGACAGGTGTGTCACCATCAGTGACAGGTGTGTCACCATCAGTGGCAGGTGTGTCACCATCAGTGACATGTGTGTCAAAATCAGTGGCAGGTGTGTCAACATCGGTGACAAGTGTGTCAACATCGGTGACATGTGTGTCACCATCAGTGACAGGTGTGTCAACATCAGTGACAGATTTATCAACATCAGTGACAGGTGTCACCATCAGTGACAGGTGTGTCACCATCAGTGACAGGTGCGCATACAGGCTATGATCATGCACTGTTGGCAGCTCAATTTAGTATACCACGCCCCTACCACTCATTTTGTTATTATGTAATTAGTTCACTGATTTTATTTCACTGGGCTAGAACTAAGGTCTCCACACCGGAACGAGTGCCTTAGCCAGATTGCAAAGCATGACAGAGGTCTGGATGGTGCCAAACAGCACCATCGTACGTGCACACAGACGCGACCATTGACCTTCGACACCTCTGCATATCGACGGCCTGTGCTTCAGTACACAGCAATTGACACTAGTCCTGGACTGGTGCCACGGCAGCAATTTTGTCGAGATTGCCATACCTTGCAGTCTGGGGCCTGGGGATAATACACTGTGTGGTGATTGTCCGTTAGGACTGAGTTGGAAACCAACAATTTTCCATAAGGAATAGTGATGACATGGGAAGGGGGGGGTTCTGAAGTGAAACTCAACATCCCTCCTCAACTCAAGTGGGTCTGTATCGCTACCATACTTTTTTTTTTTTTTTTTTTTTAAAATAAATTTAAACCGAGTTATTGCTGGGGTGGTTTTGTGAACCAGGGTTCTATTGCTAAGCAGAGCTTGTTGCGTGGACCCTGGCCCCACCACCCGATCCACAAATTCCAGTTGAACGGAAGAATTTTGACCGAAAGTTTAACGTGCCGTCAATGCACCGACACGGCCGCCCGGTAGCTCGTCCCCGGCCTTATCGGGCCAGCTGCCAACTGACCCTCCCAGCCGGGGGCTAAATGCGAGCGCGCGAAGCGGCTCGAACCCTGTGTTGCCAGGACAGGGGAGACCAGTTAAGGGAAGCTGCCACCACACACACCTTGCCACCTGACTCCAGTTGTGTCAGGGAGGCTGTGATACGAAGTCTGCCAACCGCTACTGCTCAGCTTTGCCAGCTGTGGCATCACAATGGGCATGTGTACAAAGCTCAATGTGAAGGAATGTTGGGGGCGGCCAGGTCCTCATGACAGTCCGACAATGTGCACTACAATGATACAACCTGGCCCCAATTTTTGGTGAATTTGCATATTAGTTCGGGTATGGCATTCCGAGGTGAGAATACTGTCGAAATATGCTTCTTAAAGCGACTATGACGATGTTCGTAAGGGCCAGTAGACGTTCGTAAGGGCCAGTAGACGTTCGTAAGGGCCAGTAGACGTTCGTAAGGGCCAGTAGACGTTCGTAAGGGCCAGTAGACGTTCGAAAGGGCCAGTAGACGTTCGTCAGGACCATTAGACGTTCGTCAGGGTCAGTCAGTGATAAATAATGCGTGAAATAGGGTGGAATACACCACTTACTGAACACTGAATCGACATCCTTCCCAAATAACTATCGACATCGTGCTTCTTGGTACGTGCTTGTGAAGTCTGAATGCCTCGTTTCTAGCATTATTCCGTGTATAAGCATCATGCTTATGCTCACTATAACAGATCCTGGATCGTGATAACGATCATCTCACAGTACAATTTCAAGTAAAGAGATGGCCTATGATGTGCTATGTTATACAACGCCAGTTTATAGCATAGGTATTTGTATTGTTATCGTTGATATTGGTGTCCCCGAATTACATAGCTCTAAAAAAACACGCAAAGTGGGTATATTATGTACGCAATGGTGCCAGAACTAGGTTTAAAGACCGAAGTGTTTTAAACGGCATCATTTTCATGTCGATTTCGACATCCCGCTGTACTCGTTTCGACATCTCACACCTAACGAGACATCATTATTTTAACACTAGGGTCAGTAGACGTTCGTAAGGGCCAGCAAACCTTCGTAATGTTTGCCGACGGGGAGTTCCAAGAGACGCCGACGGGGAGTTCCCGAGAAGTGCCGACGGGGAGTTCCCGATCCAGGTGTCCGTCACCCACGGGGAAGACCTAAAAAAACGACCCTTCGGTGTCACAGTGCCCGCCTCTCAAGTCATAATTTCTGTCTGACATGTCTTACTCCGAACCTATTGCACTATCGGACGGACCTTTGGTTCCTTAACGACGCATCCGCCCGCCCGACCATATAGCGTCGCCAATCTCTCGCGCCGATTGGTCGCGGGCGGGCCGGGTAATCCCACCGGTTGTGCGTCTAATGCACTATCAGAGGAATGTGGGTGGTGGTGCTCTTGGCTGACGACAGTCATGACATCACTCAGTCATCACTCATCACTCAGTCATGACATGAGCATCACGACAGTCACGGCATCAGCCCACGACAGTCATGATATCAGCTGACGACAGTCAGGATATCAGCTGACGACAGTCATGACATCAGCTGACGACAGTCATGACATCAGCCGACGACAGTCATGACATCAGCCGACGACAGTCATGACATCAGCCGACGACAGTCATGACATCAGCCGACGACAGTCACGGCATCAGCCCACGACAGTCATGATATCAGCTGACGACAGTCAGGATATCAGCTGACGACAGTCATGACATCAGCCGACGACAGTCATGACATCAGCCGACGACAGTCATGACATCAGCCGACGACAGTCACGGCATCAGCCCACGACAGTCATGATATCAGCTGACGACAGTCAGGATATCAGCTGACGACAGTCATGACATCAGCCGACGACAGTCATGACATCAGCCGACGACAGTCATGACATCAGCCGACGACAGTCACGGCATCAGCCGACGACAGTCATGACATCAGCCGACGACAGTCATGACATCAGCCGACGACAGTCACGGCATCAGCCCACGACAGTCATGATATCAGCTGACGACAGTCAGGATATCAGCTGACGACAGTCATGACATCAGCCGACGACAGTCATGACATCAGCCGACGACAGTCATGACATCAGCCGACGACAGTCACGGCATCAGCCCACGACAGTCATGATATCAGCTGACGACAGTCAGGATATCAGCTGACGACAGTCATGACATCAGCCGACGACAGTCATGACATCAGCCGACGACAGTCATGGCATCAGCTGACGATAGTCACGGCATCAGCTGACGAGAGTCATGACAGCTGACGAGAGTCATGACAGCCAACGACAGTCATGACATCAGCCGACGACAGTCATGGCATCAGCTGACGACAGTCATGGCATCAGCTGACGATAGTCACGGCATCAGCCCACGACAGTCATGATATCAGCTGACGACAGTCAGGATATCAGCTGACGACAGTCATGACATCAGCCGACGACAGTCATGACATCAGCCGACGACAGTCATGACATCAGCCGACGACAGTCACGGCATCAGCCCACGACAGTCATGATATCAGCTGACGACAGTCAGGATATCAGCTGACGACAGTCATGACATCAGCCGACGACAGTCATGACATCAGCCGACGACAGTCATGGCATCAGCTGACGATAGTCACGGCATCAGCTGACGAGGTTGACAGCTGACGAGAGTCATGACAGCCAACGACAGTCATGACATCAGCCGACGACAGTCATGGCATCAGCTGACGACAGTCATGGCATCAGCTGACGATAGTCACGGCATCAGCTGACGACAGTCATGATATCAGCTGACGACAGTCATGATATCAGCTGACGACAGTCATGACATCAGCCGACGACAGTCATGGCATCAGCTGACGACAGTCATGGCATCAGCTGACGATAGTCACGGCATCAGCCCACGACAGTCATGATATCAGCTGACGACAGTCAGGATATCAGCTGACGACAGTCATGACATCAGCTGACGACAGTCATGACATCAGCCGACGACAGTCATGACATCAGCCGACGACAGCCATGGCATCAGCTGACGACAGTCATGGCATCAGCTGACGATAGTCACGGCATCAGCTGACGACAGTCATGACATCAGCTGACGACAGTCATATCAGCTGACGACAGTCATGGCATCAGCTGACGACAGTCATATCACGACAGTCATATCAGCTGACGACAGTCATGGCATCAGCTGACGACAGTCATGGCATCAGCTGACGACAGTCACGGCATCAGCTGACGACAGTCATGATATCAGCTGACGATAGTCATGATATCAGCTGACGATAGTCATGTCATCAGCTGACAGTCATGGCATCAGCTGACGACAGTCATGGCATCAGCTGACGATAGTCACGGCATCAGCCCACGACAGTCATGATATCAGCTGACGACAGTCAGGATATCAGCTGACGACAGTCATGACATCAGCCGACGACAGTCATGACATCAGCCGACGACAGTCATGACATCAGCCGACGACAGTCATGGCATCAGCTGACGACAGTCACGGCATCAGCTGACGACAGTCATGACATCAGCTGACGACAGTCATGCTATCAGCTGACGACAGTCATAATATCAGCTGACGACAGTCATATCAGCTGACGACAGTCATGACATCAGCCGACGACAGTCATGGCATCAGCTGACGATAGTCACGGCATCAGCTGACGACAGTCATGATATCAGCTGACGACAGTCATGATATCAGCTGACGACAGTCATGACATCAGCCGACGACAGTCATGGCATCAGCTGACAATAGTCACGGCATCAGCCCACGACAGTCATGATATCAGCTGACGACAGTCAGGATATCAGCTGACGACAGTCATGACATCAGCCGACGACAGTCATGACATCAGCCGACGACAGTCATGGCATCAGCTGACGATAGTCACGGCATCAGCTGACGAGAGTCATGACAGCTGACGAAAGTCATGACAGCCAACGACAGTCATGACAGCTGACGACAGTCATGACAGCCGACGACAGTCATGACATCAGCTGACGACAGTCATATCAGCTGACGTGTTTATGAGCGAGCATCGAACAATGAGAATGATATAGACTATGAGAATGACATAGATTGCACTGCTATTTGTGTGTTCAGCTTCAGATAATACGTGGTGTGCAAGTGTACGGGCTCGGGTAGCGAAATGTGCTTGGCAGTTCAGTTCCGTAGTTGATTCAGATACAAGCGTATCTGCGCCAACCAGTTCTTGTAACATAAGTATGCGCACAACATGACAATTTTCATTTTGCAAAACATGGCAGCGTTCAACTTCGTCCTTCCCATGAATCTGCATGCATTCAGCACCATTATGGATGTCCATCTGCACTAACTGATGCAACAAACAACAACAACGTCTATATCATTACCAACCTAGCCAGGGCAGTAGTCAGTGCACCAATATATCCTAAGTTACAAATTTAGGGTGCTTTCGCAGAGCCCCGGGCGACAAGGATTCTATGTTGACGTCACGGATGACGTCATATCGCAACTATTCTGCGCGATTTGGTGCATCCGCACGATGCGTGATATTTTGGGTGCCACACAGAATGTAGGTCAGGCGCAAGGAATGCTCTTCCCATATATCGCCCAAATGAGACAGAAATGGCGCAACTCGTGTGAACTTGGCCAGATTACGTGGGGAGCAAACATACTTCTAGACAACATTTCTGGGGGAATGTAAATTGCGAATGCCTCGATTGTGATGAGCTGGTCAATAAAAATGAATATCAAATACCTCCATAGGCATGGCAATATAAAAAATGCAAAAAAAGGACAAATGGGCTCCCCATAAATTGCAATGTAAATGAGTCCATATTTCAGAACGAAGCTATCAAACAGAGTATAAGCTGGTGGCACAAATGTGTAAGTTGATAAATATATCCCTTGCTTTAATTACACCTACAGGCACAGCCCGGGTCCACTCTTACCTGAGGTTCGCGAGCCAAAAACGATCTTTGACTACATTGTTGGTCTCCATTGTAGGATCTCCATTGAGTATGCTCTAGTTTTAGCGATTTCCCTAGGTATCATTTTCAGGCAGTCTATGGAGTATTCTGAAGTATCTGAAGATGGTTGAAATGCAAATATATTACCAATTTTCAAAAAGGGAAGCATGAAGTGTTCAGGAAACCACAGGCCAGTCAGTCTGATCTCAGTTGTTTGCAAGGTGCTTGAAAAACTGGCCAAAGACAATGTTCAGACTCATCTAGATAGTCTTGACCTGTCAAGGAATACTGAACATGGATTTCAATCTGGGAGATCTTGCTTAACTAACATACTGGAGTGCATGGTGTGTGATCAGATAAGTAGACAATCAAGGCAGGATACATGTTGTCTACTTAGACTTTAGCAGGGCTTTTGATAAAGTTGCACACATACATATGCTTCATTGACTAGAGCAGCATGGGATTGATGGAAAACTTCCAGGTTGGATTGAAGCATAGTTGATGGGATGGACATAAGGGCATGAAGCTGGTAGGAATGGCCAACAATCTAGGAATATTAAGCAGTTTGAGGACCCAAAAAGATGGGCTGACAAATGGCAGATGTCTTTCAACTATGAGAAATACAACCCTGTGCATGTGGGTCTGGAGGAGGGACATTGTGATATGCAATGGAAGGTAATGAATTGGATGTCATTGAATAGCACACATATTAGGTGTGTTAGTTTCAAGTGACCTTCAAGCAGAAAACAAAGTAACTCAGCCAGGATCAGGACAACCAGAAGGCTAGGACTCATTAATAGGCAATGTGTCACAAATTTGCAATATTGGGTGTCAAGGTCAGGGTGTAAAAACAATTTTATATTGATATAGCATCTAAGTTCTGAGAAATGTAGTCATGCAAATCAGAAATTTGGTCTATTTCAAGGTAAAGAATCAGCTGAATGTGGTTCCATTTCCATTACAGATCACAAACCCTCAAAGGATAAATTATTTTATTTACATCCTAACTGAGCAAACATTGACACCCTATTAATAGCAGTGTTAAACTAATGGTTTCTTGTTAGGTGTGAGGTGTGAAAACGAGCACAGTATGATGTCAAAATTTGCCATGGAATTAGTGTGATTTAAAATGCTTTTGATGTCTTTTGGACTCGGATTTGAGCCAATGGTGTACTTATGACTGTACCTTTTCATTTGTTTTGATATTGATAATTTAGGAAGAGCTATATTTGTGATAGGGTGAAAATACCTGTGGTATTAACTGGTATTGTATGCCATATTACATTATAGGTAATCCTTTCCCTGAAATTGTGCTGTAAAATGATCATGTATCACAATTCATTATCAGTAGTTTGAGCATGACACTCATAAACAAGATACTGTTAGAAAGGAGACACAAAGACTTCACAAGCACACATCAAGGAGAATGATGTCCATACTTCTTGGAGAAGGATGTTGATTGAGTGTTCAGAAAGCGGTATATTCCACCCTAATTAACGAATAATTTATCACTTATTAATGTATGTGAAATGTAAAAACCACCTTCTGCACTTCTCACCCCTCTATTTCCAACTGCATGAGACAATGAACTGAATTTGGCAGCAGGGTTTTTTTTGTGGGAAGACAAATTTGACAGCAATCAACTGAGACAAATATAGTGCACTCTGCTTATTGTTTTGTTGTCTCCAATTGCTATGATTTTCTTCTTCTCATGATTTATAAAGTCATATGTGAAGTATCAATGGATTATCAGCCCACCCACTCCGGGTACCTATTTCTGCATCAATAGCAGCACCAGTAGCATGGATGGCCCCACCACACACAGAAGAGATCTTGTTGAAAGTGCCATACTTCGCAGTCTGATATATCAATACATGAAAATCACAAACACAAAACATGGATTCTTTTGATCAGTTCTAGAGTAGTGCAAGCATTAATGACACCACCAAAACATTCAGTGTAGCTCTTCTATTGCACCATTACTTGAGTGGCATTGTTTTACATCATGAATCTCTTGCTTATGTGATTTCCCAGACATGATAGAGGAAGGCATTGCTATGTAAGCTTCAGGAAGTCCAGTCCATCAGTTTTTCCTAATCTGTTTTCATGGGCTTCAGTATAAATACCTTTTCAAAAGAACAATTTCCTTTTCTGGTATTATTCGAGATCAAGGTAAAACATGATTCTTTGCAATTTTTTTACACAAATTATTTTAACATGAAAAATACAATGTGACCACTCATTTTCTGTGCAAATGATTACTTTTTGGTTGACAAATAAATACACCATCATAATTTTCACTCCACCTATTTTTTTATATATAAAAAATCAAATGTTACATTAATCTGCAAGCTTACCCCTTTTCCAATTCAATTCTCAAAATTTTCAAAATAAAAAACAAGCCTAACCTAACCCCATGCTTTCCTTTATAGCAATAAAATGTGTGAGACACATGCCTTGTGAATACTTTAAAGTACAATAATACCATAATATCCTCCTTGTATAGGCTCAACCATGAGAGATGGATCTCTTATGTTTTAACACTTTATGACAACCTTCTGTTGCTGAATAGCATACCAATCATGCTCACATGGTTCATGCTAGAAACCTTGCAGATGAGGAAAACTTTACATAGATGCAACCTTTAAATTACCTGTATCAAACCTAGATCGGTAGGAGCTAAGCGTACATGTTTTGTTGAGTTGCCCACAGGGTGGAAATTTAGGCACTTCTTAAGATATTTCATATCTGAAAACATTTTTGCACTCTGGGTTCATACTGGATACGATGGGCTTCACATGTACTCTGACACAAATGTGGGAACAAAGATATCAATAACAACAAACACAGAACAACACCCAAAATAAATGTTGGTTATTCCACTTACAGTTACCACTCAAACAAACCACTTTTTGTAGCAGTCACCAGCCAGACCACAGCTTCACACACTCCATCAATCTCAACCACCAGAATTGCCAACAACAATGCACCAACAGCACTTGCAAGATGATGCACATGCACACTGAGTACAATGTTCTCCTGCTCTGGAGCCGTGTCTTGGAAAACCGGTGTTCTTG
This sequence comes from Ashinkailepas kermadecensis, assembly GCA_034440615.1. Lineage (NCBI taxonomy): Eukaryota > Metazoa > Arthropoda > Thecostraca > Neolepadidae > Ashinkailepas > Ashinkailepas kermadecensis. The sequence goes on from JAOTOM010004722.1 coordinate 218,684, forward strand.
CCACCCATATAGTATGAAAAATTGACAGCTTTAAGAGACGTTCTCCAGAGTCCTGAAGGCCACCGATCAAAATTGGCTGTGTGAGCATTTTCTGTTCCGAAATCTGTCTGTCAACCAATCAATGCAAGGTATTTTTTAATATGACATCATAACCATTAGCAACTTTGAACACATGGTTAAGAGTGTCATACTGCAAACACAAGACTTTGACTGATCCTTTGCTTTGATCACATCCAACTGTGGAGTGTGCAGTAGATGAGTTGTTCATATTACATAGGAAATTGGGTAATCTTTACCTTTCGGCCAACATATACTGCCAAGGTTGGTGATTTGTAAAGGTGTCGCATACAATGTCGCATATGTTTCATGACGTCATGGCCAAAAATTTGCTTCGGAGGATTCTGGTTTTCCGGTTAGGTTAGGTTAGGTTAGATTATATTATGCTATGATACATTTTGTATATTATGCTACATTATCTTAGTCTAGGTTAGGTGGTAATCTTTACCGACACCCGAGTCCTGTGACGTCACTTCCCTGACTCCTGTGACGTCACTGTTCCCCACTGTAAACCCGTTTACAAATCAGTAACCTTGGCAGTATGTGTCGGCCGAAAGGTAAAGATTACCGGAAATTGGCTGTGCAGGTAGGTATGTGCTCTGAGCTGAGGGTGAAGTGTGAAGTATTTTTGTTTGTTTCTCACATGGCTAACCTTGTACTGAGACCAACAGTGAAAGGAAAGCATGTTGCTCCTGTGAGTTATGAGACGAATCAGTGCTGATTATTACGAGTCACTGTCGGCCGGTGTCATCCATTGTTCACTTCTTTGTTCCTATGTTTTGACATTTGATTTAACCAAAAATGAGAATGCATATTACTTATGCATATTATGTGGGTACTGATTACATAGGGTTTTCCGGTCGGTTACTGGTAAACAGATTCCATGCATCAAAAAATAAAAAATAAATGTCCATGAAAATGTTATCCGGAAGAAGTCGGTATGCACTCCAACTCCCAACCAGGAAAGTAAGTTTCCCACTCTGGTTGCCCACGTCTAAAAAGCAGTGCTCTTTTGAAGGCAGTCTAAAAAGCGCTATTGGCGCCTTCGCTACGTGAGACGGCGCCGTTAAAGAACGCAGCCAAGGCGATTTTGGTAATTCCATTTTCACGTACCCACGAGAGCTCTGGACGTAAAGAACGCATCACATTACTTCCACTCATTTCAAAATAAGCCTCAGAGTAGGAATTGGCATATGCTATGGCATTCAAGTTGTACCAGGAACGTGATTATACTTGAATGCGTTTGGTATGTACGATCTACTTTGACCTGAGCAGCGGTAGAGCCGGTCTCGCTATACCCAGGTGCCTACCTAGGTAAGTAGGCACCTGGATTAACTGAAAAGCCCATGGTAATCGCCCACGATACTGTCCATGGTGATCGTGATCGCATACATCGGTCGCCTTACCTTCTAGATGCCGAAGTATACAGACTATATGGCCTTGTACAGACTACAGTCCCCTCCAACCGAGTCGTACTACACACTGGATAAAACCCGCGCATTCCCCGCTGAGGCCGCTAGTGCGCTCACTATGTATGACGTTTCGGTCAGTCTCGACGACGTTTTCGCAAGCACTTACTAAATATGCCTTGGCTGTGCTGCCTAGTGGTGGAAATGTGTGTCAAAATGAAATGACGATTCGCGTAGCGGCCTGTAATGATATGTTTTTGTTGTATTATTTTGACAGTCCAACACATACATATTTTCTAAACTGGTATTATCATAATATATATATTGCTGTAGAATACAACCAAACTGAGCGAATGGCATGAACTTGTCATCTCTATACCTTCAATCTGGATATAGTTTTCGTTCGAGGAAATAAATGAAAACAATACCTGCCTTGATATGAATTATGACGACCGAATTTATTGGTAACTTTTAGATTGGCGTACTAGATAATTATAATCATGTTTTCGATATATCAATAAATTAACGAATATTCATGTTTTGTGGGTGCTGAGGGAAGTGTCGAACGCTCTGTCAGCGTAGCGCTAGCCCCATCTATGCTTACTATAAAATACTTCAGGTTCGACATTATCTGAACCAATATAGGGAACCGACAGGGACATGGTAGGCACACATGGTGGTATGCTTTACTGACGGGTCTGGATTTCGTTACGGGGGTGCGGGCTTATTTTTGAGGGGGCGCCCTTTCCATCCGGAGAAGCACCTTCGGCTAAAAGTTCGTTGAGTGTGGGAAATTGAAGGCATAAGGTGTAAGAACAGGGGGCAAGGGGCCATGACCCTCCACTTTCTATGAAAGTTTAACATTAATGTTATGGCGATGAATGGAAAGAATGAACTTAAAAATATATTTTACCCCCCCGCCCCCTCCACTTTTTGAGACGTTCCTACGCCTCTGAGGGGAGGGATGGGTGCATTCGAGCTTCCCACATGCCGAGGACGTTTTCTATTCGGAGAAGCGTCTTCGGCTGAAAAATGTGTTGAGGATGGAGGGGGTGAAGGTGCATTCAACCTTCACAGAAAGATCGTGCCTTTGCCGAAGGGGAAATAATGCATGGGAAATAAAAAGAAATAATGCATTATTTCGTTTCTTTGTTTCGAGCTAATGCTACCTGGACAAGCGACCATCTATGTCGGAGACCTTAATCGGGTTCCTAAGGGGAGGGAGGAGGGTGGCCGTCCCCTAGGGCCCCGCTGGATCTGTTAGGTAGCTTGATGCAATTCGATGGAGATATGCCCCGTTGTCATACAAGTGGGTAGAAACAAATGAAAAACGTTGAAAAATAGAACGTCGAAACGGAAGACAGATGAACAAATTATGTGGAAGAAGTTATGCAGAACTCAGCAATGGTAGAATAGAACCTTCATGACGATGCAAATTCATTTAATATGCACCAGAAGCCTGATCAGAAGGGTACGAGTGCCGACACTCGATTCGTACATGTTCCATCATTGTACATTGCGAATGTTGCAAAAATAATTGTTGCCACCCATAGGGCTAGTCTTCGGAACATAATTTCGTCGAGCGGGAGGGCGCAACACATGAAAGCAATAAGCGGGCACAAGTGGGTTGGGGCCATGCCACTAGTATCCCATGTTATAAGTTTATATTATTTAGAGGTGCAAAGGCTACATGGGGGGGGGGTGGGGTCATGCAAGTGCCCTCACAATATCATATAAAGCTTCACCCCTGCCACCACGTATTGTCAATTCACTAAGCTGATAATTGCAGTGCAACCTTTTATACCTCATGAAGATGGTGCTACAAGCTCCAGGTGTTTTATCTTGCATATATTTGGAGAAGATTGTATCCGTTGAATTATGACCCTCGCAATGCTGATGACTCCCGAGTGTTAAAGTTGGAAATTGAGAGCGTAGTCCAGCTCACCTCACCACATTCACAGACATTTCCTCGGGTAGCCCAGGCAAATCTTTCAACGCCAGATTTAACCCGATTTTTATCAGTTGATTGTGATATGCTTCCATCGCTCATTTTCGCAAAACGCCTTGCTTACCTCGAGACGACGAGAAGGGGGAAATTCAATTTTCCTAAAGAGGAAAACGTTGCTCGGCCTACAACCAAATGCGACCAGTGTAGCAGACGCAGAAAACAAATGCACTCCTCTTCACTAAATGTATTCCACAAGGTACAAGCATTTATAGACACAAATGGTAACAGACGCAAACAGAACACATCAGTGCACACGCATATTTCACTGGCGGATCCAGAGGCGGGCGTGCACTGTATGATCCCGTGCCCGGTCCAGATCGGTGAACGACAATTTTCATATAACCGATAAAAGTGCCGCATCGCGAAGGTTCATCCGTACCAACTTCAAACGGCCAAACGCACCATCACGCCATCCCGCCGTCGGAATGTTCAGCGAAAGGCGTCCCCTGGACAGAAATGTTTTAAGCTGTTCGTGCATATCCTCCACTGCCCTCATCCCTGTTCTGGATCGACGATTCCACGGTAGACAATAATACCAAGCGAAGAATCAAATCAAATCACGTAATCAAATGTTCTGTGAGAGGCGTCAATTACCTTGCCCTCCTCTGTTACATAAACCCTGGGATCAGGCTGCGAATTGGTCGAAAAGTATCCCAACAGCTATTTGGATACAATATTAATTTGGTTCTTACGAGTGCCTATTTGCACCAACTTGAAATAATCTCAGAGAATGGAAAATCTGACGACTCTTACTACCTTCACGCCACAGCTTCAATGCTTTCCAGGAAAGACACCTATACACAAAACCATCAAATGTGTGCAACACAAGGCCATCATTGATCCTGCAGCTGGAACGACATGCTTCGAACATGTGCTAGGCCTGTGTCGAGGCAGTCGCAGCACATTAAGAACATCAAGTGTCATAATAGCGCATGCCAACGACATGCCAGTATACTTTTGTCGTGAAGTGGCCTGTCACAGCCTATAATTAATATATGTGAGCCCTCTCTTCAGTTGTGCACAAAATGACACCGCTGTCCCACGACCACCGGGTGTCCCACTGTGGTCGGAGAGGTGGTTGTCGGGCAGCAGCTAATCTCGGCCAACCAGTTGGCACCACTTGCACGCCCATGCAGCAGATGCTGAAAGCACAAAATATGATTAGGCCTTGTTACCAAATATGCTCCACATTTTGCAAATGGATACAGGTTACTGTATTTGTGCTGGCAGACCAGACACTCTGAATTGTGCTGACAGGTGTTCATTTGCTGCACACAGAATCCCAACTCTGGACCTAGCCCCAGCCAAGGTCATGACAAGGCTAGCCCCATCTCCCAGCCAGGTAGACCTGCATGGGTGGCCAATGGAGGGGAGCCTCCCATGTGCCTGCTGGCAACACATACCATATCACCATCAAAATGAGCATACCTCCAGCTGCCACCATCTGACATGAAACACCATCACATAATCAAACCACTTAGGGTGCCACTCAATCACAAAGCAATCAGACAAATATCACACATGTTCGCATTGAGATGGGAATGCTCGCCCATTTAGCACAGAGCAGGCATATGACACACCACCCCACCACAATTAAGACACGATGTCCTACAATAAGCTGCAATTGCGATTTTCACACTGTGCTCCTGACTGGGTTGGTGGGTTGTGAAGCACCAGTAAAAAACAGTGTCTCAATCAGTGCTGTGGCACTGCATTTGAGAGGTTCAGAGATAATTAGCATTATTTTTAAGGTTTCTGAATAGAAAGATGTGGTAATATGGTAGCAGGATTAAATATCCAGATTCTACAATCACATATAGATCATCAATAACTTTCCATCATCATACAAACACCAGTTCCAAATTGCAAATGCTGGAGGCAAACCAAAGAATGTTACTAAACGTCAAGACTGCAAAGCATGACAAATGGCTGACAACGCACAGCAGCCATGGACAAAAAATCAAATAGGGAGATCAAATGCACCACCAAATGCAAAAAACATGAGGTAAGAAAATCAAGAGGCTTATAGCAAGAACCTTTTCTACATAAACACATCTTCAGTTTTTAAATTGAGTTTATTACATTTTGAAGGTTTTCTCCAATTGCTGTGATTTTCGTCTTCTTGCAAACCTTCAAGTCATGTGTGAAGTGTCAGTGGATAATCAGTCCACCCACACCAGGTACCTGTTGCTGCACCAATTGCTGTACCAGCCATACATCTGGCCTCCCGCCCTGCACGAACAAGATCTTGTTGAAAGTGCCACACTTTGCAGTCTGGCTAATCATGAAAGGAATGTTTATTGAATATGTAGTTTACATAGGATAAGTTCTGAATAATAATTTCCAAGAATTAAGAATATTAGCAAGAACTTAAAGCATATTCTGCACATCTAATAAAACATCAGTAGACGTGATACAATCAAGTATATGTACTTCAGTGCACTTTCTTAACCAGGGCAAGCAATGTCTTCAACACAAAAGCAATTTCTTACACAGACCAGTAATGTTTTAATTAAACCAGTAATGTTAATTTCTTACCAGATCAGTAAGAAAATAAATGTATGAATTTAACATCAAAATCAACTATTTTAATATGCAAATGGTGCAAATGGAACCAGCATGCTAAGCACACACCAAGCATGTGGAGTTCTCTAAAATGAGATGTAAATCCAATACAATCCATTCAACAGAAATGCAAGCATTTGTCCTGTTCAAACATTCATACCACATGTATGGCGCATAAATAACAAAGTTACACCATACTTATGGTGCATACCTACAGCATCAACATTGGTGGGTGTATTTGTGAATATTGCAATATTAGGTAGCCTTCTTTCTACTAATAAACAGGCCGAAACATGCCTACCTACCTACGTACTTCCTTAATAATACTTGAACCTCTATACCCTATCAACAAGAAAGCGGTGTTTGTTGTCTGAGCTGCGGCATAAACGTAACTGTTCTTCCCAACACATCCTGTTCGTGAGCCTGCCCGTTCTCCTGCCAGCATTTCTGCTGAACGTCACACACGAGGTGAGGTCAGCATCGACGTCACGGATTCTATCCAGTTTCTAGTACGACCCCTCCAACCGCTCCACAAATCAGTAACCTTAAATTATCCTTACAGGTAGCCCACAATCATGTCATATGGCCGCTATATAGGCCTGTGACGTCACAGGAGGATTGCCGGAGGGAGGGAACTTGCCTCTTATGCCAGTGGAAGTTATCCTCTTTTTTACGGTTTTTGACAAATGGTTGATCGCCTAATATACCGTATTGTATTATTATCTAAGCTTTTCAACCTTTATCTCCAAGGAATTAGATCGCATTCGTCAGGATTTGGTACATGAATATGATGCATGCAATGCTTTAGGATGGTGACAAAACATGCTCTGATTAAAGGAGTTTCCATATGGCATGGCTACCAAATGAAGTGATTAACTTACAAAACAATGGGCATTTTGTACAAACTCATACATATATTGCGGCCTTATTACCGGAAAAGATAAGGCAACTAAAATTAAGAAAACACATACGATAATTGTTCAGCGGTCTCACAACGCACTTGGGAATTCGTTTTACTGTGTGTACATTACCTCTTTCTAGTTGTTGCGTGGTGGATTCATTTAAGGAAGCAACATTATATAGGAATACAACGGTTACGGTCACGTAATGTGATGGCTACCGGTGCGAAGCCAAACATTTGTAACGTGTGGGCACCATTTCCCAGAGAGGTGCACCCGTGAAGTTCCCGGGGGTCTTTTCCACTCAAAGCGGCGTCTTCGGTTGGTAAATATCAGGTGTCATGGTGCACCTGGTTGAATGGAGGGGAGTTGAATATCCGCACACGCCGACATGTAGCCGACGTGGGGCAGACATGGTAAAATGTCGGACTCGTCGGGCTTCTGTCAGGACGCTAGGGGGCCTGCTGTCGGCTGGGGGAGTGAATTGTCGGACACGTGACCCGATGTCGGCTGGCCGCTATATTGACATGTTGAACTCAACCCGACATATGCCGATACTCCAGGTCAGTTAGCCGATGTCGGGCCGAAAGCGACCCAATGTGGGCATGTCGCTTACGAGATGCCGAGCTCGCCCCGACACATGCCGACAGCGGGCCAACATCGGCATGTTAACTGGGCATCCGTTGAGCTAAGTCCACCAGTGGCCCCAGGCCGTAACCATTCCCACTATTGGGGGTGGGGAGACGAAGTCCGGTAGGCTCGGACGATATTTCCGTAGTCACCAATGGACTCGAATTTGCACAGTTTGACTGCAACACCTATATGATAGTAGACCATGGAAGGTAGGTGAGTAGTACTTCCTTACGATCATAACTCGCCAGTGGCATACCTAGGATTTGCGCTAGGGGTGGTGGCAACTGGACTTGGAGGGGATATCCCAATTTTAGTATGTCCCAGTCAAGGGTGTCGATTTTTGAAAAACATTGGGGGGGGCCGAAATGCCAACGCACTAGACCACCCCCCCCCCCCAACCAAAAACTCTTCGGATTTCGCCCACTATATTTTCAGATCTCAGAAATTCTGATTTTGTATTCGACAATGTGTAGGTTTATGTTTATTCAGCATCCTCACCAACGGGGAAAATCGTCCAATAACTGGTGAAGTCACATAATTAAAAGAGCAGTGCACAGTCCATGTCAACATAACAACTCTGAGTAATAGCATGCGACTGCAGTGCCATATAGTGGGCTCGGATCTATCGTCACCGTCACCATCACTGTTATCCTCCCCCTCATTCCACACAGCAACACACACCGGCTTAAATAAAAATACTTCAGCCGGATCAGATGCAGGCTAAAACACACCGGCCTTGGTGGAGCATCAGAGCACAGCAGACCTGAACTGTGATGACGAGGGGTGAAAGTATTTCCTTGGTGCCTAACATTAGGGAGGGACATTTTTACCTTTAGTACGCCACTGCGGCTGATCAACGTGTTTTTTTCCGCAAATTGAACGATCGAGAGTAGAAAGGCCCTTCGGATAATTTTCTTTCGGGACCCATTCTGAATTTTCTGGTGCTCTGGTCGAATCGATAGAGTCCCCTTGTGGTTTTTGTGGTGAAGTATGTTTTTTTTGTAAGCCCCCTGCAGGGTGTTTTTGGACCCCGGTTTTTTTTGGACCCCGGTTTCGGGCTTCGGGATGTAAGTTGTCCTTCCACAGGGGAGGGAAATCCACCTATTTTGTTGTTTTTTTCTCACTCAATTTTGAATTTTGTAGCAAAAGGTGGAGAGTCAGCCCACTATCTAATCCAAATCTGTTTCTTTTCAGTACAAAATGTGCTGGCTAGCATCAACTGCATTTTCTATGTACCATGGCCATGGTGTTTTTTTCCCTTTAACTTTTTTTATCAGCATAAAAAGAGCATGGGTTATTGGGGGGGGGGGGCCCAAATCAACATTGGGGGGGCCAAGATCAACATTGGTGGGGCCATGGCCACCACAAAAGGATACAAATCGACGCCCCTGTTCCCAGTGTCTCGATCATTATTTCTTCAAAGGGCCCATTTTTATATGTTCGCAATATAATTGTTGACCAACTTATCTGTCTTTTGACGGGGGCCCAATTTAACACCATCGTTTCTGAGCCATCGGATTTCAACCTTTACTCTCCCACCCTGTTCGAAGATTTTTATTTTGGTATCCCTTGCTAAGTCGCCTGACTACTGAAATTACATCTGTACAAACCACTTAAAAATGTACAATTTTCAATGTCAGGCATTCCAGTTCATAACGCCCGGTCGCCACCACGCCAACGTTCGTGCACGTGTACACCAACTTCGCGCATTCGGCGCATTCGCCACACTTCGTGCGAGTAGGCTAAGACTCCTTACTTTTTCCCGGGACGTGTCCAGGCACACCGAAGCACCGAGCCGTGTTCCAATGCTCGCTGTCTGTCCCGGGTGTGTGCGCGCCGATATCCTATGTGCCCCGCCGGGCGGGTGACTCAGCTGCCAATGACGCGGTCATCGGCGCCTCTTCACTGCCCGCCATAACGTTTACGGTCATCGCCCGCTGAGGTGCGATTGTGCCGTATCGAGGTGCGATCGTGCCGAGGCGTGACGTGTGCCAACAACTGGCACACGTCACGCCACTGCCAGCTGCCGCATGCGTGTCCCGTCCTTCCTTGTACGGTTTTCGCCGTGGATTCTTAGTCAGGCCGTTTGGTTGTGGCCCATCCGTCTTCCCTTATTCAGGGCTGCCAGTGATAACAAATGTGAATCTCCGCTAAGGCCGCTGGACGGACGGGGTGAAGGCAATTGAAAGTTAATTATGTTTGTTTGTAGTGTGCGTAGGATAATTGGCATTTACCAGACCAGGCTGACATCATAGTATCGAAACCGTGTCGATGCAAACGGCCTTAATTAGCCAAGCTTACGGTCAAGATATCCGAAAATTTAGCTTTCCGACGGCAGCATTAGAGTTGGGAGGAAATATAGCGCCATTTCAGCCATTGCTCCAGGAGGAAAAAAATCAACGGTTCTTTTGAGTGTTGAGTATATTTTTAGTCCTCCATGTAAGCTGGGCAACTTCTCAGTTCCTTGTCCTAGAAAAAGTCGCAAAGCATGTGACAACTATGACGCCCATGCCCTATGCCGTTTGGCATGCTTTTTCCATGGTGGTTCTCTTACCTCGTGATTTAATCTACATGGTGACTGCTAGTTGCAATCTGCAGTGACTACATTTACGTGGTGGCACTGGCGGATCTAGCCCACCGGTTTGGGGGGGGGCCAACTTTCGGTTTTTGGCGTCAGCCCCCGCCCCCTCCCCCTCCCCCAGTGACGTACTTAGGAATTGCATCAGAGGAGGGGTCGAAGGGATTTGGAGGGTGCCCATTCTCCCACTATTTTTTTGTTAAAAGCATCGGATTTCTACCACTATTTGTCAAATGGGCCCATTTTTTACAATAATAATTCATGACAACATAATTTCCTGTGTAGGGGCCCAGCCACTGGCGGATCTAGCCCACCGGTTTGGGGGGGGGCAACTTTCGGTTTTCGGCGTCAGCCCCTCCCCTCCCCCTCCCCCAGTGGCGTACCTAGGAATTACATCGGGGGAGGAGTCGAACGGATTTGGAGGGTGCCCATTCTCCTGCTATTTTTGGTTAAAAGCACCGGATTTCGACCACTATTTGGCAAAGGGGCCCATCTGAAGAAAAAAATAATATGATAATAATAATATGAATAATAATATGTCAAAAAAATAATTGACAACATAGTTTCCTGTGTAGGGGCCCCAGCCTACCTCCACCGTTTCTATGTTACCGGATTTTTGTTCTTGCTTACCAAAACGTTCACGTTCTCGTTCAACGTCTTGTACCACGTCAACGTTCATGCACGTGTACACACTGGCGGATCCGATTTTGTCAACTCTTGCTGTAAGCAGAACTTAGAGCATGGAACCCTCGATGTGTGTTAGAATCTACTATGCTACCACATTGGCTTCCAAACAATTTTTTTTAAAATTTAAAATTGGAGATTCTTTCATCCAGACGCTACTTTTTAACCTCGGCAAAGGTTACTGCATTTTAATTTAGTTGACTTCTGTTGGTTTCGGGGGGGGGGCAAAAGACACCATGGCCCCCTTTTAAGCGCTTCGGGGGTCATGACCGGAATGGCCCCTCCCTGGATCCGCCAGTGTAAATACATACCCCTGTTGCTATTCTTCTTGAAAAAAAATCAGTCAATGTAGCCTGTCTGTTCATCTTAGCAACCCCAACACCAACATACGAAACATGCTGCTCAACTGAGCTCAACTGGTCACTCGCACAAAACATCCTGTTCAAATTCCGCTTTCGAAATCTGGCTCACTGGGTCCACTTGCCCGTTACTGGCTAAACAAACTTCATGAACCTATCTGACGAAGGAATAATGAAACTGCTGATTTCGTCATCTCTTGCTGTAAGCAGAACTTCAACAGCATAGAACCCTCGATATGTCAGAATCTACTATGCTACCATAATGTGCTTCAAAAAAATTATTTAAAAAATACATGTAAAATTGGAGATTATTTCACCCGGAACGCTATTTTTTAACCTCAGCAAAGATTACTGCATTTTAATTCAGTTTACTTTCGTTGGTTTGGGTGGGGCCAAAAGATACTATGCCCCCCCCCCTTTGAAGCGCTGGGGGCCATGGCCGGAATGGCCCCCCTCCTAGATCCGCCAGTGCGTGGTGGCTGCTAGTTACACTCTGCGGTGACTTAATTTACATGGTGACTGTACAATCTGCGGTGACTTAATTTACATGGTGATTGCTATTTACACTCTGCGGTGACTACATTTACATGGTGACTGCTAGTTACACTCTGCGATGACTTAATTAAACTGCGATAACCGGATCGCACACTCCCGCACCAGAGGTGGTCACTGAGCGGGCTACAGTATCGGACACTCCCGCACCTGAGGTAGTCACTGAGCGTGCTACAGGATCGGACACTCCCGCACCTGAGGTAGTCACTGAGCGTGCTACAGGATCGGACACTTCCGCACCGGAGGTGGTCACTGAGCGTTCTACGGGATCGGGAACTATGCCGTTGCTGGCAGAGAAGCCGTGGAACTGCCCTCTCCTGGCAAAGTAGTGGTCCTGTTTTGCCTTTCGCCATGAACTGTCGCTTCGTTCTGGGCTATTCCTGATGTGCTGCTTGCTTTGTCCATACCGCTCATCGTATTATTTATAATAAAATGCAATTGTAATTGCACAAAAGTAGCCGCTGTAATGCCAAGTTCAAAGAGAGAGAGAGAAAGAAAGAGAGAGAGAGAGAGAGAGAGAGAGAGAGAGAGAGAGAGAGAGAGAGAGAGAGAGAGAGAGAGAGAGAGAGAGAGAGAGAGAGAGAGAGAGAGAGAGAGAGAGAGAGAGAGAGAGAGAGAGAGAAAGAGAGAGAGAGAGAGAGAGAGAAAGAAAGAAAGAGAGAGAGAGAGAGAGAGAGAGAGAGGGAGAGGGGGAGAGGGAGAGAGAAAGACAGAGGGAGGGAGAAAGAAAGAAAGAAAGGAAGAGCGAAAGAAAACGAGAAAAGATTAAAAGGATAACGATAGAAAACGAGAAATGAAATGGGATTAAACCGATCGACAAAAACACGCAGTTAAATTTGGCATTCGATGTATCGCTGACGTCACACAGTTAACATGTGTGCACACTTTAGTAAATAGTGGCTGGTGCGGGGTGCCTGGTGACGGAGGCTTTATTCTTTTAAAGCCTTGGTATTCTTCACACGCTTTTTCGACACACGTGTCAATTATTCCAGACCAAACGGGTTCCTGACGATTAATATCGTTGGAAGAAACATATTCCTGATTTCCATAGGTTCAAAATATAGTTAGAAAGGAGTTAGTAACGACATTCAAGGAACAGGGGAATAAGTAAATGTATATCTGCATCATACATGTACACAGATGGGGACAAGTTATTTTATACCATGCTCCAAATGACCTATCGGCCGGCCAGTCACACTACATTGCGCACTGTTTATGTCTCGTATGTTTCAAATTCTTCTCTTTTTCTGGACCGCCAGCCGCCCTCTAAATTTCCTTTTCAGTGGCGGCAATCTGGATTGGCGGTAGATGTCTCGGTGGCAAATGTCGGCTGCTTGAACCGCATGTCCGCGGTGTTTCCTGCGAGTTACCGCTAACGAAAAATCTTCAGATCACTGCGCATCGTGGGATTCCCGGCGGTTCAAATGGCTACGAAACCACGCAAATTCGCAGTGAAAGAGATCGCGCGCACTTCGAGCCCAGTAACTCGCCGAGACGAAAGCCAAGCCAGAGCGGTGTGTCGGGTTTCGGCAGCCGCCTCACATGTGGCTGAAGGCCTGGCTGGTATGTACCTGACTGTCTGAGTGGGCAAGTGGACGGGCAGTTGTCACGAGACAGTCGCTGTGGCGGGCATGGCCGAGCGGCTAAGCTGTTGAGTTCTGGATACAAAAGTTATGGGTTCAACACTCCCGCCACTCGGTCATTTCCAAATCCCGCGGCCCACCGGCGAAACAGTGTGGGTGGTGCCATTAGCCGTGAGCATAAAGTTCACACCACCCAATAAGAAAGACATCCGCTGGTAGCATGCAGTCAGCCTGACGGTACAGTTGGGTTCTCTGAGTTAGGTGCGACATTTGCGTACTGTATGGCTGATTTGTAACCGTCTTTAGCTTCACAGTTTAAGGACGTGGCATTTGTGTCAGCAATGTGGAACTGGATACCAGAATTATGACCAGCTTTTATTTCATAACGGGAGACATTCATATGTTCCCCGGCTCGCAAGTACCCCGTTTCATAAGTGCCAAAATGTGCCAGATTTGGTTTCATAGGTGTTAAAAGTTGCCAGAAAACTTCTAAAATAGTAGATAGGGAAAACTCACAAGCACCCCATTTCATAAGTGCTACAAATGGTTCCGAATTATTTCGCTAGGTGAAACCGTGAATGCCAAACGGCAGTTGAGCTCATGGGTGTAACCACGGTTTCGAAATTGGGGGGGGGGGACAAACTAGGGACGCGGTAAGTTTTGACAGGATAGAGTGGTACCGTACCCCCCACAAAAAAAAAATCCTCGAATATCAGCTACTTCATTTTCGACGGCTGGTTTTCAGATTCACCATTGTTAAAAATCATATTTTGGGGACACAAAGTTCCACCAAAATTACCAAGTTTCACTCCATATCACTGCCTTTGAACATCTGGTTAAAATGTTACTCGAGGGTTGCCCACGGGCTATCTCTTGACACCAAACATGAAAAGCTTTGTGAAAAAACGAAGAAGCGCGGGGCGACCGAAGAAATGAGCTCGACTTTTGACTTTGCAAATTAATGTGATTTCTAAACGGTTTACTAGAGTACCTCACGGCACGTCAAATGACACCCACGTGATGAAAATTTAAGACATGGCGACGAGGCGCGATGACTTCGAGCAATTTAAGCTAAACTTCGATCTTGTGGTTTGACATTGGCATGTCCCGGTTTGAAATGTTACACGAGGTTCACCACTGGCTATTGCTTGATACCAGGCGTGGATAGATTAGGCCGAAGGAAAAAAATGCGAGGCGACCAAAGAAATCAGTTTGACCTTTGACCTTTTGAAACTAGTTCCATTTCGTAACATTATAATACGGCACAAGCCACGTCGATTGACACCCAACCCACTTGGTGCAAATTCAACCGTAGAGACGAGTCGCGAGAATTTCGAAAAATTGAAACTACTCTTTGACCTTGAGATTTGACCTTGACATATCCAGGTTTCAAAATGTTACTCGAGGGTTCACCATGGGCTTGATAGTAGATCTGTGTAGGCTTTCGCCAAAAAAAAATGCGACGCGACGGAAGAAATCAGCTTGAATTTTAACCCGTCGAGATTATTGCGAATTATCAACTTTCTGACACCGTGCAACAAGCGACGTCGAATGACATCCATTTTCTGCAAACTGAAGCCATAGAGACGAAACGCAAAGCCATCGAAGAACTCAATTTAAACCTTTCACTTTGACATGTCCCGGTTTGAAATGCTACTCGAGTGTTCACCACTGGCAATCGTTTGATACCAGATTATGATAGGTTTGATCGTAAACGGAAAAAAGTTGAGGAAACCGAAGGATCAGCTTGGCCTTTGCCCTGGAAAGATTATTCGATTGCTTAGCTTTCTGATACCGCATAACAAGCCATGATGAACGACGCCCAGTTGATGGAAATTGAAGTGATAGCAACCGAACCTCGCGTTCGGTCGATATCGCTTCAATATTCCCATGTAATAAATAAAGCTAACCTTGGACCTTGAAATTTGATCAGGAGCATGTGGTGGCTGCACTGCTCCAAAAAGGTTACGTTATGTTACGTTAGGTTAGGTTAGGTTGGGTTTGGTTAGGGATTCAGCTGTTTTTAGCAATGCAGCCAACACATGCTCCTGTCATCTGTCGGCACACGGGTAAGCTCTGGTGCCGTGAGCCGTTCACAGTGCCATCTAGCGATATTATTTATACCTATTTTTAGCACTTATGAGCTGGGGAACTTGTGAGCTGGGTACTTGTGATATGGACCTTACATAACGGGTGGAAATGAGACACTGAAAAAGTTATCATGCGGTGCACAAATTGCTTCGAACTGTGTCAGAAATTTCTAATGCGAATGTTCCCACTTTAATTTGCTCGAATGCCACCGACGCCCCTCCGTCCGGGGGAAGCTCACGGTGTGGAAACTGACCACCGACGCTGCACCGGGACCACAGGTGCGCGTATGACGTCTCGCACACAGCGACTTCACCATTCACCAAGTCGCACACGGCGACGCACCGGCCGAAACGTCAGCTGCCCGGCCGTCCCCCGTGACGTCAGCAGGACGATGACGTCACAGCGCCTGCCCGACGCGTCGGCTGCGCGGCGGCCCGGCCGCCAGTGGCGTGCCGCAGGGCCGCGTCGTCGCACCGACGCGTTTCGTCCGAGCTGACCGCGCGGCTGGATTCGGTCGGCTCGTTCGCTAAAACTCATCGTGGCCGTGAGTTGGCCGTGAGTTGACGTGAGTTGGACGTGAGTTAGACGTGAGTTAGACGTGAGTCAGACGTGAGTAAGACGCGAGTCAGACGTGATTAAGACGTGAGTCAGACGTGAGTTAGACGTGAGTTAAACGTGAGTTAGACGTGAGTTCGACGTGAGTTAGACGCGAGTTAGACGCGAGTCAGGCGAGGTCGTGACGCGACTGTGCGGTGTTCGCCGCCACCGAGGCCGCTCCTGACACAGCTGCTGGGCACACGCCACTCTGTCACGCCATGTGTCCTTGACACATGTGAGCCACATGTGAGCCACATGTGAGCGCTGGCAAACAGTCGGCCACCGCGCGACAAGTGACCTTTTCGGTAAGTGCTAAGTAGGTTGTGGTTGTGGCGGTGGCTGTAGTTGTGGTTGTGGTTGTGGTTGTAGTTGTGGCTGTGGTTGTGGTTGTGGTTGTGGTTGCGCGCAGGACGGTGGCTTCGCGAAAGTAGCGAGAGAGGCGGGGGAAAATTTGAAGGTAATTCGAGCCTGAAGAAATGGAAACTTGTTTTGTTGTTGATATGTTTTGTTATATCTTTGTCGGTCCCATTATGAACTATATTGCACTTCAATGTTTTCCACTATACCTGATGTACTATGTTTGTCTGCTCTGCGGCGTAGCAAGGTGGCCTATGCACATTTTATTTTAAAAGGTGGGAGGCATGCTAATTTCAAAATACATCCGCACAGGCTTTAACTTAATTTAGCTATTCAAAATCGAAGGCAATGGCACAGGGTTGGGAGGTGAAATTGCTCATTTACTAGCATGCTAGTAAATGATGAGGCTCATATGAGGCCATCTGAGGCTCATATGAGGATAGTAAATGCCCTTGTGGCTCATAGTTGCACTGATCTTTTATGTCTTTATGTCTTTATGATGAGTAAATACTCATGCTAGCCAGGGAATTTATGCACAGCCCTTTCGTGTTCCCAAGTCGTCGTGCCCTTCTCTCCCTGCATCTCCTGCCGTCGTTCGCAATAACGGCACTATTTCCCTTCATGTAGGTGCCTTTTTGCTAACTTGCCCACCCAGCAAAGCGTTTCTTAGCATGTTCACTGTGTGGGAATTTGCCAGACTTCTGGTGTTCCCACCCAATCGCTGTATCCTTTTGTCTTGTTCGGCCCAATTGCACCATTAGTCTTCATGAAGGTACTCCTTTTCCTCAGTTTAGGTATCCTTTTTACAAAAATTCTCACCCAGTGATTATTCACTAGAAATGCCCTGCAACTAGATAAGGTTCTAAGAAAAGGAATTTGATTGGAAATGCATCAGAAAATTTAGGTTGAAATGAAGACGAACAATTAAGATAAGGAAATGGATTTGACGTGTCGCTAAATGGAGAATTTGCAACCTTCACATCAAGTCAAAATTCTTCGAAATTGGAAACGTCGGGACCGTCAGAAGCTGGTGAACCGCCCGTCATAAGACCATTCCAACAGTCTTAACCCACAGATGGGGGTTAAGGCCGTCACGTCTCGGGATCGTCATCCGCCCCGCCCCCCCTGAGGTCTTCTGCGGATAGTGAAGAAACGGCGTGCGGCATCGCGCCGAAATTTTGCACACCTCATCCCACATCAATTGGATATGTTGTGTGGAAATTTTGAGGACAGATCATCTAGGGTCCCGAGTGATTCAAGGTCAAGTGAGGTCATCTTCAAAAGCGTTCAACCAGTTGTAACACTTTAACAAAGATGTTCGAATGAAACTTTCAGCGTTTCCTTATCTTTAGGGATGCAACAAAACGCACCAGAGGAATGTATTATTTTTGTCGGTTTTGATGACATCTATTTTGCATATTTGCCCATTGGGGATAAAATCGAAAGTCTGGCTGAAGTAAGCACTTAAGCATCAGGGAATGTGCACTTAAAACAACGTTTCCTGGCGCGCTCTACCCATTCGAAAAACAAAATTCACGAAAATTGAAAACTCAAAATTTTGAAAATGTTCCAAAACTAAAATGTTGATTTTTCGGTGGGCAAACATCTTGGGTGTCATGGTCGATTTAGCTTACCTTTCTGATACCAGAAAAAAAAGTTTTAAAATCTATCCCAAAATGAACTCCCCAGAGCCCGAGCCGAAACATGACGTCAGTCGTGGACTCATAGATCCCTTTGTGACGTCACTTTTTGAAGGGGACGAATTTTGGGATGTTTTCGGGCTCTACTAGTCGAGCGCTTTCCGATTGCAAGCAGTAATAAACATTAGCCATACTAGTGATGGCTAATGTTATTACTGGTTGTTGCCATGGAGGAAACAATTTATTCAGCAGCTGGCAACCAAAGCCGCTATCAAGATGATCGTTCCAGCACGCGCTTGGAGGAAGAGAAAATCATGTGTGCTATTTGGTAATACACAATAGCCGCACAACCCTTTCAATGTTAGCAGATCATTAAGGAGAAGTCAGACAGGCAGGCGAGCCCACTTGTCAAGGCCCACCTCGGGCCATGGTGGCCTTGACCGCGACGGAGATCCACTCTGCCGACTAATGGCGACACCGTCTGGCGAGTACATCCACCCGAGTCAGATGTCGCCTGATGTAGAAACTGGAAACTTCAGGAACATGCGATATTTTCCGAAGCTTACTAGTTTTCCAGGTGGGGTTGGATCCCACCATACAAATATCAGGCGGAGTCCGTACCCCAGCGATTGCGAGGCCCATGTACATCAGGTTAAGAGTTGCCGAATGAGACGAAACCCTTCGTTTTTTTTTCTTCCTCTTTTGTCGATTATTCTCCTTAACACGCGCCCTGGAGGGCCTCTGAAAATTACGCGCACTGGAGGAGGGGGGAGGATTCCGCCCCTCCCCCCCTACGATATCGGCTCCTATTAAAGCTGGAGTAACGACATTCGCAGGATGGATGGGTACGGTAGTGAACTCTTTTCTGTGCAAATTCCATGACCTCAGGTCAATATCTTCAAGGTCAAATGAGGTTACACATGTAAAAATGTTCTTGTTTTGCGTGGCTTGGCTGCTCCTTGTTATGGATCGCTGTGATTGTGTTAAATGCTCCAAAATGGGCACCAATGATGTTTTTGACATTACTAATGATGCAATACAGATGCTAGACCCGGAATTTGACCGCAGGTCACCTATTTAGCAGCATTTTATCCCGTAAGTTACCTGTTCCAGTTACGGGAACCGGGCCGCCCGCCCGACTGTTCCGTCGTGCAGCTCGGCACAATCGGCTTCGCGAAGAAAGGAGTGACGTACATGAATAAAGTATGGAAACGCTTAGGTACACAATGACAAACAGTAGTTTTCAGGATGTGTAGGGAGTAACGTGCAAAGCGATATCAATCGCATGACAGTAATTTGCATTGATGACAACATTCCAGTTGACCAAGTTTGGTTCCATTAACCTGTCATGAACTTGACCTGACTTGACCTCGGTGATCTAACATGACCTTGAAACTATATAGCATAACAGTATACATTAAACAAGTCGCTAGTGTTGCCAAGAACACTTTCCTTTTGCCAATATACGGGAAGCGATTAGCGCCGATTTTTTTGTGGTCTGGCGCTACGAAATGTTTTGACTTTAACGGCCCGTAACTCGAAACATTTTCGGCCGATTTCCGTTGTCCTTGCTTTAAAAGACGCGCCGGACATTTGTAAGCAGGTACGCAAAATAGCTTATATCGACCGGTAAAATCTGGAGTTATGTACGAAAAACCGGAGGGGTGGGCGGATTCCCCCCCCTCCAGTGTGCGTGTTAAGCTTGAAAGCTCATCACATCTCCCGTCGTAAAAAGAGACACCCAGCACACATTGCATTCAGCTGTGGTTTCATGTTCATCTACGTTCATTTACCTAAAAATTTACATCGGAATTGTACCTCAGAATCCACATAAAGGAGGTTTAATTCAGCTAAGTGTGGGCTCAAAACGCCTATTTGACTGGTATCTGACCAATTCCCAGCTGGCACTAGGGATATTAGTTCTATGGTTGTAGCTGGGTTATCGTTTTTTTCGAAGCGTTCACCGGTATCTCACCAGTTCCCGGCGGGCACTGGGAACATCAGCTAGGCGGTTATGGCTGGTTTATCGGTTTTACGACGCGACGAGTGTTTCTGATGATATCGCGACACCAGCCTGTGACGCCGACTGGTGCCGGGCGAAGTGCAGCGACAGGCGGAATTCGAACCCACAACCTTTCGGTTGGGAGACGAGCAGCTTACCGCTAGACTACTCGCCCCCAGAAATCCAGCTGGGTAGACCAGCCCAATTGCCCGTTCGCTGATGGAGTCCTTCATCGGCTCTCCTACTGCCGCCCGTGGCAGTCACAAAGTCGTGCGTGCAGAAGCCCCCTGTCCATCACCTCTGGTCTAGCCTGACACGAGCGGCAATTGTGACCACCCTCGGCAGCGGAGTGTTCTCGAATTCCACTCGCATGGCGAAATGTCATGTCGCGTCGTCTCTCGTGGCTTCTAACATGGTATGGATGGAACGTGAACGTGATCGTCGGAATCTCGCTGTCAGATGCGAGTTGGTGCCGCGTGCCTCCCCATAACCCTCCCCTCCTCCGATCCTGCGTTCGTGCATTACACCGGTCATGGTTGACAGGTATCACAGCGGATGCATGAATTACACTGGTTATTACACATACCATGCACTGGTTACACAGTGGAAGGTGTGCGTTTGCAATGGCGGCAAAGATGAACGTCATTGTCAGCTCCCGTCATTGTATAGCTGAAAGGTATTCACAGCGGGAAGTGTGTGAATTACACTAGTTATAGCTGATAGGTATTCACAGCGGGAAGTGTATGAATTACACTGGTTACAGCTAATAGGTATTCACAGCGGGAAGTGTGTGAATTACACTGGTTATAGCTGATAGGTATTCACAGCGAAAGGTGTGCGTTTAAAATGGTGGCAATCATGACTGCCATTGTCAGCTGCCGTGATGCTTAAGCACTTCCAAATGGCACTCGTCGAGTAAATCCGCTCGCTGTTGCAGTTCTTGGTGTTATGTTTTGATCGAGGCCGTAGATATTCTGATGGCAAAACCTGCAAAGTCCATCGCAAAATATTTAGAACATGCATTTGACAACGCTCCTCAATATTTCGGAGGAATTGTACGCTTCTCAGGTTCGGATATAGGGGGGTGGTGTGGCACTTCAGGTGTGTGTGTGCCCCCATGGAAGGTGACACCCCTCCGGCCGGGAAAAGGCGCCCCTGCGTGAAGGCCCAAGTGCCCCCTCCCCGCGCTCTTTTCAGCTAGAGGTGCCCCTCGGAGAGGAATAGGCGCTCCCTTGTAAGGAAGAGGCGCACGCTTGAAGGCGCCCTTTCGGTGTGCTCTCGAGCACACCTCCTCGCCCACACCCCAACGCTCAAAGAATTGCCAACGGAAGGCGCCCCTCCAAGAACTTTCACAGCGGCGCTCCTCCGAAGAAATGCCGCCCATCTAGGCAAGTGTCGCCCACCTCTCATGACAATAGTGGGATCCGCCCCCGGTGCTTCTCTAAGTTCTCGCAAAATTTCTGACGACACCAAATTGAGCCCAAACAAATTGGGTTTGTCCCTCTACTTAGGGCCCAGGAATCCATCCGTGGCAGATATTGGAAGTGTTAAGTACGCTCTCCAGACACAGCCCTCAGCCGCCTGCTTACACTGCCCATAATACCTAACTGATTAATACCGTCTTGAGTTGCTGGTGGCTATGTTTTTGTTAGCATGCGTCTAGCCTACATGTTAGGTAGCTAAGCATAGCAAATAATGGCCGGTTGTAGATATTGACATCTGCCCCCACTGTTTCGAGTATAATCCCTGTATCTTGAGATATAACAGTGGGATCTTAAGTCAACTCCATCCATAGTTTGTCTCCGTCTTCCATTTACAGATGCTCCAATATATCGTTATTTCGGTTGTGTCGATTCGGGTTGACCAAAATATAGTGACGGTGAATCGATAAGATGTAGACGAGTTCTTCCTCTATGATGGTTCCGTCTCTATTTCAGCAAGATATTGCTCGCAGATGGGTCTCCAGCATACAGGCATCATAGCACAGGCGTGTTCAATCGAAATTCAAATTCATAGTTTGTTTAATCGAAATAAGATCAGGTCAGTTGATTTCCTCCTTTCATTATGTCTACATTATACTCACTAACTGCTTCGTTTCATGATATGATTATGCACATTATTCACCACGTAACACATGTAGCTGCTTCATCCCACGACACATGAAGCCATTTTTAACAGTGTATTTTTTCGCACTTGTCTTGAAAGACTGAAATGAATCGTAAGAAAGCATGCAGGGAGGTATCAGCGACCAGCAGTGTATCAGTCACGCAGGTGTCAGTCACCAGCAGTGTATCAGTCACGCAGGTGTCAGTCACCAGCAGTGTATCAGTCACGCAGGTGGCAGTCACCAGCAGTGTATCAGTCACGCAGGTGTCAGTCACCAGCAGTGTATCAGTCACCAGCGGTGTATCAGTCACGCAGGTGGCAGTCACCAGCAGTGTATCAGTCACCAGCAGTGTATCAGTCACGCAGGTGTCAGTCACCAGCAGTGTATCAGTCACGCAGGTGGCAGTCACCAGCAGTGTATCAGTCACCAGCGGTGTATCAGTCACGCAGGTGTCAGTCACCAGCAGTGTATCAGTCACGCAGGTGTCAGTCACCAGCAGTGTATCAGTCACGCAGGTGTCAGTCACCAGCAGTGTATCAGTCACCAGCGGTGTATCAGTCACACAGGTGTCAGTCACCAGCAGTGTATCAGTCACGCAGGTGTCAGTCACCAGCAGTGTATCAGTCACGCAGGTGTCAGTCACCAGCAGTGTATCAGTCACGCAGGTGTCAGTCACCAGCAGTGTATCAGTCACGCAGGTGTCAGTCACCAGCAGTATATCAGTCACGCAGGTGTCAGTCACCAGCAGTGTATCAGTCACGCAGGTGTCAGTCACCAGCAAGTGTATCAGTCACGCAGGTGTCAGTCACCAGCAGTGTATCATTCACGCAGGTGTCAGTCACCAGCAGTTTATCAGTCATCAGCAGTGTATCAGTCACGCAGGTGTCAGTCACCAGCAGTGTATCAGTCACGCAGGTGTCAGTCACCAGCAGTGTATCAGTCACCAGCGGTGTATCAGTCACGCAGGTGTCAGTCACCAGCAGTGTATCAGTCACGCAGGTGTCAGTCACCAGCAGTGTATCAGTCACGCAGGTGTCAGTCACCAGCAGTGTATCAGTCACCAGCAGTGTATCAGTCACCAGCGGTGTATCAGTCACGCAGGTGGCAGTCACCAGCAGTGTATCAGTCACCAGCAGTGTATCAGTCACCAGCGGTGTATCAGTCACGCAGGTGGCAGTCACCAGCAGTGTATCAGTCACGCAGGTGTCAGTCACCAGCAGTGTATCAGTCACCAGCAGTGTATCAGTCACGCAGGTGTCAGTCACCAGCAGTGTATCAGTCACGCAGGTGGCAGTCACCAGCAGTGTATCAGTCACGCAGGTGTCAGTCACCAGCAGTGTATCAGTCACCAGCAGTGTATCAGTCACGCAGGTGTCAGTCACCAGCAGTGTATCAGTCACGCAGGTGTCAGTCACCAGCAGTGTATCAGTCACGCAGGTGTCAGTCACCAGCAGTGTATCAGTCACCAGCGGTGTATCAGTCACGCAGGTGTCAGTCACCAGCAGTGTATCAGTCACGCAGGTGTCAGTCACCAGCAGTGTATCAGTCACGCAGGTATCAGTCACCAGCAGTGTATCAGTCACCAGCAGTGTATCAGTCACGCAGGTGTCAGTCACCAGCAGTGTATCAGTCACGCAGGTGGCAGTCACCAGCAGTGTATCAGTCACGCAGGTGTCAGTCACCAGCAGTGTATCAGTCACGCAGGTGTCAGTCACCAGCAGTGTATCAGTCACCAGCAGTGTATCAGTCACCAGCAGTGTATCAGTCACCAGCAGTGTATCAGTCACGCAGGTGTCAGTCACCAGCAGTGTATCAGTCACCAGCAGGTGTCAGTCACCAGCAGTGTATCAGTCACGCAGGTGTCAGTCACCAGCAGTGTATCAGTCACCAGCAGTGTATCAGTCACGCAGGTGGCAGTCACCAGCAGTGTATCAGTCACCAGCAGTGTATCAGTCACCAGCAGTGTATCAGTCACGCAGGTGTCAGTCACCAGCAGTGTATCAGTCACCAGCAGTGTATCAGTCACGCAGGTGTCAGTCACCAGCAGTGTATCAGTCACCAGCAGTGTATCAGTCACGCAGGTGTCAGTCACCAGCAGTGTATCAGTCACGCAGGTGTCAGTCACCAGCAGTGTATCAGTCACCAGCAGGTGTCAGTCACCAGCAGTGTATCAGTCACGCAGGTGTCAGTCACCAGCAGTGTATCAGTCACGCAGGTGTCAGTCACCAGCAGTGTATCAGTCACGCAGGTGTCAGTCACCAGCAGTGTATCAGTCACGCAGGTGTCAGTCACCAGCAGTGTATCAGTCACGCAGGTGTCAGTCACCAGCAGTGTATCAGTCACGCAGGTGTCAGTCACCAGCAGTGTATCAGTCACGCAGGTGTCAGTCACCAGCAGTGTATCAGTCACGCAGGTGTCAGTCACCAGCAGTGTATCAGTCACGCAGGTGTCAGTCACCAGCAGTGTATCAGTCACGCAGGTGTCAGTCACCAGCAGTGTATCAGTCACGCAGGTGTCAGTCAACAGCAGTGTATCAGTCACGCAGGTGTCAGTCACCAGCAGTGTATCAGTCACGCAGGTGTCAGTCACCAGCAGTGTATCAGTCACCAGCAGTGTATCAGTCACGCAGGTGTCAGTCACCAGCAGTGTATCAGTCACGCAGGTGTCAGTCACCAGCAGTGTATCAGTCACGCAGGTGTCAGTCACCAGCAGTGTATCAGTCACCAGCAGTGTATCAGTCACCAGCAGTGTGTCAGTCACCAGCAGTGTATCAGTCACGCAGGTGTCAGTCACCAGCAGTGTATCAGTCACGCAGGTGTCAGTCACCAGCAGTGTATCAGTCACGCAGGTGTCAGTCACCAGCAGTGTATCAGTCAGGTGTATCAGTCACGCAGGTGTCAGTCACCAGCAGTGTATCAGTCACCAGCAGTGCAGGTGTCAGTCACCAGCAGTGTATCAGTCACGCAGGTGTCAGTCACCAGCAGTGTATCAGTCACGCAGGTGTCAGTCACCAGCAGTGTATCAGTCACGCAGGTGTCAGTAGAGTGTCAGTCACCAGCAGTGTATCAGTCACCAGCAGTGTATCAGTCACCAGCAGTGTATCAGTCACGCAGGTGTCAGTCACCAGCAGTGTATCAGTCACGCAGGTGTCAGTCACCAGCAGTGTATCAGTCACGCAGGTGTCAGTCACCAGCAGTGTATCAGTCACCAGCAGTGTATCAGTCACCAGCAGTGTATCAGTCACCAGCAGTGTATCAGTCACGCAGGTGTCAGTCACCAGCAGTGTATCAGTCACGCAGGTGTCAGTCACCAGCAGTGTATCAGTCACGCAGGTGTCAGTCACCAGCAGTGTATCAGTCACGCAGGTGTCAGTCACCAGCAGTGTATCAGTCACCAGCAGTGTATCAGTCACCAGCAGTGTATCAGTCACCGCAGGTGTCAGTCACCAGCAGTGTATCAGTCACGCAGGTGTCAGTCACCAGCAGTGTATCAGTCACGCAGGTGTCAGTCACCAGCAAGTGTATCAGTCACCAGCAGTGTATCAGTCACGCAGGTGTCAGTCACCAGCAGTGTATCAGTCACCAGCAGTGTATCAGTCACCAGCAGTGTATCAGTCACGCAGGTGTCAGTCACCAGCAGTGTATCAGTCACCAGCAGTGTATCAGTCACGCAGGTGTCAGTCACCAGCAGTGTATCAGTCACCAGCAGTGTATCAGTCACAGCAGGTGTCAGTCACCAGCAGTGTATCAGTCACGCAGGTGTCAGTCACCAGCAGTGTATCAGTCACGCAGGTGTCAGTCACCAGCAGTGTATCAGTCACGCAGGTGTCAGTCACCAGCAGTGTATCAGTCACGCAGGTGTCAGTCACCAGCAGTGTATCAGTCACCAGCAGTGTATCAGTCACGCAGGTGTCAGTCACCAGCAGTGTATCAGTCACGCAGGTGTCAGTCACCAGCAGTGTATCAGTCACGCAGGTGTCAGTCACCAGCAGTGTATCAGTCACCAGCAGTGTATCAGTCACCAGCAGTGTATCAGTCACGCAGGTGTCAGTCACCAGCAGTGTATCAGTCACGCAGCAGTGTATCAGTCACCAGCAGTGTATCAGTCACGCAGGTGTCAGTCACCAGCAGTGTATCAGTCACCAGCAGTGTATCAGTCACGCAGGTGTCAGTCACCAGCAGTGTATCAGTCACGCAGGTGTCAGTCACCAGCAGTGTATCAGTCACGCAGGTGTCAGTCACCAGCAGTGTATCAGTCACGCAGGTGTCAGTCACCAGCAGTGTATCAGTCACCAGCAGTGTATCAGTCACGCAGGTGTCAGTCACCAGCAGTGTATATCAGTCACCAGCAGTGTATCAGTACGCAGGTGTCAGTCACCAGCAGTGTATCAGTCACGCAGGTGTCAGTCACCAGCAGTGTATCAGTCACGCAGGTGTCAGTCACCAGCAGTGTATCAGTCACCAGCAGTGTGATCAGTCACCAGCAGTGTATCAGTCACGCAGGTGTCAGTCACCAGCAGTGTATCAGTCACGCAGGTGGAGGTGTCAGTCACCAGCAGTGTATCAGTCACGCAGGTGTCAGTCACCAGCAGTGTATCAGTCACGCAGGTGTCAGTCACCAGCAGTGTATCAGTCACGCAGGTGTCAGTCACCAGCAGTGTATCAGTCACGCAGGTGTCAGTCACCAGCAGTGTATCAGTCACGCAGGTGTCAGTCACCAGCAGTGTATCAGTCACGCAGGTGTCAGTCACCAGCAGTGTATCAGTCACGCAGGTGTCAGTCACCAGCAGTGTATCAGTCACGCAGGTGCAGTCACCAGCAGTGTATCGTCGCAGGTGTCAGTCACCAGCAGTGTATCAGTCACGCAGGTGTCAGTCACCAGCAGGTGTCAGTCACCAGAGTGTATCAGTCACGCAGGTGTCAGTCACCAGCAGTGTATCAGTCACGCAGGTGTCAGTCACCAGCAGTGTATCAGTCACGCAGGTGTCAGTCACCAGCAGTGTATCAGTCACCAGCAGTGTATCAGTCACGCAGGTGTCAGTCACCAGCAGTGTATCAGTCAACAGCAGTGTATCAGTCACGCAGGTGTCAGTCACCAGCAGTGATCAGTCACCAGCAGTGTATCAGTCACGCAGGTGTCAGTCACCAGCAGTGTATCAGTCACGCAGGTGTCAGTCACCAGCAGTGTATCAGTCACGCAGGTGTCAGTCACCAGCAGTGTATCAGTCAACAGCAGTGTATCAGTCACGCAGGTGTCAGTCACCAGCAGTGTATCAGTCACGCAGGTGTCAGTCACCAGCAGTGTATCAGTCACGCAGGTGTCAGTCACCAGCAGTGTATCAGTCACGCAGGTGGCAGTCACCAGCAGTGTATCAGTCACGCAGGTGTCAGTCACCAGCAAGTGTATCAGTCACCAGCAGTGCATCAGTCACGCAGGTGTCAGTCACCAGCAGTGTATCAGTCACCAGCAGTGTAGTCAGTCAACAGCAGTGTATCAGTCACGCAGGTGTCAGTCAACAGCAGTGTATCAGTCACGCAGGTGTCAGTCACCAGCAGTATATCAGTCACGCAGGTGTCAGTCACCAGCAGTGTATCAGTCACGCAGGTGTCAGTCACCAGCAGTGTATCAGTCACGCAGGTGTCAGTCACCAGCAAGTGTATCAGTCACCAGCAGTGCATCAGTCACGCAGGTGTCAGTCAACAGCAGTGTATCAGTCACCAGCAAGTGTATCAGTCAACAGCAGTGTATCAGTCACGCAGGTGTCAGTCAACAGCAGTGTATCAGTCACGCAGGTGTCAGTCACCAGCAGTATATCAGTCACGCAGGTGTCAGTCACCAGCAGTATATCAGTCACGCAGGTGTCAGTCACCAGCAGTGTATCAGTCACGCAGGTGTCAGTCACCAGCAGTGTATCAGTCACGCAGGTGTCAGTCACCAGCAGTGTATCAGTCACGCAGGTGTCAGTCACCAGCAGTGTATCAGTCACCAGCAGGTGTCAGTCACCAGCAGTGTATCAGTCACGCGGGTGGCAGTCACCAGCAGTGTATCAGTCACGCAGGTGGCAGTCACCAGCAGTGTATCAGTCACCAGCAGTGTATCAGTCACGCAGGTGTCAGTCACCAGCAGTGTATCAGTCAACAGCAGTGTATCAGTCACGCAGGTGTCAGTCAACAGCAGTGTATCAGTCACGCAGGTGTCAGTCACCAGCAGTATATCAGTCACGCAGGTGTCAGTCACCAGCAGTGTATCAGTCACGCAGGTGTCAGTCACCAGCAGTGTATCAGTCAACAGCAGTGTATCAGTCACGCAGGTGTCAGTCACCAGCAGTGTATCAGTCACGCAGGTGTCAGTCACCAGCAGTGTATCAGTCACGCAGGTGTCAGTCACCAGCAGTGTATCAGTCACGCAGGTGTCAGTCACCAGCAGTGTATCAGTCACGCAGGTGTCAGTCACCAGCAGTGTATCAGTCACCAGCAGGTGTCAGTCACCAGCAGTGTATCAGTCACGCAGGTGTCAGTCACCAGCAGTGTATCAGTCACGCAGGTGGCAGTCACCAGCAGTGTATCAGTCACCAGCAGTGTATCTGTCACGCAGGTGTCAGTCACCAGCAGTGTATCAGTCACGCAGGTGTCAGTCACCAGCAGTGTATCAGTCACCAGCAGTGTATCAGTCACGCAGGTGTCAGTCACCAGCAGTGTATCAGTCACGCAGGTGTCAGTCACCAGCAGTGTATCAGTCACGCAGGTGTCAGTCACCAGCAGTGTATCAGTCACCAGCAGTTTATCAGTCACGCAGGTGTCAGTTATAACGTGTTGAGACTTGATAAGAGCCACAAGGGCCCATCCAAGATAAGTCTGTAAAGGGAGGATTCCATGAACCTGCACAAAAGGACATTCATCACCCCCCCCCAACCCCCAACCAACACCACATCCCAAATTCCAAAGAACCCATCCACCACCATCCCACACACCCATCAATGCCTATCTGCCTTACCTATCTAGCCCTATTCACTCGATCCCGCGCAACACACACTTGTATCGAATGCCCTACCAATAATTTTCGACTCCATCCATGCCTGCTGAAAGGGGCCTGCACAGTGTACACATACTAGCATAAATATCACCCTATCCACCACTAATGAGAACTCAAAAACATGATTTTCCAGCCTAAAAATTGTCCACCCTAGTTTTAAATACATTCAATGAGGGACTCGCCACAACATCAGCAAGAGCCTATTCAATTAATCAACAACCCTTTCACTGAAGGCCTGTTATCGCTGAACTCTCCTACATCTCGACTTGTCTAACCTGAGCTGATGACCACTATGTGATACTCGAAATAGAAGAGCATCATTCAGATTTAACCGATCTATCCGTTTAGCGAGTGTATGCATTTCAATGATATCACCCATTAATCTCCTATACTTGAGTGAGCACATGCCCAATGCCATGAGCCTTTCTCCATGTTGTAAGTTACCTAGTCCAATGATAAGTCGTAGCTTGCTGATGTGGCTTGCTTGATGAGTTCGGGGCCACCCTGTCTGCTCCCAGACAGTCTATACCAGGGGCAGGTCCAGGAATATGCATGTGCGGGGCACTCGTCTGGAGAGGTGCCACTGCGAAAGTCTCTGGTGGTGGGCCCATTTGCCGGAAAATTCGTTCGGCATCATCGGGGGGGGGGGTAGGAAGGGGATGGTGGTGCGCACACAAACGCTTTTCTGTAGGGGCTCCTTTTTCCAGACTAGAGGGACGCCACTTTACATGGGGGTACATGCCCCCAGTGTGCCTCTCCTCTCCTGCATCCGCCCCTGGTCTATGCAATGAATGAAGACCAATCCCAAGGGAGCACACCGAGGCGCGTAAGTAAGCCGATGCTGCATTGAAACCTACCTGACCATGAAGCCAGTGTGCAAAGCATGTTTCCTTGCAACATAGTTCAATGTATCACGTTAGCTTATGATTACAGCGCTCGCCCACCAGAGCCTGTCAGTTTCCGGTCACAATGATTAACGACCACCCGCACCTTTTGTATTGCAGGTCATTCCCGGCAGCTGGGACCAGACACAAAGCAAGCGTTGACACCCTGGCAACGGACGCTCGGGGCGATCCGACCGGCGACCGAGCGTGACCCCAGCCACCTCTCGGGACTCGGCTGCAGCCCGCAGGTCAAGTTCTCGACAGCGCTTCGTGCACGGACATGCCCGGTGAAGACTGCACGCGGGCTGCTGGGAGCGTCGACCAATGACTTGACCGAGACTCGGGTTTGCGGGATGTAGCTTCTGCAGTGGTGACCCACACGTCAAGACAAACTCTGCCGCTCAGAGAAGAAACCGCGTGACAGCTGGTGATCTCTGACGATCTCTGGTGACCTCTCGTGAGCGCTCGGGTGACCTCTGACAACTGTGATCTCCCATGTGCGCTGGTGGCCGGGTGCAGAGCGACAGGCGGTGACCTTTGGAGGTCGTGACCTCGAAAGGTCGTGAACTCAGGTGACGTTCGGCGGTGGTGACCTGTGTGATCTCTGGTGGTCGGGTACAGCGTGGCCGGTAGGAAGACACCTGCACCTTTAGCGGCTGTGAACTCCAGTGGCCTTGAGGGGCGTCTGGTGGTCGTGACCCCTGGAGACCTCTGACGGTCGGATGCAGCGGGACCTGTGGTAGTTTCTGACAATGTCTGCCGCTGACGGGTGTGGTAACTGCACCAGTCGGACCGACCCAGTCGTCGCTGCCGCTCCTGACCTACGCTCCGACACACAGGTCAGGTCAGGTCGCTGACGCTCAGGTCAGCCAGCTGACTCAATCGAGCTACCTTCACCGAATGACCAAATCTGAAGTATTATTTGTCATAAGTGATATTGTACCAAATGTCTGCAGTTAAATTCACTCTTAGCTCTTCTTCGTTTCACGTTTGGTTGTTTTTGTTTCGATTTCGGCGCCCCTTGATATACGAATGGAGTGTCATTTTAAAGGCGTAGGTGTGTATTAATCAGCTACTCTTCTTCAAAGCTTGACAAATGATGAACACCAGGCAAAGCCGCGGTCTGTGTCACAGCTCCACGGTGTTGCCCTCATGTAAGAATCTCCAGCGCTTTTAAAAGCAGTTCTCTCCCTACCTGCATCAAGCAGTTTGTTATCCACCCTTCATCCACGCCAGGCTGCCGCAGAGTACCGTATGCTTCTTGAAAAGAACAACCTACAACAAAATAAGACGCCTGGAGAATACAAGATATTCGTCGACATCGATGCGGGCCAAAATAATTGATTTCCCATTACTATTAATCAATTTGTTTCAAAACCGATTTGTTGTTCGTTCTTCACTGCAATTCCGAAACATTTGAGTTCCCTCGACAAAATCCTGGCTGCGCGCCTGCCGCTCACTCCATGCGAGATCGGTCACTGGACTTTAGCCTTTTCGCATGCACTTGTAGATTTGTGATGCAATGCAAATTGGCTGACTCGAAGTTCAGTAACTTCACGATATGTAGAAATGGCACACAATTGCGGGTTACGTGAGTGCTGGCTTGGTGTTGGTATATTTAAGTTCTGCGTTTTGTGGGTCATTTATCACATTTGCATATCATGTCAGCAGATAGCAGGAAATCCTTTCTATATGAATTCATTCGAACCGCGAAAATTTTCAGCCGCTATCAATGCTCGAACCAACAACCTACTGGTTTCCAAACCTAATATTCCAGGGTCCACTGTTAGGTACCGCCCTAGTTTAATGGGTATCGATCTGAAACTTCTTCCATTAAATGCAAAAATAATGCACGCATATTTTTTGTGATCTGGTGCAACCACTAGCATCAATAGATCACTGCAGTGTTTTGAAATCAATATATGGGGATTTTCACAATAACCATGAAGCATAGGTCAGCATTACTGCATTCAACCATTCAGGTATCCATCAATTTTAATCGATTTCGATATGAAAGTATTTCATGGAATATAAAAATGGCAAGAATAGTTATAAAAGCAACGATGATATAGATATCATCGTTACTTTTATAATTTTTGTTGTCATTTTTTCTGCGAATTCATGCGAAAAACAGATCTATTTTTCGCATGCCATTAGCGCATACCTTTAGCCGACACCCGGTGGCGTGCATATGTGCCACTGTGATAAGAAAATACGTAAAGCACACTTTGTCTCTCTTCCAATGGCAGGCTCGATGCCTGCAACCCGCATTTTGGCACCTGGCCAAAATGTGCCCACTAGGGCCTGATAGTGAAGTGAAATGGGAGAGCAACACTGAGAGGAACGTTCAAGGTTGTTCCTGGGCTGTTAAGGGCTGCTAATGGCACGAGACTATTATATTCACGAGACATGAAAACTTCTTTTGCGCAACGCTCTTTCATGTACCGTGCTGCAGTTCTTTGGAACAGTCTCCCCGAGGAAGTTAGGGCCGAGAATATGCGACTGGCTTTTAAGTTTAAGCTGAAGGAGGCGCTGAAAAGAGCTGTACGTGGGAATGTTTGAGTATTGTATGCATGTGTTTTTAACGTTTTAGTAGCCTCCTGTCCCACCCCTTTTTTTTAGCGTTTTTGACATTTGATACTGAGTGTCTCTTGGTACCAATACAAGGATTGATTGATTGATTGATATTCTTGCAATGTTTAACGTTACACATTGAAAGGGTGCAAATTATGCGACGTAAATATGATTCCCACTGTAGGTTATTCTTTAAGTATTCCCTTGATGCGGTGCCTTTCTGAGCGGTTCTCTTGTCATTTCCTGTGCGTTGTTTTAGAACTAAGGACAATACATACATTTCCTTCCAGATACGGGCTTAGGAGCAGGGCGCCGCCGTGCGTGTGAAAATGTAACAAAATATACAAAAGTATACCAAAATATAAAATACAATATGTCAATACCAATATATAGATACAAAATATACAAAGATATGCTACAACATTCCATGATTTGTTCTGCTGGAATAAGGTGCAGCCTCCAATGAGCTTTACCCCTCAACAATGGATTTATATTTTGGGAGTAACCTGAATATTGTGTAGAATATCAAATTTAGCACCTCGCATTAACACGCGCCCTGGAGGCCCTCTGAATACTGCGCGTACTGGAGAGGGGGGCGGATTCCGCCCCCCCCTAAGATCTCGGCTCATATTATAGCTGGGATAACACATTTTGCGGGTAGATTGGCATGCTGGTGAACTTTATCATGTGCAAATTTCATGACCTTAGGGCAATATCTTCAAGGTTAAATGAGGTCACATATGTCACATTTGGCTTGTTTTGCGTGGCTTTGCTTGACATTGATATGGATCGCTGCGATTGTGTTAAAATGCTCCAAAATGAGCACCAATGATGTTTTAGACATAATTAATGATGCAATACAGATGACATATCCGGCTTTTGACCTCAGGTCACTTATATATCAGGATTTTATCGGGTCAGTTACCGGTTGCAGTTACCGTAACCGAGCCGCCCGCCGAACCGGCGGGCGGCCCGGCGCAATCGGCTTCACGAAGAAGGGGCTAAAGTATATGAATGAAGTATGGAAACGCTTAGGTTCACAATGACAAAACAGAAGTTTTCAGTAGGGAGTAACATGCAAAATGACATGAATCACATGACAGACATTTGCGTTGATGACACCCTTTCAGTTGACCAAGCTTGATTACCTTGACCTGTCATGAACTTGACCTGACTTGACCTTGGCGACCTAACAATCTTGAAACAACATAGCATAACAATATACATGAAACAAGTAGCTAGTATTGCCAAGAACACTTCCCTTATGCCGATATACGGGAAGCGCATCAGCGCCGATTTTTGTGGTCTAGCGCTACGAAATGTTTTGACTTTGACGTCCTCTAGCTCGAAAAATGTTCGGCCGATTTTGTTTTCTTCTGATTTTAGGCGACGCGCCGGACATTTCTAAGCAGGTACGCAAAAATGGTGTATATCGACCTGTAAAATCGGTGGTTATTTACGAAGAATCGTAGGAGTGGGAGTATTTCGCCCCCACCCCACTCTCCAGTGTGCCTGTTAATCTATCGTTATAGTGTGTGGAAGAACCGCCATCGCCCTCTCGAGAGAACCTCTTGTGAAGCCCGTGAACCGGTATCCAATCATTCGTGCCACACAACTCTGTTATGCTCGGACGAGCTTGTCTGGAATACCAAAGCGCAAAATGTGACATTCCTCCGGTATCGCCAGGTGGCGCTGCTGGTGATCCTGCCCACACTGGCCGTCTCTCTGGTCTGCTGTCTGCTGCTCGCCCTCCTGCTGTGGGTGAGGCACAGACAGCGGCGAGACAAGGAGCGCCAGCCACTGAAGCAGCAGTTGACGGCGGTGCGACCTGACCACCCAGTGGCCTTCGTGCTGCCCACGGTACGTCCTGCGGTCTTGGTGCTGCCCACGGTACGTCCTGCGGCCTTGGTGCTGCCCACGGTACGTCCTGTGGTCTTGGTGCTGCTCACGGTACGTTCTGTGGTCTTGGTGCTGCCCACGGTACGTCCTGCGGCCTTGGTGCTGCCCACGGTACGTCCTTTGGCCTTGGTGCTGCCCACGGTACGTCCTGCGGCCTTGGTGCTGCCAACGGTACGTCCTGTGGCATTGGTGCTGCCCACGGTACGTCTCGGGAACGTGGTGGTGGTTATTGGCTCCACTACGCGTTGACTGTTTGCCGTTTGGGTCACATAGCGTCGTCGATCTCTCACGCCGATTGGTCGCGAACGAAGCGAAGCGACAAGTGGGACTCGAACACACAACCTTTCGGTTGGAAGACGGATACCTTACCATTAGACTCGTCCCCCTGGCTCGTCCTGGGTACGTGGTGGCCTTCACCGGCAGTGCGGAGGGGAGTGGGAGCCTGTGGGTCAAGGTGACACTGAACACTGCTCAGGTGAGTGACTTCTCGCTGTGTATGGCTGTGTTTTGGTTACATTATTGTGTGCTAGGAATAGCTTTGTGCTGCTCGGCGTGTGTGCGTGATGGTGCGTGCCACACGGGGATGGGGAGGGGCAGTGGGTGGGCGCGGGACGGGGAGGGGAGGGGCAGTGGGTGTGCGCCGTGGTGCGTGCCACAGCTGACGGGGACATTACCATCTGCTGAGGTCGGGCCTGGACGCGGGACGGGGAGGGGAGGGGCAGTGGGTGTGTGCGTGGTGGTGCGTGCCACAGTTGACTGGGACATTACCATCTGCTAAGGATGGTAATGCCGGGACACGGGACGGGGGGGAGGGGCAGAGGGTGTGCGCGCCATGGTGCGTGCCACAGTTGACTGGGATATTACCATCTGCTGAGGATGCTAATGCCGGGACGCGGGACGGGGAGGGGAGGGGCAGTGGGTGTGTGCGTGGTGGTGCGTGCCAAATGGCACCAGGTCAGGGCTATCACGTGGCAGGAATTGGAGCGAAAAGCAGCTGCCGATGGCTGTAGGTGTGTAAACAATGTGTAGATCAGCCTGGCGGGCGGCAACCGAGACCTTCGCCTGCATCATGTATGTGGCGTGTTTCAAGGGTAGATTTACTGCGAGGGAGGGAGAAAGAGAGGAAGGGAGAAACAGAAGACAGACATACAGACAGACAGACAAGACAAACTGAAACACACAGAAAGAGAGAGAGAGAGAGAGAGAGAGAGAGAGAGAGAGAGAGAGAGAGAGAGAGAGAGAGAGAGAGAGAGAGAGAGAGAGAGAGAGAGAGAGAGAGAGAGAGAGAGAGAAAGAGAGGGAGGGGGAGTAAAATGAATCGCTTAGCTCACCGTCCTTCTCATCATCGTTCCATGGATATATATATATATATATATCCATGGAACGATGACGAGAGGGACGGTGAGCTAAGCGATTCATTTCACTATTGATGTGGTGCCACATTGCTCAACCTTGAAGAAATACGCAATTTCATGAGAATATTTGGTCAGGCAGTATGAACAATTTACAGTAATCGAAGCCTCTGTATCACTGGAGGATGGTGAGGAATGCAACGCCCGAGGTGTTTCGGGACCTTTCTAAAACCACCGAACGGCTTCTGCGGGAGGAGCAAAACCCGCGAACTCATCGTCCAGAGTATCAGACAGGGTTAATGGCGTAGAATTAGTTCCAAGGCAAAGCAGCAGGCTGTTTAGAGCGAGTTTATGGTCCTCACGTCTGAGGATTGAGCCATAATCTAATGGTTGATGCATTCTTTTTCAGCATTCTGTGTTTTGTACAATTTTTTTTTTTTTTGGGGGGGGGGGCTTATGATAAACTGAGCTGATTTAAAAATAGGGATTTATGTTCTTATCCACACCATGTTCCTCATTGAGAAGAAATCCACGCAATCAAGTATAAGATCTGAATTTACTACTGCTGCGATTTTCAGCCAATGCTACCAGTAGCTAGCAATGCAAGGGTGACACAATATCTTATGTTGTGATTATCGATTGAGTGCGCCGCAAACATGCGACCCGACGCGCATTCTGCTCTGTTATATTAACTCTTGCTTGCACTCGGTACTTCAAAACTGATAACATCTCGACGGGCTGGCCAGGAATAGACCAGCAATGTTAGTTACTCCTGCAGCTAGAATATGAAGACATGGTCTATGTCATTCGATAACTAATAACATTCGGCATTATAAGCCAGACCTCAGCGCTGTATGGAACGAAGCACTCTCATAATTGGCTGTCCCGCCCTTCTACAAGTCTTCCTTCAAACGTATCCCCGAAGTTCTGCCACAATGCACATCTGTGAAAGCTGAAATTGGAACAAGATCGCGGTAATCGCTCAATGCCATTGACGCAAACTCGTCGCGCTTTTTTGCCAACACCGCGCGTGTCTAAACAGGAATACGCGCGACAATGCTCCTGTCCAAATGTGTTTGGATGATCGTACCCTTGCGCTTTGCTGACATTTCCGCTGTCAGTAGCGGCATAACGTGCTATATTAAATATGCATCATCTTACCTATTTATTTATTTTGTTATTTTATTTCTTTACCTATTTTAAACACAGTCGGACATAACGTTTCCATCTTAAATGGATCGGTTTATGAACGACCCATCTAACCACAATTTTGCGCCTCTAAAAAGCATTCGTCTCCGCTTCTGGATCCACCCTGTCGCTATATGCGTATGCATTTGAAGTAAATTGGTGGAGTATGTGCACCAACGTGAAGAAAAATACTCCGTGAAGATATTTATGTGAACGCATGCCCAGACCCTGATATCCTGACTATTGAGGGAAGACCCAGCAATAAAAATATTCCCCTCCTGCGAAGGTCAGACCCCGGCATGGAGCCTTTTTCGTCCTGCGAAGGCCAGACCCTGATAACCAAACCTGTCCATTCTGTGAGACCAGTCTTTTCGTCCTGCGAAGGGCAGACCCTGATAGCCAAACCCGTCCATTCTGCGAGACCAGCCTTTTCGTCCCGCGAAGGGCAGACCCTGATACCCAAACTTGTCCATTCTGCGAGACCAGTCATTTCGGCCTGCGTAGGTCAGACCCTGATACCCAAACCTGTCCATTCTACGAGACGTCTTTTCGTCCTGCGTAGGTCAGACCCTGATAGCCAAACCTGTCCATTCTGCGAGACCAGCCTTTTCGTCCCGCGAAGGGCAGACCCCGGTAGCCAAATGTAGCCGACTGTGGCGACCAGCGGAGGACGAGATTGCCGCCAATACAGCCGGCGGGGTAACCGTCGCACGTGCCGCGACTTGTGCGGCCCCGTTAGTCAGCTGGGTCAGTATCGATCTGCCCAGGACGGCTGGGGGTTCGCCCGGTCAACAGGTGTGTCGGCTCAGGTGCACAGCGCGTCCGACCTCCTCCATGTGTGTCGTACCCTCCGTGTGTGTCGTACCCTCCGTGTGTTGTACCCTCCGTGTGTGTCGTACCCTCCGTGTGTGTCGTACCCTCCGTGTGTGTCGTACCCTCCGTGTGTGTTGTACCCTCCGTGTGTGTTGTACCCTCCGTGTGTGTCGTACCCTCCGTGTGTGTCGTACCCTCCGTGTGTGTCGTACCCTCCGTGTGTGTCGTACCCTCCGTGTGTGTTGTACCCTCCGTGTATGTCGTAGCCTCCGTGTTTGTCGTACCCTCCGTGTGTGTTGTACCCTCCGTGTGCGTTGCACCCTCCGTGTGTGTCGTACCCTCCGTGTGTGTCGTACCCTTCGTGTGTGTGTTGTACCCTCCGTGTGTGTTGTGCCCTCCGTGTGTGTCGTACCCTCCGTGTGTGTCGTACCCTCCGTGTGTGTCGTACCCTCCGTGTGTGTTATGCCCTCCGTGTGTGTCGTACCCTCCGTGTGTGTTGTGCCCTCGATGTGTGTCGTACCCTCCGTGTGTGTCGTACCCTCCATGTGTGTCATGCCCTCCGTGTGTGTCGTACCCTCCTTGTGTGTCGTACCATCCGTGTGTGGTATACCTTCTGTGTGTGTTGTGCCCTCCGTGTGTGTTGTATCCCCTGTGTGTGTTGTACATACTCTCCGTGTTTCTCACTGTATAACCGGACCCTGACGGGCATGGCCGCAGCCCCCTCCCTCCCCCCAGCTGTCACTGCTGTGGTGACCCAGTGATGGGACGGTGATGCGGCGTGTCTGCCAGGAAATGTGTGTAGTCTCGAGGTCACCAGTGGTGCAGCGGCCAGTGACATATTGCTGCCTCAAGTCATGTTGTTGACATGACCGGGGTGCCCAGGCATGTTGTTGCCGGCCGTAACCCATTGTTGCCGCTTTAGGTAGTAATTCATTGTTTCCCTAGCTATGTCGTTAACACGGTCAGTAACCCATTGTTGCCCCAGGCCATGTTGTTAACACGACCAGTAACCCATTGTTTCCAAACCATGTTGTTAGCACGGCCAGTGACACCTTGCTGCCCGAGGTCATGTTGTCCAGGCGGCCAGTAACCCATTGCTGCCCCAGGTTAACACGGCCAGTGACCCACTGTTGGTCACAAATGATTGTTGTTGAGTTGGACAGTGACCCAGTGTTGGCCCCAGGTCACAATCAGCGAGACGGGCAGCGAGCCCGTGAGTGACCTGTCGGCACTCAGCCACTCATCCAGCTCGTCATCGCTGGCAACACTCCACTCCACAAGGTGAGGCACTCCGGTCAAGGTCAATGTTACTCCGAGTGGGGCCTGGCACTGCTGCGACCGCCCTGAGGGGTCAGCGTCCTGTGATAGTGGGGTCATAGAACCTACCGTGGATCGGCGTACTATCGTAGTGTTGAGTCACATTACATGTGTGTGTATGTAGAGGATGGAGGTTCATGGGGGGGGGGTGTCATCCTTGGGAGTAGGTCCCCCGTGTGAATGGGATGTCATCCTGAAGACTAGATCCGTCATGTGGGTTGAGTGTTATCCTAAACACAACACAAGGTGGAGTGTCATCCTGAAGACTTGGTCCGCCATGTGGATGGGGTGTCATCCTGAAGACTAGGTCCGCCATGTGGGCGGAGTGTCATCCTGAAGACTAGGTCTGCCATGTGGGTGGAATGTCATTCTGAAGACGCGTTTCACCATGTGAGTGAAATGTTATCCTGACGACTAGGTCTGCCACGTGGGTGGAGTGTCATCCTGAAGACTAGGTCCGCCATGTGGGTGGGGTGTTATCTTGGATAAGAGTTTTCCGATAGTTTTCAGTTTTCTAGGAAGCAAACTGAAATAAAATACAACGAGTCCTCGCTGGTGGGTGGTGCCCAAGGGTGGTGTTGTCGCCGTGTCCTCGAGGGAGGATGGCGACTAAGGGTGATGTAGTCGGCGCCATGAAAGTGAACCCATGGGAAGACTGGAAGAAAGAAAGAAAGAGAAGGAAAGAAAGGAGGTAAGAGAAAGAAAGAGAAAAGAAGAAAGAAAGAATGAAGAAGGAAGAAGGAAAGAAAGAAGGTAGGAAGAAAAGAAGAAAGAGATTCACAGTCATTACCCTGCGCAACAAACCTAATGACGTCGTAAAGAGCCGACGCTCATCTGCGGGAGACTCGACCGGAGCTCTGGGCCACCGCGTTGACGAAGCATGTATGGTTGACGGGGGATTATTTTTTCTCCCTTCATTGCAGTTATACGTCTTCTTTTTTAAAGCTGCATATTCTTATACGTTTGACCTTTTAACAAATCGTTTGGTTATGCGCTGCTTTTGTGCATGCCAGATATCTTGGAAATATTTCAAGTTTGAATGTCAAATTGTTGATTGTATATGACAAAATTGGTGGCTGGAATGTTCAAATTGGCCTTCCAAGTTACAGCATGTTTATGGTCATGAGGTTATTTAAATATGTTAATACTCTTTTGTAATGTTGCAATTAACCGACAAGCCTACCGGCATCATATATCTCATCTCATTTGACATGCCGGCATATCTCTCAAAGACTGGTAATAAGCCATCATCTTGACCAGGTTTTCGATCCTTGCACTTGCCACCTTGCGCAATTGTGTTCACACCCCTTGATCCACATACACCAAGCATACATTGATATGCAAACACTTTGTCTAGTATTCATTTCCTTCTGTCCTTCGTCGATTTGGCGCTCTGAAAAACATCTAGTACACGGCATGGACCTGAAACTCGGCACGCTTCAAACAGCGGATGCGGATGTTCAAGTCACGTACTTTCCATCCTTCAGCAGAGTGTAGCCCCGCCCCCACTGTCACAGGAGCGGACAGTTGCCGTATGCCGTTCCCTCAGTGTAGTTTCACTCGCTAGGTTATCTGCGCTCGCACGTGGTCTTCTCACTGGCAGGTTCAGCTCCTCCTGCTGAATGTGCGCGACTCCTCCCACGGACAACTGTGGCTCCTCCCCGAACTATTGTATCTCCTCGTAAGGTCCACTGTGGCTCCTCACATTGACTATTGAGGCTCCTCTCAAGGACAAGTGTGGCCCTTCCCACGGACCATTGTGGCTCCTCCCACGAACTAGTATGACTCCTCCCCCGGACTATTGTGTCCTCGCAGGGACTACTGTGGCTCCTTCCTAGGACCATTGTGGTCCCTCCCACGGATTATTGTGGCTCCTCCCACGGACCATTGCTACTCC
Source organism: Ashinkailepas kermadecensis (assembly GCA_034440615.1). NCBI lineage: Eukaryota > Metazoa > Arthropoda > Thecostraca > Neolepadidae > Ashinkailepas > Ashinkailepas kermadecensis. The sequence goes on from JAOTOM010004722.1 coordinate 259,761, forward strand.
TCCCACGGACCATTGTGGGCCATCCCATGGACTATTGTTACTCCTCCCACGGACTATTATGGCTCATCCCACGGATCATTGTGGCTCCTCCCAAGGACTATTGTGGCTCATCCCACGGACCATTGTGGCTCCTCCCACGGACTATTGTGGCTCCTCCCACGTACCATTGTGGCTCATCCCACGGACTAGTGTGGCTCCTCCCACGGACCATTGTTACTCCTCCCACGGACTATTGTGGCTCATCCCACGGACCAGTGTTGCTCCTCCCACAGACTATTGTGACTCATCCCACGGACCATTGTTACTCCTCCCACAGACTATTGTGGCTCATCCCACGGACCATTGTTACTCCTCCCACGGACCATTGTGGCTTCTCCCACGGACCATTGTTACTCCTCCCACGGACCATTGTGGCTCCTCCCACGGACCATTGTTACTCCTCCCACGGACCATTGTGGCTCCTCCCACGGACTATTGTGGCTCATCCCACGGACCATTGTTGCTCATCCCACGGATTATTGTGGCTCATCCCACGGACCATTGTTACTCCTCCCACGGACTATTGTGGCTCATCCCACGGACCATTGTTACTCCTCCCACGGACTATTGTGGCTCCTCCCACGGACCATTGTTACTCCTCCCACGGACTATTGTTGCTCCTCCCACATACTATTGTGGCTCCTCCCACGGACTATTGTAGCTCATGGCACTGACACCGAGGAGTTCGCCGACAGGTCGCTGGGCAACTCGTGGAGGGGAGCGCGACCGCGGCCGTTCTTCAGCCCAGAGACGCTCAGCGCTGAGCTGTACGAGTACGCCAGGTCAGTACGAGTACGCCAGGTCAGTACGAGTACGCCAGGTCAGTACGAGTACGGCAGATCAGTACGAGTACGCCAGGTCAGTACGAGTACGGCAGATCAGTACGAGTACGCCAGGTCAGTGTGAGTACTCCGGGTCACAGTGGCATCGTGATGTGAGTGGCATCGTGCCGGCCAATCACAATCACTCCACTCAACGTAGTCAATCAAACGAAACGAACGGACTACGCGATCAACAATCAACCAATAAAAAGCTGCGCTAATCCAAGTGATCAACTTAACAACCAATCAACACATGATCCCAATAAAGCCAACCGCCGAATCCAACCACCAAATATTAACCCAATCTAAGCCCAATCTAAGCCCAATCTAACCCGAATCACAACCTAACCCCCAACCTAATGGTCAAGCGCCCAACATAAGCATCAAATAAATAATCCGACCAATCAAGCCAACCAACCACTGAACCAACCACTGAACAAACCACTGAGCCTACCACTAAACCAACCACTGATCCAACCACTAAGCCAATCATTGAACCAACCACTGAACCGACAACTGAACCCATTGGGTTAATTTGTCCAACTTGGTTGGAATCCGACAACCGGCGGGATTACCGAGTGCACCCGTGACCAATCGGCGTGAGAGACTGGCGACGATACACGACCTAACAGTCGGATGCGCCGTACAATAATCCAGGAATGCAGAGCATTCCTGCATTCTGCATTCCTGCATTGGCGCCACAACCGTGCAGCGATTTGTGGCGCCATACTACGTACATACTAAAGTGGCATGGCACATACTAAAGTGGCATGACGCATACTAAAGTGGCATGGTACATGCTAAAGTGGCATGGTACATACTAAAATGGCATGGCACATACTAAAGTGGCATCGCACATACTAAAGTGGCATGGCACATACTAAAGTGGCATGGCACACACTAAAGTGGCATGACACATACTAAAGTGACATGGCACATACTAAAGTGGCATGGTACATACTAAATTGGCATGGCACATACTAAAGTGGCATGGCACATACTAAAGTGGCATGGCACATTCTAAAGTGGCATGGTACATACTAAAGTGGCATGGCACATACTAAAGTGGAATGGCACATACTAAAGTGACATGGCACATACTAAAGTGGCATGGTACATACTAAAGTGGCATGGTACATACTAAAGTGGCATGGCACGTACTAAAGTAGCATTGTACATACTAAAGTGACATGGCACATACTAAAGTGGCATGGCACATACTAAAGTGGTATGGCACATACTAAAGTGGCATGGCACATACTAAAGTTGCATGGCACATACTAAAGTGGTATGGCACATACTCAGGCCAGACACCGCTGAGCAAATCTTACCTCAAGTGGCGCAAGCTAGAGCTCCAGTGTCTTGATACGACTAGATGTTTCCTGGCCTCACTTGATCAAGTGCGGATCCAGGAATTTCGATCGCGGGGTGAACTTCTTCTGAAGGGGCGCCGTCGGCTGATATACTCGTTGATCGCGAGGGGCGGGGTGCACTCGAGCGTTCTGAAGGGGTGCCACATCTCTATAAGCGGGGGCACACATGCCCCCGGTTTACGCCCTCCTCCACACATGGATCCGCCAGTGCATTGAATGTGCCCACCCAGTCGTTTTATAAAATAATACAACAACTTCTCCTCAAGTCCTGAGATTATATGCATGGCACTATTGTAATGAGTTAACCCGTGCCGTCTCGGGGGGGGGTGATAGGCGCCCCCTAAGGTTTTCCGCGGATTAGGAAAGAATGGCGCGCGGCAGCGCACCGAAATTAGGCATACCTGTTCCTACATTAATTTGACATGTTGTGTAAAAAGTTTAAGGTCAGGTCATCTAGGGTCAACGAGTTAGTTAAGGTCAAGTGAGGTCACCTCCAGAAAAGTTCAACCTGCCGTCACGCTTTAATGGATAAAGATATTTTAATTAAACTTTCAGCGTTTGCTTATCTTTAGGGACGAAACAAAACGCACCAGAGGATTTTTTCCGTTTTTGATTACTTGTTAGTTTTTCATATTTGCCCATTACAGCTGAAATCGAAGATTCTAGCTAAACTAAGCATTTGTTATGAGAGAAAGTTGACTTTGAACAGCGTTTTTCGGTCCGCTCTACCCATTAGAATAAGAAAAATGAAAGAAAATTGAAAACTCAAAAACTTGAAATTTCAAAAAATTACATTTTGATTTCTGGGTGGGCAAAAATTTCATGGCCATGGTCGATTTCACCTTCCATTTCTGATTCCAAATAATATTTTCAGATCTCCCCCAAAATGAATTCCCTAAAGCCAAAACATGATTTAAGTCGTGAAAATCTAGGCCCCCTAGTGACGTCACTTTTGGGGGATCTAATTTTGGGGTTGGTGTCGGGCCCAACTCGACGAGCGCTTTCCGATGACATCTTTTTTCGTTTTCGTGCGACGCTTAGTTTGGAGATTAGAGGGGGGAGGGGGTTGTATCAACCCCCTCGAAACGGGGTGTGAGGATATGACCGGAAAGACAAAAAAGAAAGGAAGGACCGTAAAGAAAGGGTTAAGTATGAGCTGCACGTGACCTGGCACAGCCGAACACATGATCACCGCGCTAACTCGCCGCTTAAGTGACGTGCACAAGAGGCAGCCGCAACTCTCTTTATTCAGCTGGCGAATCCAATCGGTGGATGCGATCGGGTGCGGAGCAGTCTGGCACGCCTCTCAACCTTCCCGCCCTCCCCAAGCAGCCGATGGTCTGGGTGCGGAGGCTCCCTCAAGCATGGGAGGTTCCATCCCCTGCCCAACAATGTAGTGATTGTCACGTGTGTGTAGTCGCCAGGATTCCCTGCTCTTTGAAGTGACGTGCACAGAAGAATAGTCGCATCGTGGACCTTTGTGAACACGTGACCGTGACCATGACCGTGACCGTGACCGTGACCATGACCGTGACCGTGACCGTGACCTTAACTGCGGCCGTGACCATGGCTGTCACGTTGACCGTGACTGTCATATCGACGGCGACTGTCACATTGACCGAGACCGTTACCGTGAACTTGACCGTGGCTGTGGCCATGACCGTGACCGTGACCGTGTTGTTGTTTATTGGGTGGTTCTCGACGCATTTAAGCACAATCACGGCTAATGGCGCCGCCCACACTGTTTGGCCGGTGGGCCGCGGGATTGAGAAATATCGCTGAGTGGTGCGAGCGTTGAACCCGTGACCTTTGGTACTGAGAGCTCAACACCTTAACCACTCGGCCATCCCGCCCTGACGGTGACCGTGACTGTCACACTGACCGTGACCGTTACCGTGAACTTGACCGTGACTGGCCGTGACCGTGATCATGGTCGTGATCGTAATCGTGATCGTGATCGTGACGGTGCATGTGACCGTCATATTGACCGTGACCGTGACCGTGATCGTGACCGTGACCGTGACCGTCATATTGACCGTGACCGTGACCGTGACCGTGACCTTGACCGTGACCGTGACCTGCAGCCCTGTCACGTCGCCAAACACGACGTCCGAGTCGGAGGGCGCGGCGCGTTTCTCCAGCGGCGGCTCGCTGGGCTTCTGTCTGCGGTATGACGTCACCAGACAACACCTCACCGTTCGCGTCATTGGCGCGCGGCACCTTCCCGCCAAAATACGCAAAGGCTCGGCCGACGCCTATGTCAAGGTAGGTCAAAGTCATGGTATGCACGCATGTATGCACGCAAGCATGAATGCACATATGTAATATGCATATAAATATATATACATATATATATATATATATATATATATATATATATATATATATATATATATATATATATATACCAATGCATACGTTATGGAACCAACTGCCCAGTGGCTTGCAGGTGTCACACAGACACGTAGGGCATGACTGTGTCCTCCGTGACTCGGGTTTGTCTCAAAGACACCTGAGGCGTGTGTGAATAGGCGACGTGAGTCGCTGTTGGCCCATGTCGTTCAAAATCATATTATACACGCGCTTCACATCACATGCCACAATCATATCGTCAAATGACATGGAATCATCGTATTGTAGATGCGCTGCACATAACATGTCGTAATCATATCGTCAAATGACAGCCAGCCAACATCAAACGGTGCCCGCGAGACGCGATCATATTCATGCAGCATTGTTGCGGTCTCAACAGTCAAGCGTACAGCCTTTTCCAAGGTCGGGAGGTCAGAAAGATCACCAGCACTGTTCAAAATATCGGAGGCCAATGTTTTCCTAGCTATTACGGAGGCCGGTGTTTCAATTTTCAAGTCAATATCAGGTCAGGTGATAGAGGCATGACCTGAAACGTCCCGGTAGCTCACGTACCGCAAGAGCTCTGGGGACGAAAATATAAATTGACGAAGAAATGTGTCTAAATCAGGGCATGCCGAAGTATTTTGCACCCTTTGGTCCGCCACCCAAGATCAGGTGACCAGGAGTGCCCCCTCCCCTTACCCAACGACTGCAAGTACCTTACGTTAACACCATAAAATAAAACAGTAAAGTCGCGGCACTCCCAGCTAAGAGATTGAAAACAAATAAACGAGCATAAAAGCACCCAGTGTTAGAGCAATAAAACTAGCAATATAGAATGCTGAAAGTAGTCATACCCAAAGGAGGCATATGACTGGCCCTATATCCATCCCAAAGAGAAGTTGAGGCCTAAACTATAATGTTAGTAGCTGGTTTGTGACGAGATGGTAGTAGGCACTCCTAATTTTAAACGCATTTGTTTACTTAGGCTCCTCCCACAACTCCATCCAGCTAAGCATAAGTTTGTTGCTATTCTGGTTTCTAATGTGAGTATTGACTGAGTTGCATGGGAAAATTATAGGATTTTAAATAGTTGATCAAATGTTGTAATAAAACTGCGAAAAGTGATTTCGGATTTTTATCATCCTCCCTGATCCTCATCATTATCAAAAATGAGGAAAATACTTGGCTTTGCGTCGGTATCACTCACTACTTTATCCTGACTACAAACTGTTTCGAAAATCGTGGGCGTGACAGGTATATCACATACTTCCTGATAGGTGGCTTTGACCTGTTCGGTGATCTTGATCCTTGTACCTGTCATTGCATGTCTCCAGTTCGCATGTTATCAATATTGAAGCCGAAGGCACATACGTTTCACGGCTGCAGTCTCAAAACTGCTGCGAAAACTAACGGACGACTCAACCACCGGGCGACTCGACCACCGGACGGCGCAAACATTGTATGACTCACCATTGGACGACGCAACCATTTGACGACGCAACCATTGGACGACGCAACCATTGTACCACGCAACCATTAGGCGACGCAACCATTGGACCACGCAACCATTAGACGACGCGACCATTGGACTATGCAACCATTGGACGACACAACCACCGGACGACGCGACCATTGGACGACGCAACCATTGGACGACGCAACCATTGGACGACGCGACCACCGGACGTCGCGACCACCGGACGACGCCACTGTGCGCCAGACATTGACCTATTGACATTAACCGATTTGATCTGACCTGGAAGGTCAACCAAAGACGTGACTAAAAAGCTTGAAGCAACTCTGGAAGCGAGTTGGAGGATCGAGCTATATCACACCGTTTACCGCACCTTAATCTAACTTACCACAAAAGCTAGAAGTGTCACGTTGAACACCCCGCACTGCACGCAGCAGGACATTCTGACGCATTGCAGGGTTGAATGGCATATGCTAATCGGCTGCGTTCCTCGCCGCACCTGCCGCCATTCTCAAATGCGACTGTTGTCTGCTGATGTCACGTGGCGGTTTTTGCGTTGACAGGAAGGTCGGTTCGCTGTACAGTTGGTCGAAGATGTTGCACTGAGAGCTGTGTCGCGTCGCCGTATTTGCACGCGCACCTGTGTCGTCGCAGAACAGCCGGCAACAGTATCGCATATTGCCGCTGCTGTCGTGTAGCCTGCCGGCAGCAGTATCGCATATTGCCGCTGCTGTCGTGTAGCCTGCCGGCAGCAGTATTGCCGCTGCTGTCGTGTAGCAGGCGGCCGGCGCCAGTATTGCCGCTGCTGTCGTGTAGCCAGGCGGCCGGCGCCAGTATTGCATATTCGCGTTGCTGTCGTGAACCCGGTTGGCGCCATATGTTCTGTCATGCAAGAGGCCCGGCTCACATACGCCCAAAAGATTATCTTGCTCGCCCTATAGATGCAGCGCTTAATTGAGTTGAAGTTGCCGACTTGGGCGCTGGAGGGTTTGAAAACGTATGGATGGGAGGAACGGAGCCATTCGAAAGCTGAGTATGTTCGGGCAACGTCCGGGCGTTACATATTAAGGCTCCCACTAAATTATTTGCCGTTCCTCCACTTACTTGGGTTGCATGCAGGGATGTCGTTTGATATACCTTTGAGGGGGCAAGAGTTCCTTAAATGCTGACTTCCCCCCCCCCCCCACCCCAACCAAAAAAAAACTTTTAACATGGGACCATATGGAGTGTGCCCCCAATCCAAATGTGGTGCATTTAAGACAGACTGAAACTATTTAGGCTCTTACAGGCAGTAACAGGCCAGTACATTGCCTTCATGCATTTTGCCCCCCCCCCCCCAATAACTTTCCGAAATAAACACCCATAGTTACATCGCTACACGAATGTAAATTCGAAGCTGGATGGGATCAGCCGAAGCGCTTAGCTGCCTTCGCTCGGGGCGTTTGCATGGAATTGTCGGTTTTGGCAACGGATTATCCGTTTGAGGATATGCGAGAGGAATTCTAATGTATGGACGTATTTTGCCAAATGTGGCGCATTTAAGACAAGCTGAAATTATGTAGGCTCTTCCAGGCAGTATCCGGTGATGGTGACACTTAAACATAATGCAATTTTCTGATGCTGTTCTTTTCAAGTGCTTCACAAGGGAATTGTAGGGGAGTTTTCAGGGCCATCCCTGAAGGGGGAAACTCTTCTGGCACGTTGATAGTTTAGTCAGACCTCGACGTTTGCGATGTTTAAAAATCCCGGTTATAAATTCAATGGTTCGAATCCTTCATCTTCGAGCTCTCATCTCACATCTTGACACGCACTTCCAAAGCCAGCACTTCTATATTGTGCATATTAGTCAACAGATAAATGCAACGAAGATCAGACATTAATGCGCAGCGTGATATAGCGTTAACAATGTAGCTTCATTTTTGATAGACAGGTGCAACAGTTTTATCAGAGAACTACATCTCGACAGATGTGGTGACTCTCAGGCAGAGTCCGACGTACCTCTGTGGGGCCAGGGCTGGCCAGGCGGCGGCGAGCCGCCCGAGGGGCGACCGCCCCGACGACCGTTCGTCCAGATAGCCCTACTGCCTCGCGGTACCGTCGCTAGATACCCTCGGCAACGCCTGTCCCACGTGACCAACACGTCACTATTGCGTCCATGGTCCGGACGTCGCGCCCGAGTCGAGAACAATAGCAGACTACTGCAGGCGGGCGCGCTCTCTGACATCAGACATCAGAGACACAATGTCAGCTCGAGTCAGATATCGAGCCGCCTCTGATATATCAGAGACCGACCTCGCGTGGGAACGAGTGCTGAGACGGCACCTCGGTAGCCTCGCTCGGCCTGGCGCCGCACACGTGAGCTGTTCCGACAGGATGCACCGGATAGGCGACCCACAACAATCGGCTCGGTAAGGCGTACTGTTCAGACAGCCGACCGGCTCAGGCGCTGCAGCCCAAATTACATTTCATCATCCAAGACACCCACATTCACATCCCGGCATTGAACGTTGGGGGTAGGGGGCTGAATGACTGGCATTTAGATGCTCCAAAACCTAACTTTGTTACAGAATCCTAGGCAGCTCAGATTAACCCTTTGACTGCCACAGCCGGTCTGTCGAATTTCGTCTGTACGGCCGCAAGTGTGTAAAGGACTGTTCACACCTATCGTAATCTCGACGCAAAAAGCCGGCGCAATGTCGGACTAGGCGTAATCCCGACGTACTGGGCGTAGTTTCGACGCGTTGACAGACCAGTGGAGATCAGCAAATATAGCAGATATAGCAAATATAGCAGCAAATATATAATCGAAGATCAGGAAATATGGCGACCGTAGTTTATCCCGAGCAGTCTGTCGACCTTGCGTCAAGGCCGCTGGTGCGCCGAGCGGAAAAAGTTGAGAAAACCCAACTTTGTCCGCTGGGAAATCGCCAACGTTTTGTAGGACTCGGCAGACAGCTGACGCAAGGCCGGCGCAATGGCAGAATCGGCAAACTCATTGGGCCCCATGCTAACTGTCCGCTAGCTTTGCGTCGATTCCGACAGTGCGTCGAGATTACGCTAGGTGTGAACAGAACATAACTCTGAGTCCCCGGCGGGCTGCCCATTGCCATATCTCGAAAGAGTGATCACCTGTCAGACCTCTCCTCGGTCTGACACCTGACCCCCTCTCGCCGGCTCGGTGGTCGGAGGGTACCACGTTCCGTGGCGTGGTGGCGGTCTGTAGTACCGGGCTGCCTGCAGGTAGGGCATTGACCAGCACGGCGCTAAGCGATGGAGCCCGGAACGGAGCGGCAAATTTCGGGAACTGTTGCATATTGAAGCGAAATGCTGATTTTGAAAGCCTGATTCCCATGTAAATGATTTGCTAGGTGCCGTAGCTGAGGGTGGGGTATGTACAGATTCGACTCACCTAGTTCTCACCACGGTATCTGAAAATAGTTCTCGGAAAACGTGCTGAATGTACGGCGGCATTGTAATAAGTTGAAATAGTAATGACCTGTACGCCGTATCACTGCGACGACTCCAACGGATATTGTGAACATTGAAATATGCTTGGTTGGGGTAATGGTCTTCTCACGACTCCAGTCGAGACATTTTCAAGGCTCACCACAATATATGTCGGAACAGGCGTGCCTGCCATTACCATTTCAACGTATCTGAATACACTCTTAGTTAGGACATAAAACTCACATCAACGCTCAAAACATTCGCTCATTTTGAGGCCTATAAATTGACCCGACACACCAATTGAACAATCATCTTTGTAGTTATGCATCGTACCGCTGTAACTATGTGGGTACAAGAAGATTACGCAATGCGGACGACAGTTCGGGGCAGTTATCGGCTCGTAGTTCAATGCCTTTAGAACGTTCGTTTTTCTCATCCATTGACTGGTAATCATTACGAGATTGTCTACTCCAAGTAATGCCACAATATATGTTGGAATATAATGTTCTAGGGCCACTTCTCTTTATTATCTTTGGGAATAAAATTGAGATAGGGCTGAGTAAAAGGGTGTTCAAATTTGTTCATGACATCAAATTGGTAGGAGTGGCTAACAGTAGTGAGCAATCTAGTAATATTCAACTGGACTTGGAGAACCTAAAAATGTGGGCTGATCAATGGCGGATGTCTTCCAACTATGAAACATGTAAGGTTATGCATCCTGGGTCCGGAGGTGAGACTTTCAGATATACAATGGGAGGTAGGGAATTGGATGTTATTGAAGAGGAAATATATTTAGTTGTGTTAGTTTCAAATGATCTTAAAGCAGACAAACAATGTGTTTCAGCTAGTAGTAGGGCAATCAGAATGCTGGGAATCATTAATAGGAGTGTGAGGTATAAGAGCAAAGAAGTGATGAAAATCCTGTACTTGGCATATGTGCGACCCCACTTAGAATATTATGTACAGGCACGGGGCCCCTACTTAGAAAAAGATATAGATATGCTAAAAAGAGTGCAGCGCAAAGCCACTAGACTCATCAGTGGACTAGGTGACTTATAATATGTGAAATATGTATGGCATTAGATATGTACTCACTCAAGTATAGGAGACTAATGCATGATATGATTTAAATGCATACAATTATTAAAGGGCTAGATCAGGTCAGTCTGAACGATGCCCTTCTATTTAGACTATCACATAGGGGTCATCAATTCAGGTTAGACAAATCAAGGTGTAGGATAGTTAAGCAAACAGGTATTCAGTCAAAGGACTGTTGATCAGTGGAATAGCCTGCCTGCTGATATTGTGGAGAGTCCCTCCTTGAATGTATTTAAAAATAGGGTGGACAACTATTTTAGGTTGCAAAATCTTGTTTTTTAGTTCTAATGGTGGTGGATGGTGTGATATCTAGGCTAAGTGAGTGTGTACCACTGTACGAGCGGGCCCTTTTAGGCGGACGTGGATGGAGTCTGAACATCATTGGTAGAGCACTCAAGTCAAGGTTTTGCCGTTTTGGAGAGCCACGAGACCGTGTCTGTGAGCCGACTGCTGGAGCTGAGGTCGTTGTGTGAGGCGTCGCCTCGCTTCCTCGTTTCCTCCGCCGTTTTGCTTGCACGTATGCCCCGACGATGGAGGGAAGATATCGGTAGTTTCGTTTTGAAACAAGTTCCCAAGGGTGAGGTCTGCGCTAGACATCACGAGCCGGCGGATGTACTCCTTCACAGACGGCACTCCTGCGAGGCTAAAAGGCTTCTCACGAGAAAGGTCATTCAGGACCCTTGAGACATCCAATTCTTGATTTTGTTTTCAGCCGAAAACACCCGACAGTGGAGTGCACCCCTTTAAATCTGCTTACTCACTAGCATCCCTCCAGGAAAATGGTGCCCCTTCAAAATATCCCCCCCCTCCCACCCACCTTCAACCATTACGAAATCCTAGGTTCGGCATTACCTGTCGGACCGTTTGATCAGGAATTTTTTGATAAAGTAGTCAATATACTGTTTTATTAAGTACCTAACCCCGAGTAAGCATAAGAGACCCTGACTTTTCTGCTCGATACTCAACTTTAAATTTACCGATAATTGTTTTTTTTATTCAGTGTGGTGGACATACGCCTTCGCGCGAATGCACTGACCAGGTATCTATGCTTGTACTGAAACTGTCTTCAAGTTTGGTACCATATTTGAAACTGCACTGATCAATGGTGACCCGTACCCCTCGTCCCTCCCGCACCCGTGAAATTGCCGCCTGCTCAGAATCTGCAGACATATTGCAGACAATCTGACTGACAATTATCTGACAGACAATCTACAGACATATCTGTTATCATAGGGGAAGCAGAAGCGTCTACATTTACCGACAGAGAAACTTCTGTCACCGGCAGGTGTGCGTGCTTCCTGATAAAAAGCAGAAGTACACTACGCGTGTGGTTCGAAACACACAGGACCCGAACTTTAACGAAGAGTTTGTGTTCGCACTGCGTCGTGTCCATCTTGACCACAAGGTTAGTCCAAGGCTGGTACAACAATGGTGTGGTATAAATTGATACAGAGCTGGTGTAAGGTTGGTATGGTAAGCGGTCGATGTGGTAAAACGTTCGTATGGAAAAGGTTCGTATGGTAGCAGGTTCGTGTGGTAAAAAGTTGGTATGGTAAACGCTATGGTACTAGGCTGGCATGAAGCGAGCATACCGACCTTGTAACCAATGTTGGTATGCTCGCATGGTGAAAGGCATGATACAAGTTGGTGTAAGGCGAGCACACCAGCCTTGTAGGTTAGGCTGGCATGGTGAAAGGTGTGGTACCGGGTTGGTATGAGGCCAGCACACCAGCCTTGTAGGTAAGGTTGGTATGGTGAAAGGTTGATACGGTGAAAGGTTGGTGCGGTGGAAGGTTGGTACGGTGAAAGGTTAGCATGGTGAAAGGTTGGCATGGTGAAAGTTGGCATGGTGAAAGGTTGGTATGGTGAAAGGTTGGCATGGTGAAAGGTTGGTATGGTGAAAGGTTGGTATGGTGAAAGGTTGGTACGATGAATGGTTGGTAAGGTGAAATGTTGGTGCGGTGAAAGGTTGGTATGGTGAAAGGTTAGCATGGTGAAAGGTTGGCATGGTGAAAGTTTGCATGGTGAAAGGTTGGTATGGCGAAAGGTTGATACAGTAAAAGGCCTGTTGGTTTGGTGGGTATCACGCCGGTGCACAGTTCGATCCCCAGTTTGATCGACATATTTTTGGTTTGATGGTGACACCGAGTTGGTACAGGGGTGACGGGGTGACATGTGGTCCATCGTGCATATTTCCTACCACAACTGCACTCCAGGATAAAAGTGAAAGGGTCGGTTTCGTCAAGCACTCATTCCAGACAATGCTGTAGAAGGTCTCTATCTAGACATTCTTAAACTCTATCTGCAGAGTAAATGTCGTCACCTTGAACGGACTTTGAGGTGCGGCAGAGGGAACTCTAACCACTCTCAACAACTGCTTGAACACTGCACTATGGATGGCTTTACTCGTATGGCTGTGTAGGGGTGGCGGCTCTGCCGTCGGTGGGGTGTGGGGGTGGTGGCTTCGGCGGTTTGGCGGGTGTGGCTGGTGAGGGGTGTGTACAGAGGAAGCTGCGTGTGTGAGTCGTGTGAAGTGGGAGAGCTGATGGGTGTGTGAAAAGTAATTCCCTTGGGCTGACTCTTGATTTTAGACTGGGCTAATTAAAACTGAGCTAACTCACTCCTTTGCTGATTATACATGTGTCAGGGGTGTGTTGTGCTGTGTTTCCCCGCCACCTCCACCACACATTCCCCAAACCCCAGCCGGCTTGATGTTGTTTGAGCTACCGTCCCTAACACGAATTTATATGTGTGCGAGTCAAAGTTTTGGGAACACCATATAGGTAAATGAGTGCGTCTAGCCAAATTAGAAAGATTACGTTGTATTTAGAAAAGTAATGATAAGGCAATTTGCCCTTGGTTACAATGAAATGTTCCTAGATGGGACTTTTGGATGCTAATAGTAGTATAATTTTGTACAATGTACCGCACGAAATAGGTGCCTGTGATTGAGCCCCAAGTGGCTTCCGCTGGTCCTTAAAGCTACCTAAAGCACATTCATTCTCCTCATTCACTTCACATTCGCTCGTCTCATTCATTCTATCCTTATTAATTAATGAAATACTTGGTGCCCAAATTTTGCTCCCCCCCTCCCCTCTCAGCGGTACACAAACACATATATCGACGGATCATTGCTCTATTTTTGAAGGTAGGCTGGCCGAATATGTAAATCTTCCACTGCCATCATAGCTGGCCTCGCCATTGTTGACAGTGTTCCTCGCCTGGATGAAGGCTTAATGCTACGAGGGGGCTCATCGTACTGACTCCGAGGGCTTATACAAGTGCTCTGGTATCTTTGACCGACCTACCCTAGCTTTTAAAGAAAGGTCGGTGCCGCGCCGGGCCTTATCCGCCGTATACTGATACTGTGCGACCAGGTGAACGTGCTCACGAGCGGGCACGGATCCCTACCACGTTGGGCACGTCCCCTGGCCGTCTTTATAACCTAGCCTGCCCTACCCTTTCAGCCTCGGGGCTTATGGCACGCCAAATCCGTCCGACCTTCCCCCGCCCCGAAGGCTACACGGTTCCGTGCCGAAACGTATAGCGAACGGGGGGCGGACTCACGACCTTGCAGTGTTTTGCTTTAACCTAGTGTTTGGCGCCAAACTCGACGGACGCAAGGTGGGGCTCGACAGCCCATCCGACCTTGCATACTTTGCCCGCCCCCAGCTGCGCTACTGGATCACAGAAGCCAGCGGGCTTTTTGCAGTCAAAGAACCAGAGCATGTGCTTAATGCCCCCAAAGTACACGGTCATCGCACCCCTTCTCGCAATTGGACATCATCCAAACGCAGGTCATATATATATATATAAACAACATTAATTTTCTAGTCAAGTTAAAAATTGGCTTTGACACTCATTACCCTTACCCGAGAACATTCAGTTCATAGGAGAACGGCTGGCAGGTCGGCTGCTCGCTTATATGTGGATTTATTTCATATGGCAAATTAATATCGGGCACATATCTAAACATCATGTGTGAAACTCTTGTGTCGGAAAGTACACACGGTACTATCTACACCTCCTTGTCGGCTGTTGGTCACCCGGTCAAAGCGAAACGCGACGCGCACCCCTCAGCGCCCGAGGCACAGCCGCCATTTTCGGTCTGGATGTAAATACACTCTTCTCCACCCACCTGAGCGCCGAGGTATTTACTATGCTGCCGGTCCTGGGAGGGTCGTATTCCTTACGCCATTCATTCACGTTAATCCCCACGGAGGGTCACTGACTCGGCCATCGGCATCCGACCTCAATGCTATCTGGGTTATCACGAAAGTTAGGCCACTGAACACACGGCTGGATGGCGCCCCTGGAGTTTTGGATTTTTGAATTAGCTTGCACCACGGCGGCTAGATAGGCTATAATATCACTTCTTTATCTCCGGTAAATGTAAGGGTCGAACGCTTTGGACGAGGAGGGAAAAACATGGCTATTGCAAGCACAGTTTTCAACGTGCTAACTGTCAGACCGAAAGATAATCATTTTCACGATCCATTCTGGCCCGGTGGCGGTGGCAAGGCGGATGTTGCACATACAGTTTTCAATGTACGGCATATTGGGCTGAGCGATGGTCATTTTCACGACCCACCCAGCCCAGGGTCACGAGAGGACGTGAGGATCCGATGTGTGCACAGTACCCCTGGTCGTTAGTGCAAACTATGCCCCTTTCTTTATCCCAAGTATTACCTTTCACCGCTAATCCTGCACGTCAAAGGCTGGACAACTGCTCCGTCTCTCTGCTGATGCCACCACAGAATTTCTATGCATAATCTAATATATTTACATTTATATACACCGTATCACATTACGCCCACGCACTGCTTACACACACACTACTCGCCATCTCCCACCTCTCCATTCTTGCACGCGACATACTTCCTCCCCATACATACCTACATACCCTGGCCTTCTATACAAGGCGTGCGACGTCGGCGCCACCGGCCGTGTCACACATACCGCACACATCACATAGTCTAATTGCCCCCCCTTCCCCAAGATGGGTCGCTCCTTTGAACAATGAATTAGGTTGAGGGGGAAATAGCTGTGATAGAAAATAGGCCGGTTTGGAAGAAGGAAGGCATGGCAGGCCGATGGCACTCACATGTTAGTTGCTCGGCTGGCCTCTTCGGTCGTCTCCACGCTGCCTGAGCTCCGTGAGTGAGAGACTGCCCGAGTACGAGAGTCTCCGAGCGAGAGCGTCCCCAAGGGAGTGAGCTCCAGCGCGAGAGCGTCCCCGAGAGAGTGAGCTCCAGCGCGAGAGCGTCCCCGAGAGAGTGAGCTCCAGCGCGAGAGCGTCCCCGAGAGAGTGAGCTCCAGCGCGAGAGCGTCCCCGAGAGAGTGAGTTTCGTTTTCTTTCTGCCTTCCAGTTTTTCTTCGATGGCTATAGCCCCGCCTCCTTCACTCTTGGCCACTCCCAGGGCTCCGGATTGTATTCTTTCTTCTTGATTGGTAGGAATTTTTTTTCTCTTTTTCTTCCCCTTAGGCCGTGTGCAGGGTGAAGCCGCCTGGGGAGGTTTTCACCGGGCCTGGCTCACAGCTGGCCGGGAACCCTTCGGTTGTTTTCGTCCAGCTGATGGCGCGGATGGCGCTGTTTATGTCATGTCGCCTTTGAAGAAGACACGTACCGAGGATCGGTCCGGCGGTGTTTGAAGGCATTATGAGAGGGGAGGGAAAGGTGGCCGAGATCTGGCCGGGCGTCTGGCGGCTTGGTCGGATGGGAAAAATGTTGAAAATCGCAGGCCGAAAAAAATGTAAGCTTCCTTACATTAAAGACCTTCCTCTGCAAATCACGTCCTCGTGATTGTCAAAATCCGATCCTGAAATAGTTCCAATCCCGTTTTAGCCCAATCCCCGGATATACGTATGTTTCATGGGGCCCTTAATTTCCCTTAACCCTTCTAATCCTATGCTCGATGGCTACATACACACCATCTCCTCCATCACTATGCATCATACCACATACACCATACACCATACACCAACTACTAACTGACGTCGCGTGCAGTAGCATCTCGGTTGACGACTAAATGCGCCACATTCGAATACACGACACGCACTTGACATTACTCATAGAATCCATACATCCACATACACACATATGCAGAACCACCTGTTGAAGTCTCTGCGCGGTCATGGTCGATAATTAGTCCGCTGGACAGTTACTGACCCCGGTTTTGAGGCGCATCAGTGACACGCCCTTTCTCCACCTGGCTCCAGAAGCATGTCTGGAGCTAGACGAAGCTCCTCTCCATGCGGCACGTGCTGCGGGCTGAGGCGACCTCAGCGGGCGTCTTGATGTCCCAGTGAGTGGCTGCGCCGACCGCCTGAATTGCAATGGTGGAAGACTGCCAGACAGGTCAATCTGACGTTACGCCGCTGCGGCTTCACTGGGGCGGCCACGCGCTCTGCGGGATCGGACATCATGACGTCACCACTGTGGTCGCCACGTCACCGGGTCACAGTTCGCTCTGAGCTATTTGCACCTGAATAAAGTCAAATAAGGTTAGCGTGCCTCCAGCGAGATCATGCTCACGACACATCATCGGACCATTGTCCATGTCAGCAGTCTGACCATGTCAGACTGCTTTAGGGCCGCAGCTGGACCGCTGTGGGGTCACCGACGGACCGCCATCGGACCGCTGTTGGATCACCGTTGGGCGGCAGTTGGTCCGCCGTCGATCCGCTGCCGCTCCGTTGTCGAGCCGTCGTTGGCCCGCTGCTCTTGGGCCGCGGTTCTGGTTGTGGTCGGGCCGTAGTCGGACCGCCGCAGGACGACTTGTCGGGCCGATGACCGACTCCATGTCGGGCCGCTGACGAGCCGCTGCCGGACCCCCGTCGGACCGTTGTCGGACCCAGGTCGCGCTGACGTCGGACGCCGTTGGGTCACAGTAGGGCCGCTGGAGGGCAACTTGTTGGGCCGACGTCCGGCTACATGTCGGGCCGCTGACGAGCCGCTGGGTCACAGTCTGACAGCTGCAGGGCAACTGGTCAGGCCGATGTCCGGCTCCATGTCGGGCCGCTGACGAGCCGCTGAGTCACAGTCTGACAGCTGCAGGGCAGCTGGTCAGGCCTATGTTTGGCTCCATGTCGGGCCGCTGACGAGCCGCTGGGCCACAGTCTGACAGCTGCAGGGCAACTGGTCAGGCTGATGTCCGGCTCCATGTCGGGCCGCTGACGAGCCGCTGCCGTATCGCCGTCGGACCGTTGTCGGACCCAGGTTGCGCTGACGTCGGGCGCCGTTGGGTCACAGTCCGACAGCTGCAGGGCAGCTGGTCAGGCCGATGTTTGGCTCCATGTCGGGCCGCTGACGAGCCGCTGGGTCACAGTCCGACAGCTGCAGGGCAACTGGTCAGGCCGATGTCCGGCTCCATGTCGGACCGCTGACGAGCCGCTGGGTCACAGTCCGACAGCTGCAGGGCAACTGGTCAGGCCGATGTCCGGCTCCATGTCGGGCCACTGATGAGCCGCTGCCGGACCGCCGTCGGATCGTTGTCGGACCCAGGTTTGCTCATGTCGGGTCGTCGTCGGACTGCTTGTCGGGCCATTGACGGGCCGCCATCGCAGTGGGCGATTGTCCGTCCTGTAATGGCAGTTATCCTGCATGACCCCCTGTCCTGTCTGGTCCGGTGGAGACAGAGCAGACACCCCCGGCCGCTTCGGAGCTCGAGAATGTCCGCAAGTGCCGGGGTACAGGAGATCATGCGTCGCCGAGCAGTCAGGAGACCTCGTGTCTCCTACTCCGGTGCTCCTGTCTTCATGGAGATCCAGGGCTGGGAGACTTCCCTCTTGTCTTCTACCAGACCTCTTGTCCACGTGCGGACCCATGACCGGGAGACTTTCCTGTCTCCTACCGGACCTCTTTTCCTCGGATGCACCTATGACCGGGAGACTTTCCAGTCTCCTACCGGACCTCTTGCCATCGTGTGGACCACATGACCGGGAGACTTTCCTCTTGTCTCCTACCAGACCTTGCCTCTTGTCTCTCAGAGGCTGCCAGGGCTGGGAGAGTTCCCTCTTGTCTTATACCAGACCTCTTGTCCACGTGCCGACCACATGACCGGGAGACTTTCCTGTCTCCTACCGGACCTCTTTTCCACGGATGCACTTATGACCGGGAGACTTTCCTTTTGTCTCCTACCAGATATCTTGTCCTCGGACGGACTCATGACCGGGAGACGTTCCTGTCTCCTACCGGACCTCTTGCACTCGTGCGATCACATGACCGGGAGACGTCCTTCTTGTCTCCTTCCAGACCTTGCCTTGCAGCCTTGCTTTCTCTGGCACGTTCATAGCCCGGAGATCACCGTCCTTTGTTTTTGGTTTGGTTAGCCGCCCAAACCAACATTTTCTGTGGGCTGCAATGACCTGTGAGCACCATCCGACTGAGCATGCCATTGGGAAAACAAGGGGGTGAGATTTTGGGAGGATAACTAAGGATTCAGTGAGCGGATTCGCTATATCCCTCCACCACCGGCTTTCACTTAGCTGAAAGAGAGAGACACCCATTGATTCACCCTTTACTCTGAATTGCTGTGCATGATCCATTCACTGCACTTTCTTTGTGGAGCGCCACCAGATGTGGATCTGAGCATAATGTATCTAATTCTAAAACTGAGATTTTCTAGGGGACCACGTATTTGCATTGCGACCTCCTTCCTATAATACCTGTCTTGCTATCCCTCCCCAGTATCCATCCTACTATATCCATCCTACCCATGTCCATCCTTACTTTCAGTACTGCTTGGAACACGTTGTACCTATTCAATGGAGCAGTGAATGCCTTTGTCAAAGGAAACATCAACTGCCCTGCAAATTTGCGCTTCCGGGGAAAATGTGTGGAAACTGATGATTGTAGGGAATTTGGCCCACAGATAGCAGAATATCTCCCCCTGACTTCCAAACCTGATATGCATTATTCACACCCCACGGTTGTTAATTGCAGCTGAGCCGTCATTTCTACCTGCGGGATCATCAAGTTGCAATGGTGATTGTTAAAATATCTCCTATTTTACTTCATTAGAGCAAAGCTGCTTTACTCTCTTAGACAATAGGCAACAGTACAAATTTGGAGGAAACATTACGAGGTGTGGCATTTGTCTCTACACATTGTTCGGAATGCGATACAATTTGAGGTCGGAGACTTTCCTCTTGCTCCTCACTTGTAGTTTCAATTCGTGGAATATTACTATAATCGCCGCACGTTTAGATACATTAGGCTCCGGTGAATTGCCAGCATTATTTAAACTCCAAGACAAAAAACGCCACCGCGTGCAAAACGTGAAAACCAACAGTTTGCATGGACCGTCTTTGTACTGTATGCAAGCTAACAACATTAGATCAATGAACACAAAACAGGTGGGTGCGGAATATGACATAACTACCGGTGGCCAAGGTGTATTGAAGTCAACCAGTTACCATTTGTCGGCCAATGTCATACACATTTGTAGCCCTAGGTCATATCGCTATGCGTTCCTGGTGTTTTAGTATGAAAGCGAAAAGAAGCGCGCCGAAATTGAAGCAAGCCATATACAACTATTTGACACGTTTGAGGTCAGGACGCACAATATCAATGGGTTCACTGTATAATGTGACCTACACTCTCGTAAAATATTGGGAATATTGCGGCAAGGAGTGTTAAAGTCTTCACCAAACGCTAGAAGCTATCTTCTTGTTCCGTCAAACGGGATAAATTTTCACGACGTCAGACCATCTCGGTCACTGACCTAGAATGCACTGTGTCCCAATCTCATGATTTCAACATTAATGTAGGAAAAGATACCGACTTCAAATTAAGTGCCAAGACTGATATCACTTAAATTAAAAATGTTTGCGGCCGCGCTCGGTCACCTGGTCCTTGACCTCGAATGACCTTAGAAGCAATACACACAGGAATGTGGGTAAACTGACCAAAATAGTGTCCAACTGTTCCCAGAAAGCCAAACAATCCTGATGCTCCCTAACCACGACGAAGTTGCAGATTTCCTGCAACGGATACACTTTTCGGCTGCGACCTGACCTAATACCGACCCCAGCTATCATAGACCCACGTAGCAGACTGCTATTCATGCTTTGCATTCCTGTTTCTACATTCATATCGCTGAACTTCGAGTTCTGAACAGAAACTGCAAGCCAACATATCTACTTAGCCTCCATGTGTATTCCATCAATGCGTTTTCCTCTGGGTTCGGCGACCTGTGCCAGTTCCCGGGCTTCGTGGTGACCCAAAATTTTGAAAACTCCCACGCTTGGGCGCCAGTGTAGGGGTGGCGGCTCTGCCGTCGGTGGGGTGTGGGGGTGGTGGCTTCGGCGGTTTGGCGGGTGTGGCTGGTGAGGGGTGTGTACAGAGGAAGCTGCGTGTGTGAGTCGTGTGAAGTGGGAGAGCTGATGGGTGTGTGAAAAGTAATTCCCTTGGGCTGACTCTTGATTTTAGACTGGGCTAATTAAAACTGAGCTAACTCACTCCTTTGCTGATTATACATGTGTCAGGGGTGTGTTGTGCTGTGTTTCCCCGCCACCTCCACCACACATTCCCCAAACCCCAGCCGGCTTGATGTTGTTTGAGCTACCGTCCCTAACACGAATTTATATGTGTGCGAGTCAAAGTTTTGGGAACACCATATAGGTAAATGAGTGCGTCTAGCCAAATTAGAAAGATTACGTTGTATTTAGAAAAGTAATGATAAGGCAATTTGCCCTTGGTTACAATGAAATGTTCCTAGATGGGACTTTTGGATGCTAATAGTAGTATAATTTTGTACAATGTACCGCACGAAATAGGTGCCTGTGATTGAGCCCCAAGTGGCTTCCGCTGGTCCTTAAAGCTACCTAAAGCACATTCATTCTCCTCATTCACTTCACATTCGCTCGTCTCATTCATTCTATCCTTATTAATTAATGAAATACTTGGTGCCCAAATTTTGTTCCCCCCCCCTCCCCTCTCAGCGGTACACAAACACATATATCGACGGATCATTGCTCTATTTTTGAAGGTAGGCTGGCCGAATATGTAAATCTTCCACTGCCATCATAGCTGGCCTCGCCATTGTTGACAGTGTTCCTCGCCTGGATGAAGGCTTAATGCTACGAGGGGGGCTCATCGTACTGACTCCGAGGGCTTATACAAGTGCTCTGGTATCTTTGACCGACCTACCCTAGCTTTTAAAGAAAGGTCGGTGCCGCGCCGGGCCTTATCCGCCGTATACTGATACTGTGCGACCAGGTGAACGTGCTCACGAGCGGGCACGGATCCCTACCACGTTGGGCACGTCCCCTGGCCGTCTTTATAACCTAGCCTGCCCTACCCTTTCAGCCTCGGGGCTTATGGCACGCCAAATCCGTCCGACCTTCCCCCGCCCCGAAGGCTACACGGTTCCGTGCCGAAACGTATAGCGAACGGGGGGGCGGACTCACGACCTTGCAGTGTTTTGCTTTAACCTAGTGTTTGGCGCCAAACTCGACGGACGCAAGGTGGGGCTCGACAGCCCATCCGACCTTGCATACTTTGCCCGCCCCCAGCTGCGCTACTGGATCACAGAAGCCAGCGGGCTTTTGCAGTCAAAGAACCAGAGCATGTGCTTAATGCCCCCAAAGTACACGGTCATCGCACCCCTTCTCGCAATTGGACATCATCCAAACGCAGGTCATATATATATATATAAACAACATTAATTTTCTAGTCAAGTTAAAAATTGGCTTTGACACTCATTACCCTTACCCGAGAACATTCAGTTCATAGGAGAACGGCTGGGAGGTCGGCTGCTCGCTTATATGTGGATTTATTTCATATGGCAAATTAATATCGGGCACATATCTAAACATCATGTGTGAAACTCTTGTGTCGGAAAGTACACACGGTACTATCTACACCTCCTTGTCGGCTGTTGGTCACCCGGTCAAAGCGAAACGCGACGCGCACCCCTCAGCGCCCGAGGCACAGCCGCCATTTTCGGTCTGGATGTAAATACACTCTTCTCCACCCACCTGAGCGCCGAGGTATTTACTATGCTGCCGGTCCTGGGAGGGTCGTATTCCTTACGCCATTCATTCACGTTAATCCCCACGGAGGGTCACTGACTCGGCCATCGGCATCCGACCTCAATGCTATCTGGGTTATCACGAAAGTTAGGCCACTGAACACACGGCTGGATGGCGCCCCTGGAGTTTTGGATTTTTGAATTAGCTTGCACCACGGCGGCTAGATAGGCTATAATATCACTTCTTTATCTCCGGTAAATGTAAGGGTCGAACGCTTTGGACGAGGAGGGAAAAACATGGCTATTGCAAGCACAGTTTTCAACGTGCTAACTGTCAGACCGAAAGATAATCATTTTCACGATCCATTCTGGCCCGGTGGCGGTGGCAAGGCGGATGTTGCACATACAGTTTTCAATGTACGGCATATTGGGCTGAGCGATGGTCATTTTCACGACCCACCCAGCCCAGGGTCACGAGAGGACGTGAGGATCCGATGTGTGCACAGTACCCCTGGTCGTTAGTGCAAACTATGCCCCTTTCTTTATCCCAAGTATTACCTTTCACCGCTAATCCTGCACGTCAAAGGCTGGACAACTGCTCCGTCTCTCTGCTGATGCCACCACAGAATTTCTATGCATAATCTAATATATTTACATTTATATACACCGTATCACATTACGCCCACGCACTGCTTACACACACACTACTCGCCATCTCCCACCTCTCCATTCTTGCACGCGACATACTTCCTCCCCATACATACCTACATACCCTGGCCTTCTATACAAGGCGTGCGACGTCGGCGCCACCGGCCGTGTCACACATACCGCACACATCACATAGTCTAATTGCCCCCCCTTCCCCCAGATGGGTCGCTCCTTTGAACAATGAATTAGGTTGAGGGGGAAATAGCTGTGATAGAAAATAGGCCGGTTTGGAAGAAGGAAGGCATGGCAGGCCGATGGCACTCACATGTTAGTTGCTCGGCTGGCCTCTTCGGTCGTCTCCACGCTGCCTGAGCTCCGTGAGTGAGAGACTGCCCGAGTACGAGAGTCTCCGAGCGAGAGCGTCCCCAAGGGAGTGCTCCAGCGCGAACGCGTCCCCCGAGAGAGTGTGCTCCAGCGCGAGAGCGTCCCCGAGAGAGTGAGCTCCAGCGCGAGAGCGTCCCCGAGAGAGTGAGCTCCAGCGCGAGAGCGTCCCCGAGAGAGTGAGTTTCGTTTTCTTTCTGCCTTCCAGTTTTTCTTCGATGGCTATAGCCCCGCCTTCTTCACTCTTGGCCACTCCCAGGGCTCCGGATTGTATTCTTTCTTCTTGATTGGTAGGAATTTTTTTTCTCTTTTTCTTCCCCTTAGGCCGTGTGCAGGGTGAAGCCGCCTGGGGAGGTTTTCACCGGGCCTGGCTCACAGCTGGCCGGGAACCCTTCGGTTGTTTTCGTCCAGCTGATGGCGCGGATGGCGCTGTTTATGTCATGTCGCCTTTGAAGAAGACACGTACCGAGGATCGGTCCGGCGGTGTTTGAAGGCATTATGAGAGGGGAGGGAAAGGTGGCCGAGATCTGGCCGGGCGTCTGGCGGCTTGGTCGGATGGGAAAAATGTTGAAAATCGCAGGCCGAAAAAAATGTAAGCTTCCTTACAGCTGCATAAACCACACACTATGTAAGGAAATTTTGGGGTCAAAGCAAAGGTAAATATAAATTGCAAGGCCATGAGCAGTGCAGTGTCTCAGCTGGAAAGTGTCAGTGGTTAGGATTATGCTAAAATTTGGATCAAACGAATGCGAGGATGTGAACATCATGAGCAAACCCTAATAACTGTCAGCAGTTTAACAAACTATAAATCATGCAACCGATGTTGCATGTGGCATTGTTGTAGTTGATTGAAGTCCAATATTCTTGATCCGAGCAAGCCATCGGATCTTGTTCTGTGGTCTTGAATCTTGTTCTTGCCCAGAAATGTGTGTAGGTATGGATACATACGCTATGAAAACTATAAGCTGTGGCCAATGGCGTCGCCAGCGCCTCGATCCTCGCGGTTCGGACCCGCCCACGATTAGTTTTTGGTGAAGTTCAACTCCACCTGGAAGACTGGCAGACTTCAGAAAGATACTGTGTCTTCCTGAAGTTCCCCAGTCTGTGAATCAGGCGATGTCTTGAGCTGGCTGACCGGCAGCCCGGCCGGACGAGTCTCCGCCGAGTCGCTGCCTGACCTGTCACATTTGAGCGGTCCGTCCAGTGTGTCCGCCTGGCTACCTGACCTGTCACGTCTGTACGGCCCGTCCAGTGTGTCCGCCTGGCTACCTGACCTGTCACGTCTGTACGGCCCGTCCAGTGTGTCCGCCTGACTGACTGACCTGTCCTTAAAGCCATGTTGCATTGCTAGCCGTGGTCGTGCTGCTGTTGTATATTGCAAAATCACAACCTGGCTATTGTTTTCTTCAACTCCATTTCTGATGCATATTGTGATTTCGGTCGTCATCTGTCAAATAACATGTGATCTATGATAATTCAGCATCAGCAATAGCCACTGTAACAACAGGGAGACGAATCCCTATGGGTCTAGAAGTAGATCCGCGTAATAACATACTATTTCATGATCATGGAAAAGGTTGTTGTATTTGCGTATCGAAGATAGGGTGGAAGAATGGCATCATTATTATCTAAGTCAGGATTATGCAGGGGCAGGGGTGGTCTATCGTGGAACTGAACGGAGAATCTAATCACTAGCATAAGTATAAAGAAGCATGATTTTGGAATCCTGCAACGGCGGCTGAAATTCGACGACTGTTTTCGCTTGCGGGGGTAGGGGGTGGATGAGGGACGGCCACGGTCCACGGCCACCCCGGAAATTTGAACATCGCTTCTGCGTTCCTGTGGTTGGACCCCACCTGGACTGTCAAGGTGGTGACGCCCTTGGTTATTTCTCCGTGATCAGACCTGCAATAGCTGGCAGGTAACTTCCGGTGTATAATTATTTGATGATGCTCTGGTCGACGTGCAACCCCCGTCGTGGACGCATGGACGCAGGAGAAGATTTATCGGAAGGCACGCGTCGCCTTGGCGACGCGCGGGACCATGACGTCACCCGTCTACACATGCAGTAATTTTCAAATTGAAGTAATTTTTACCTTTTGCCTGTCATTTTCACCAATCTTTGACAAGCGCCAGCATCCAGTCGGTCAGGATAAGAAGGAGCAAGAGAGGAAGAGAACGAGGGAGTGGACGAGCACACCTATCGGAGGTCAGCGCACCACTGTGGGTCCGTTTGGAATGCACGCGCGCCAAAAGTGTCAACGAACAACAGCGCCATCGGCGGACTCGACCGCCGCGCCGCCAAGCGGCGAGCCGACGAACTAGTCCGGATCAAACGTGGAGGGTGGAATACATTGACTCCTATGGGATAAAATGATATTAAGTCTTATAAAATATTTCGGTTGCCGTCAGGGGTGCAGCTTTTCATGCTTTCGGGGGCACTTGTTCTGGAGGGACGCCGTTTCTCCGGAAGGGGGGGGGGGGGCTTTTCTACTCTGATGAGCACCATCGGCTGAACAAACTCGAACAAACTGGGGAGGAGAGGGTAGCACTCGAGCATCCTCAAGGGGAGCATTTTCCCAGTCGAGGGCACCCCACATCTCTATGTGGGGGCACAACACGCTCCCAGTTGTCCCCTCCCCCTAGATCCGCCACTAAATGTTGGCTGGAATGAAGGACATGACAGAACGAGTTCCCATAAATCATGTTATAAAACTTCCATCGCTTATAGTTGCCGTAACAGTAGGGAAGAATTGTGTGCTACACGAAACTCACATTATGCACCAAATTATTGATCTGAAGTTGATTCTGAAGTTGATTGTTAATTATATTGCCGGACTACATCAGACCCAGTCAACTCCAAGTATCTCATTACCAATTCAGAATCTGGAAGATGTAAAGGTATTTTTCAACAGTACCTAAAAAGATATGAAATTGTTTTAAGACAACAATCAACAACAACACAAGCATCGCAACGGCCACTCAAAATAGTGTT
Organism: Ashinkailepas kermadecensis; assembly: GCA_034440615.1. NCBI lineage: Eukaryota > Metazoa > Arthropoda > Thecostraca > Neolepadidae > Ashinkailepas > Ashinkailepas kermadecensis. Next base: position 286,367 of record JAOTOM010004722.1, read on the forward strand.
TTTTGTCTTCCATTTCAGTCTGGTATGCCCCGACGTGGATGACCGAGCCATTGGTCAACAAGTGATGGCTTATGGGAGCATTGTTCGATTTGGAGAGAAAGTGGGAGACACTTGGCGCATGTATGTCATCCCAGATCGAACAGATTCCCACCCACCTCTCTCCTTCGATCTGAGAAAGCCCTGTTCTGAAAGGGGCTCTCCATTAGTAAGGCCTTAGAGCCTCGCGTCGACATCTTTTTTCTTTTATCTTTTCTTCCATCTATCATCTTTTGACGTTTTGGCTTATGACGTATTGGCCATAACAGCCCTCTTATGGGTGTCGAATGACAATGCATACATAGTTATGATTCGGAGCTATCGCAATAGTAGCGTAGTGGAGGAGCGCAGTCTAAATGCAGAAGGGAGTGGCATGTAAGGGATCACGCTGCGCGAAGACAGTGCCACGTGTGGGAAATCGAAAAGATATTAACAGCCTTGTCTCTGAACATCATATATATATATATATATATATATACATATACAACCATGTGAAACGTGTGTATATATCTGTTGACAATTATCTTATGCCACTATTTGTAGATCGGTCTGGCAAACAAAAATAGTGACGGTACGACTTGATGACTTGACGACATGACGTGCCCGTGATGCTTCGCTAATTCGGGGTCAATCCTGCAAAATATGTCTATATGAAAACAGGGTCGAGTTGCCGCCGGCACAACTCAGGTCAGACCAGCTGTGACGTCGTTCGTGCGGCATCAGGTGTGACGTCACCACCCGTGTGACGTCAGGTGCTGCGGCTGACTGTGTGCGACTACGACAAGTTCTCGCGGCGGCTGGTGCTGGGTCACGTGATGTATCCGCTGAGTCGGGCCAACATCACCGCCAGCCTGACGGCCGACGTGGTCACCGGCGAGACCTGGCTCCAGCTGGAGGAGCGGCTGCCCGAGCAGGAGGTCAGTGGGTCACCGCAGGGGTTAGCGCGGGTCGCGGCAGGTCAGCAGGTCACTTCAGGGGTCAGCGGGTCATAGCAGTGGGTCAGCAGGTCACAACGGAGGATCAGTAAGTCACCTCAGGGGTGAGCGGGTCGCTGCAGGTCAGTAGGTCACTTCAGAAGTCAGTGGGTCATTTCAGAAGTCAGTGAGTCACTTCAGAAGTCAGTGGGTCACTTCAGAAGTCAGTGGGTCACTTCAGAAGTCAGTGGGTCACTTCAGAAGTCGGTGGGTCAAAGCAGGGAGTCAGCGGGTCACAACGGAGAGTCAGTGGGTCACCGCAGGGGCAAGCGGGCCACAGTAGGTGGCCAGCAGGTTACATACCAGGTCACGGGAAGAGGTTGCTGGCCGTAACAATAGCTCATCATGTCATGCATCACATCAGTCAGTCAAGCAGGCCAATTATCCGGTCACCAGTTGGATAGAAGATATGTGTCCCAACACCAGCTGGCATCGAGGTTGACGTTTGTATTTGTAATTCATCCTCTACATTTGTTTTTGTTCCGCCAATGCTGGTGAGTGGTGCTGCTGGTGATATTTTGTTTTTGCAGTGTGCGATGCCATTCAGTCCGGTGCTATTTTCTCCCAGCCTCATTGGCCTCGAGAAGTTCGTAGAGTTCATTCTATGAAGCTCTTGTGGCGTATATGGACCAATGGAGTATCTCTGTGTCCTGTCCATAAATGGAACACACTAGCAGCCAGCTCTGCTGTCTTCTCCACAGATGAGGCACAGTAACAGACAGCTCCGTTGTCTTCTCCACAAATTGAGCACAGTAAGGGATAGCTCCGTTGTCTTCTCCACAGATGAAGCACAGTAAGGAACAGCTCTGTTGTCTTCTCCACAGATGGAGCACAGTAAGGGCCAGCTGGAGGTATCGCTGTGCTACGTGGCAGACGCAGAGATGATCTACGTCGAGACTCTGCGCGCCCGCGGGCTCGGGACAGGATATGATCGGGGCTTCCGGGGTGCAGGATACTGATCCAGGTGATTCCAGGACATACCAAATCCAATGGGGAATAGTCAAAGGAGAAAATAGTGGAATGAATGAAAGTCTACAGGTTATTGGTTTTACGACACTTCGACCCTTGAGTCATGTAGCGTCGCTAATATCTCACGTCGATTGGCCGCTAGTGAAGAAATGAATGAAAGTCGAAGCGATAGCAGTCGAACAGACAAAAAGAGTCGAACAGACAAGAAGTATAAGGGGTTAAAGTCAGTGCAGTTAACGGCCAGTTTACCTTCACCGCAACTTACCAACAGCTGTGTGCACATGTGTGACGTCATATCCCTTCGCATGCGGATACGTGATGTGGGGCTGCGCCGTGTGCCACTGTGTGACGTCATGTCCCATTGCGTGCCGACACGTGGTGTCGGGCTGCGCTGTGTGCCACTGTGTGACGTCATACCGCGGCCGCGCGCGCAGTGTCGCTGTTCGTCAAGCTGTCCTGGTACGAGAGGAAGCGCGTGGTGCGCACCAAGAAGTCGCGGCCGTGCCGGCACACGCGCGACCCGGAGCTGAGCGAGCGCCTGACGGCGGCCGTGCAGCGCAGCTTCCTCTCCGACGTGTGCCTGGTGGTGGCCGTCTGCGCGCGCAGCAAACTCGGTCAGTGGCCGCCAGGTGGTGTCGCGCCGCCGCCGTGTCAAACCTGGTCGTGGTCTGGTCATGACTGTGCGCGTGGTCGAGCGTTATTCCCCGCCTCGAGCGTGTGCACCTGAAGTGTGAACGTGTCCGACTGCTGACATGGTCACAGTCTGGTCATGACTGTGCTCGTGGTCGAGCGTTATTCCCCGCCTCGAGCGTGTGCACCTGAAGTGTGAACGTGTCCGACTGCTGACATGGTCACAGTCTGGTCATGATTGTGCTCGTGGTCGAGCGTTATTCCCCGCCTCGAGCGTGTGCACCTGAAGTGTGAACGTGTCCGACTGCTGACATGGTCACAGTCTGGTCATGATTGTGTGCGTGGTCGAGCGTTATTCCCGCCTCGAGCGTGTGCACCTGAAGTGTGAACGTGTCCGACTGCTGACATGGTCATAGTCTGGTCGTGACTGTGCGCGTGGTCGAGCGTTATTCCCCGCCTCGAGCGTGTGCACCTGAAGTGTGAACGTGCCCGACTGCTGACATGGTCACAGTCTGGTCATGATTGTGCTCGTGGTCGAGCGTTATTCCCCGCCTCGAGCGTGTGCACCTGAAGTGTGAACGTGTCCGACTGCTGACATGGTCACAGTCTGGTCATGATTGTGTGCGTGGTCGAGCGTTATTCCCCGCCTCGAGCGTGTGCACCTGAAGTGTGAACGTGTCCGACTGCTGACATGGTCATAGTCTGGTCGTGACTGTGCGCGTGGTCGAGCGTTATTCCCCGCCTCGAGCGTGTGCACCTGAAGTGTGAACGTGTCCGACTGCTGACATGGTCACAGTCTGGTCATGACTGTGCTCGTGGTCGAGCGTTATTCCCCGCCTCGAGCGTGTGCACCTGAAGTGTGAACGTGTCCGACTGCTGACATGGTCACAGTCTGGTCATGATTGTGCTCGTGGTCGAGCGTTATTCCCCGCCTCGAGCGTGTGCACCTGAAGTGTGAACGTGTCCGACTGCTGACATGGTCACAGTCTGGTCATGATTGTGCTCGTGGTCGAGCGTTATTCCCCGCCTCGAGCGTGTGCACCTGAAGTGTGAACGTGTCCGACTGCTGACATGGTCACAGTCTGGTCATGACTGTGCTCGTGGTCGAGCGTTATTCCCCGCCTCGAGCGTGTGCACCTGAAGTGTGAACGTGTCCGACTGCTGACATGGTCACAGTCTGGTCATGACTGTGCTCGTGGTCGAGCGTTATTCCCCGCCTCGAGCGTGTGCACCTGAAGTGTGAACGTGTCCGACTGCTGACATGGTCACAGTCTGGTCATGACTGTGTGCGTGGTCGAGCGTTATTCCCCGCCTCGAGCGTGTGCACCTGAAGTGTGAACGTGTCCGACTGCTGACATGGTCACAGTCTGGTCATGACTGTGTGCGTGGTCGAGCGTTATTCCCCGCCTCGAGCGTGTGCACCTGAAGTGTGAACGTGTCCGACTGCTGACATGGTCACAGTCTGGTCATGATTGTGCTCGTGGTCGAGCGTTATTCCCCGCCTCGAGCGTGTGCACCTGAAGTGTGAACGTGTCCGACTGCTGACATGGTCACAGTCTGGTCATGATTGTGCTCGTGGTCGAGCGTTATTCCCCGCCTCGAGCGTGTGCACCTGAAGTGTGAACGTGTCCGACTGCTGACATGGTCACAGTCTGGTCATGACTGTGCTCGTGGTCGAGCGTTATTCCCCGCCTCGAGCGTGTGCACCTGAAGTGTGAACGTGTCCGACTGCTGACATGGTCACAGTCTGGTCATGACTGTGCTCGTGGTCGAGCGTTATTCCCCGCCTCGAGCGTGTGCACCTGAAGTGTGAACGTGTCCGACTGCTGACATGGTCACAGTCTGGTCATGACTGTGCTCGTGGTCGAGCGTTATTCCCCGCCTCGAGCGTGTGCACCTGAAGTGTGAACGTGTCCGACTGCTGACATGGTCACAGTCTGGTCATGATTGTGTGCGTGGTCGAACGTCATCCCCGACCTCGAATGTGTGTGCCTGAAGCGTGAAGCGCAGACATTACCATTGGTCATGGTTCCGATCCGTGGCCTGTGTTGTAGACGTTGTGATCATTGTGACCTGCGATCTGCGTTGTAGGCGTTGTGACCGTTGTGACCTGTGATCTGTGTTGTAGGCGTTGTGGCCGTTGTGCCGCACGACCTGACGCGACTGCCAGTTCCGCTGTTCAGTCGCCGCCTAAGGCAACATTTGTGCGTGGGACTGGACTGACTGTTCTGATTGTACTTGCTGACTTCTCATCATACTTGCTGACTTCTCATCATACTTGCTGACTTCTCATCATACTTGCTGACTTCTCACCATACTTGCTGACTTATCATCATACTTGCTGTCTTCTGATTGTACCTGCTGACTCTTTCCGTGCCGCTATTGTGAACAATTGTTATATGTTTTCGTGTGTGTCTGTAACAGCCCTTATTTACTGATGACCTTTGTTTTAAAACTCGACAATAGGCTGTAATAGCCACGAGTTTATTGTAGATGGCCCGAATATAGGTACGTCTTTTTCTTTGTCTTTGCCTTTGTGACTTGTGATCTGTCTTGTAGGCGTTGTGACCGACAATGCCTACGCGTTGTAGCGCATGTCACGTGCACATCATGCTTAGCCTTGGACAGTTCAGTGCACCCTGGGGTACTTTTCTGACCTGTGACTCTGAACAGGAGAGCGATCCACACTGGTGTGATATTCTGACCTGTGACCTTGAACGTTGGCAGGTGTGCGGCACACCCTAGGGCGGTGCTGCATAGGACCAATCAGCTACACAACTAGCAGCGGCCTCCAGCACTGGAACAACATGCTGCACTCCACCGGGAAGGCGGTCAAGATGTGGCACGATCTGAGCTGACCTTGACCTTCACCTCGACCCCGACTGGTCGGCTGTTTGTTGCCGGGCCGGCAGTGGTGTCGAGTAAAAATGCTGGCGAGCAGCCGGCACGTTTTCTCATTTGCGCTGTGACTGAAGGTTAGGGCGGACAGTCTCAGACACAGAGGCTGGTCGGACAGTCTCAGACACAGGGGCTAGTCGGACAGTCTCAGACACAGAGTCAGGCGGACAGTCTCAGACACAGGATCAGGCGGACAGTCTCAGATACTAGGTCAGGCCGGACAGTCGCAGACACAGGGTGGGGCCTGGTGGTCTCAGGCACACAGGCTGGCCGAACAGTCTCAGACACAGAGTCAAGCGGACAGTTTCAGACACGGGGTGGGACCGGACAGCGCCGGGCACATGACGGGTACTGAAGAGACCGCACAGTTCTGATGCGGTAACGATATGTTCAGGCTGAACAGTCTCAGACACAGAGTCAGACCGGACAGTCTCAGACACAGAGTCAGACCGGACAGTCTCAGACACAGAGTCAGACCGGACGGTCTCAGACACAGAGTCAGACCGGACAGTCTCAGACACAGAGTCAGGCCGGACAGTCTCAGACACAGAGTCAGACCGGACAGTCTCTGACACAGAGTCAGACTGGACAGTCTCAGACACAGGGTCAGACCGGACAGTCTCAGACACAGGGTCAGGCCGGACAGTCTCAGACACAGGGTCAGGTCGGACAGTCTCAGACACAGGCTCATTCCGTACAGTCAGATCGACAGACAGTCAGATACAGAGAGTCAGATCGGACAGCCCGGGCACGTGACAGGTGCTGAAGGGACCGCACAGCTGTGATGCGGTAGCGACAGTTACCGCATCACAGCTGCCGCTTCTTCACATCACAGCACCACAGTCACCGCTTCTTTCATCAGACTCCTGCGCTCACGGCGGCTTCTTAGATGCTTTCGAGAGAAGGAAAAATGTATCCTAAAAACACCACTTTAGATCCGTGTGAGAAGTTCGGATGAATTCTACCAAAGCTGTACGAGTGGTTTTTCAAAGACAGGTTCCTGGAGTATACCAGAAACAAAGATTCCTGGCATTGGACAAGTGCTGGAAATCCATTCACATACTTCATTCATTGAGATGAGAGACGTAATGACGGAGGGAACCAGTCTACCCGTCCATCACAGAGAAGAGGTGCTTGTCTTAAGTTGGCAGGCCAGCCACACCTGGAACGTTGTCAATATACGGCCATGGCTACATGTGTCCTGCAATTGTTAAATACACGGAACATGGACCGAGGCTTCAGTGTGCCACGTGCGCGCTATGTTGGCGTGGCGACCTATGACATGATCCTGATGATGCGTAACAGTCAACCGGAGTAGGAGTAAGCTGGAGTAAGAGTAAGCTGGAGTAAGAGTAAGCCACGTCCACACACGTCCACTCACGTCTATCGCTGATTACTAGTATGTGTACGATACCACGCCTGGCCCCGTTCGTTATCATGACCTGTTCCATTCCCTGACTCTGGGTCATGGGAGGAGCTTCATCTTACGTTGGTTCCCCTTACCTCTATCTTCATGCTCAGCGCCTTTGTTCTGACCTGCATTCACTTCCTCCTCCACACTTACCATCGCAACAGCTCTGCGCTTTCATGGGCATCCTCCCAGACCCTGCTCTCATCACTCAGGGCTCTCATGAGCACCCTCCCAGACCCTGCTCTCATCGCTCTGAGCTCTCATGGGCATCCTCCCAGACCCTGCTCTCATCACCATGTGCTCTCATAGGCATCCTCCCGGACTCTACTCTCATCACTTAGGGCTCTCATGGGCATCCTCCTGGACCCTACTCTCATGGGCATCCTCCCGGACCCTGCTCTCATCACACTAGGCTCTCATGGGCACCCTCCCGGACCCTGCTCTCATCACACTAGGCTCTCATGGGCACCCTCCCAGACCCTGCTCTCATCGCACTAGGCTCTCATGGGCACCCTCCCGGACCCTGCTCTCATCACACTAGGCTCTCATGGGCATCCTCCCAGACCATGCTCTCATCGCACTAGGCTCTCATGGGCACCCTCCCAGACCCTGCTCTCATCGCACTAGGCTCTCATGGGCACCCTCCCAGACCATGCTCTCATCGCACTAGGCTCTCATGGGCATCCTCCCGGACCCTGCTCTCATCACACTAGGCTCTCATGGGCACCCTCCCGGACCCTGCTCTCATCACTCTAGGCTCTCATGGGCACCCTCCCGGACCCTGCTCTCATCACTCTGGGCTCTCATGGGCACCCTCCCAGACCCTGCTCTCATCGCACTGCAGTCGTGGGACTCTGATTTGGGGCTTGTACATATTCTCGAGCTAGTAGCATAACTGCGAGGCGTGCATACGCAGCAATCCACACCAGAATATGTTTCGGATGTTCCCTCGGAGAGCTTCCCAGCGACATCTATGTGCGTACGTGCGTTTGTACGCGCGCAAGTGTGTGTGTGCGCATGTGTTTATGTGAATGTTTGTATGTGTGTGTGTGTAAATGTGTGCATGTACACACACACACACATCTATATATATATATATATATATATATATATATATATATATATATATATATATATATATATATATATATATATATATATACATATATATATATCTATATATATATATATATATATATATATATATATATATATATATATATACATATATATATATCTATATATATATATATATATATATATATACATTTATATACGTTTATGTGTGTGTATTTGGGTATGTGTATGTGTATGCGTGTGTGCGTGTGTATGTGTGTATGCGGGTGTATGTGTGTGTGCGCATGGGTACGTACGTGCGTCCACACATGGAGCGGGCTCAAACTTCACCCGCCCCAGCTGCGATATGTTGCAACCTGAACACATGACGATGACTTGCGGTCCGGCTATCGGGAGTGCCATGTTCATCACTCCGATATAGATCACTTGATTGATTTCATCGGACTTTCCGTAAGACCAACAGTGGAGATAACGCCTCAATTGGTCCACGCCGCTGTCGCAGCAGGTCTGCACTGCTCCGTGGCCGACAGCCCTGTACTGCAGGAAGTGCAGCTACTGGTCTTGCGCTACACCATTAGTGCTCCGGTGTGACGTCACTGGTCCCGAGAACCACCGACGCCGGGAGGGGTTCGCTCCACCGCCTCCATGCGCTGCCTTCCATCGGCTGCTGTGGTGGTGCTCGTCCTCTCTGTGGCGGCCGTCAGTGGCCAGCTGCTACCGGCCGCCATCGACCGCCCTCGCTATCTGGGCTACCTGCCGAAGCCGCTGCTGCACGGCATCTCCACGGACCAGCTGGACGTCATGCTGGACCTGCTGGCCGACTCGCTGGAGCCGAGGACGCTGCCCTCGGGCGAAACGGCGGCGGTGTCGCGACTGGTCGCTCCCACACTGCTCTCCGTCGACTCTCTGTGTCGCCAGCACACGCAGATCTTCTGGGACTCCCTGCCTGACGGCGTCCTCTGGGCGGTCAAACGTGAGTATGTGGGGTGGCTGTGTTGCCAACAATCCCACATTTGTACCATATTGCTCAATGACATCACATACCCTACGAGCAATGTGTTGATGGAATGTTATGTATACATGAAGGATCTTGATGAGTCTGTTGACATCTTGACTTGAAGTGGGGAAGGTTTGGGTACCGAAAGTGAGCAAGTTCACTAACATATCGAGTGCAACCAAAAATAATGAAGTGCGACCAGAAATACATGATTCCCAGAAATATGCAAATTCCATGGACACTATCCTAGTAGCCAGCTGATCGCAACGGCCTCGGGAGGGGTGGGAGTCAATTTGTCCCCTCCCAGTGATCTCTGAAGCCAAAGAAGTTAGAGCAACTCCCCTAGTATTTGGAGAGGGAATTGCCACGTGTGCTGGACGTTTGTAGCTTTTTCTTCAGGCAAGTTCATCACCTTAACGTTTTGTATTTATAGTTGCCATATATATATATATATATATATATATATATATATATATATATATATATATATATATATATATATATATATATATATATATATATATATATATATATATATATGTACATATATATATATATATATATATATATATATATATATATATATATATATATATATGTATATATATATATATATATATATATATATATATATATATATATATATGTATATGTGTATAGATTTATATATGTACAGTGGAATACTGATGTAACGATCACTGGATGTAACGATCAGACGGATGTAACGATCAATATGCCAAGAACCAAATCAAATAGCCATTTTGCTACATACATTCCGACGGGTGTAATGATCATATCCGACGTATATAACGATCACTAGCGTGCGCGGTTCTTAATCGAATTGTGACGAAAGATGTTCTTTCCATTTTCGGTAGGAACCAATCTCTGATGGCTTCGAAGAGGAAAGTTCTGTCCCTTGCGGACAAGAAGGCTCTCCTGGCCTCATTCGATAGCTTGCCCAAGATGAGCCAGAGGGAGAAGGCGACCAAGCTGAACATCCCCCAATCGACGCTCAATGAGATTTTGAAAAGAGGGTCGACATTGAAGGCTCAAATGTCAACATCGGGGAGAGAAAGAGAGCCAAAACGGGACATTTTCCTGAGGTCGATTCTGCAGTGATAAAGTGGATTCGTGATTGCCGGGAGAAAAGTGCCATGCTCTCGGGACCTTTGGTGATGGCCAAGGCTGATGAATTCGCTGCGATGCTCAACTGTGCGGACTTCAAAGCCAACGAGGGGTGGTTCAATCGTCTCAAGAAGCGAGAGGGGCTTGTCCACAAGAAGCTGCATGGCGAGGGGAAGTCCGCCGATCTTCCATCTCGTGACCAATGGCTTCAGGAGGTCTGGCCTCAGCTTCGCCAAGGATACGCTGATGAGGATGTGTGGAATGCAGATGAAACCGGTCTTTACTACCGCGCACTGCCGGATGGAACTGTCACGTTCAAGGACGACTTCTCCAAGGGAGGGAAAAGATCCAAGGACCGAGTCACTGCACTCCTGACGTGCAGCATGATGGGAGAGAAGAAGAAGATCCTCATCATCGGAAAGTCCAAGGCTCCACGCTGTTTCAAGGGCTTGGCACTCCCCGTCGACTACGAGGCCAACAAGTCGGCGTGGATGACCTCCAAGATCTTCTCCGAGTGGGTACACAAGTGGGACAGAGAGCTCCGCAGTGCCAAGCGCAAGATTCTCCTCCTCGTGGATAATTGTCCGGCGCATCCTGAGGTGGAGGAGTTGACGAACATCAAGTTGGCGTTCTTGCCGCCGAACACAACAGCTGTACTCCAGCCCTGCGACCAAGGGATAATAAATGCCGTGAAGGCCCACTACAGGCGACGGATATGTCAAACGACTCTCCACTGTCTCGAGAAGGAGGACAGAGCTTTCTGCAATGGACGTCGCAAAGAAAATCAGTATCGCGGAAGGAATTTTCATGCTTCATGCTTCCTGGGGCGATCTCACTGCGGCGTCGATTAAGAACTGCTGGGTCAAGTGTGCTCTTGGACCGATTGAGGGCAACGAAAATCGCGATGGAAGCAGTGACGACAGCATCGACGTTTTCCTTCAGGAGCAATGGCAAGATGTTGATGCAAACCTGCCAACTTGTCGCCCGGTTTCTGACGAAGACATTGCCGCCGAAGTTCGAGAGCAAATGGGCCTCGATGGTGTTGGCGATGGCGGAGAGGAAGAAGAGGAAGATCATGAACAAGTGCAAGAAGAAGCCCCTCCGTCGAGCAGTGACATGAGGAAGGCGCTCAACACCCTTAGAAAAGGATTGCTTCACCGTGGCTTCAATCGTTTTGCTATGCTGAATGAGTTTGAGGCTGCTGTCCATGACACAATTGTTCACACGTGTACTCAGTCTCGCATCGATCGTTTCTTCAAGATGACAACCAATAATGATTAAAGTGCCATCCTTCGTTTCAGTATGTTGCACAGTACCTTATGTATCTTCGATAGTTGATTTACTATGTTTCACAACCTTCTATAATTCTGATTGTGTGCCGATGGATGTAACGATCAGACGGATGTAACGATCAAAAGCCATCGCCCCAACGTGATCGTTACATCAGTATTCCACTGTATATATATATATATATGTACATATATATATATACCTATATATATGCATATATATATTTATATATATATATATATATATATATATATATATATATATATATATATATATATACACTGGCGGATCCAGGGAAGGACCATTCTGGCCATGGCCCCCGAAGCGCTTAAGAGGGGGCCATAGTGTCTTTGGCCCCTGAAACCAACAGAAGTCAACTAAATTAAAATGCAGTAACCTTTGCCGAGGTTAAAAAATAGCGTCTGGATGAAAGAATCTCCAATTTTAAAGGTTTAAAAAATAATTGTTTGGAAGCCAGTATGGTAGCATAGTAGATTCTAACACACATCGAGGGTTCCATGCTCTAAGTTCTGCTTACAGCAAGAGTTGACAAAATCGGATCCGCCAGTGTGTACATGTGCATGAACGTTGACGTGGTACAAGACGTTGAGCGAGAACGTGAACGTTTTGGTAAACAAGAACAAAAATCCAGTAACATAGAAACGGTGGAGGTAGGCTGGGCCCCTACACAGGAAATTATGTTGTCAATTTTGTTTTCTCTTCAAATGGGCCCCTTTGCCAAATAGTGGTCGAAATCCGGTGCTTTTAACCAAAAAGAGCGGGGGAAGGGACACCCTCCAAATCCGTTCGACCCCTCCCTTGATGTAATTCCTAGGTACGCCACTGGGGGAGGGGAGGGGAGGGGCTGACGCCGAAAACCGAAAGTTGCGCCCCCAAACCGGTGGGATGGATCCGCCAGTGTATATATATATATATGTGTGTGTGTGTATGCATGCATGCATGCATGCATACATACATACATTCGTGTGTGTGTTTGTCTGTTTGTCTGTGTATTGCTTCAGCAGCTGTTATCCTCAAAAGTTTTCAATTCCTTTTGCCATCTATCTTGGTGTGACTTCCGCATTCCTTTCACAGTGTTCGACGCCACCGGCAAGCTACCGGACGGCATCCTCGCTGGGAACATCAATGCCTTCGGCTCGTGGGACGAGTGTCTCAACACACAGGCGGTCCTGAACGCCACAGCGTACCCGGTACTGCCGAAGGATGGCTTGTTCTTCCGTGGTCGCTACGTACCCGTCCAGGTGTACCCAATGCCTCCGGCACCCAGTAGCTCGAAGGAAGTGCACGTCATGGACGAGGACCAAGGTTTGGGCGAGATAGTCATCATGCCGACACTCGGTCGGAGCACAGGGGTGATCGGCATGTGTGTTCCATCCAGCTGCAGCAGCGAGGACGTCCGGGCAGGTCTGCAATCTATGCTCGGGGACAACGTCACCGTTGTGGCGTTTCCCTCCACCACCAAGACGGATTCGGTGAGTCTCAGTGCCGGCGACATCGTCGTCATCGTCTTGATGGCGTTTGTCGGTGTCCTCATGGTGGTGGGCACGGCGATCGATCTTCACCACCGTTCGCTGGTCCGACAGTCGGCCAAGGAGCTCCACATGACTTCGGTGGCCGCCAGTCGGAATGCTCGGCTGTCGGCCATGCTGCACATCATGTCACCGAAACCGGACACAAGTCTTGTTGTGCCGCCGCTGCAACAGCGGAGGCCGACTGTGCTTCCCACCAGCCTGCATGCGCTGGTGGCGTTCTCTGTCTACACCAACACCATCAAGCTGTTCGACACTACGCCTGGAAAGGACACGCTCACCTGCCTACACGGCATTCGCTTCATCTCCATGACATGGGTGTTGATTGGGCACGCAATGAACGGCTTTTTGTCATTTGATCAGAACACCATTGCTGCATTTGACTGGTTCAAAAGTCCCCTCTTCGAGGCAGTAGCAAACGCTTTCCCTAGTGTTGACAGCTTCTTCCTTTTGTCTGGCGTTCTACTAGCGTACGGTTTCTTCGGCATGTACGAGAAAACCAAGCACTTCAATGTGCTTGCCTTCTACGTGCACAGGTACCTGCGACTGACTCCGACTATGGCCATAGTAGTCGCGATCGGCGCTACCTGGAGCTACTATCTGTGCGATGGACCACTGTCGCACTACATTCTTCCGGAACGCGAAGTCTGTCAGAAGTACTGGTGGCGAAATCTGCTTTACATCCAGAACTTTTTCAAGGTGGAGGATATGTGCCTTGGGCAGACTTGGTATCTTGCTAATGACATGCAGATGTTCATATTCTCCCCACTGGTGCTGCTCCCGCTTGTGTGGCATCCACTCTTTGGTATGATCTGGTTGTGCACGATTACTCTTGCCTTCCTGATCGTCCGTTTGGTTATCTATGACGTGAAGGATCTTTCGCCGATCCCTTTCCTTCTGAACCCTAGTCCTACTGCCGAGGAACTAAATGTCACCTACGCGTACCCGTGGATGCGGTGTACGGTGTGGTTGGTGGGCATCGGCCTAGGCTACGTCCTACACCGCCTGCGCCGACGGCCGGTGACGCTGAAGCCGTGGCTCTGGCTGCCCGCCTGGCTGGCCGCCTTCGTCGTCGGCATCGCCGTCGTGTACGGCATGGCCGGCTACCAGATGCCCTGGCAGCCCTACAGTAAGGGCGTGGCCGTGGCCTACGGCGGTCTGCACCGCTTCGCCTGGGGCGTGGCCGTCGCCTGGGTGATCTTGGCCTGCGTCACCGGCTACGGCGGCTGGATCAACACCTTCCTCTCGTACCCGGGCTTCGTGCCGCTCAGTCGACTCACATACGCCACATTCCTGGTTCACCTGAACGTCATATGGGCGGTGGACTTCACTGTGAAGGGAACGCTGTACTTCGATGTGGTGAGGGTGGTATACCGGATATTTGGTCATGTCATTACCTCGACGGCGGTCGCCCTGCCCCTGTCTCTGGCATTTGAAATACCTGTCATCGCTCTAATTAAGATAATGTTCGCGCCACGTGAAAGCGAGATAGATCTTCCGCATGAAAAAGCGACAGATGAGGGCCGAAAAGAGAGTTGCCCGAAGAGCGTGTAGAGAATGACAAGGCCGAAGAAGCGACTGTTTACAATTGATTATGACCATGGTGAAGCCAGCACGAGTGTACTGTCGTGCTTATGTAAAACGTACCTGACCCTGAGCGACCGGATATAGTCCGAGCGGCATGCGTTTGAAATCCTAGAACCTTTTTCTTGCAATTTTCAAGTTGTACGGATTCCATGTTTCTATGACGTGAATGTCATCTTTGATCATAATTATATCCGTTTCCTTACTTGACACGCGCATTGGAGGAGGGGACGATATTCGCCCACCCGTCCAGTTTGTAGATACTGGGATGTTGGGATGAATTATTGTGTCTTTGATATCAATTGATAAGCGCATCTTATGCAAGGACAAATAGAATCGCTCGAAGCTCGTGAGGTGACTTCGGTTCTGAGGCTCAACGACTTCACGGATCTTCTCCTTCGTTGGCTGGAATCCTGCAGCTGAAATACGATGTCCCAAGTCCAGTACGTCATCGGCCAGCCACACCGTCTTCCCACTATTGATCTTCAGACCTGCAGCGGACATGTCTTGCAGCACCTCTTGCACGTTAGTGAGATGTTCGGCAGCAGTGATGCCTGTGGTGCAAATATCATCCAGGAAAATGCTAGCAAGCGACAATCCAGCCAAAAAGTTTTCCATTTCTTGCTGAACAAAATGGCTACAGCAGACTTGATGACAAACACTAGACGTGTGGCCTGGAAGAACCCCTTACGAGTGTTAATTGTCGTCAACTCCTGGCTTTGCTCTTCCAGCTCCGTATGCAGATAAGCTTCTTTGAGCTTTTTATTGGTGAATTTACATTCACCAGAGAGGACAGCGAATAACTCTTCCACACAAGGCAGTGGGTATTCCTCTAGAAATATAGCTACATGCACTATCACATCATAACTTCCACACAGTCTCAGCGAACCATCTCTCTTCTTAATTGGGAAAATCGGGCGCAGTCCAACGAGAGACTCACTAGCTTCAAGATTCTCAGGGACATTTCCCTGTCTAGCTCCTTCACAATCTACTGTTTGATGACGAATGGGGGGCGGTCTGTGCTTGAAGATATGGGCAAGGTATCGTCCACCATGAGCGACGCCCTCCTAGGCCAGGACCGAATCTGTCAAGACTAGTACGATACAGACATGGGAAGACAGGCACCAATCCCTAAAGCTTTGCACCTAAATCCAGGTAGGATACTGAAGAACAATTGACCTTTAGCTGGTGGAACAAAGATGACCAGTCCAACTTGATCTTCTGCAACCACTCTCTTCCATGAAGACCAGACCCTCCACCCTCTACAACCATCAGTGGTAAGCAAGCAGACTGGTCCCAATACTCCACAGTCACGTGTACAACATCAACCTTCTCATTCGTGTAAGGGAATAAACAACGACTTGGGGGATATAGAGTACCCAACGACTGGGGCATTAGTTGCTAAAAAAAACATGCTCACGACTTTTGAGGGAACAATTTTTCCCCATGTCTACTTCCATAGTCACGGCGGGCCCATTCAGCAAAACATCTACTCTCACAGGATGCACCAGATTTCCACTTATCATGGCGAAAGGTTGTCTTCTGGCTCAGCAGATGGCTCTGGAGTCCTGGGCGCTACCACAAAGTTAGTTTGACCAGCTCGTGGCAGGCAACGATGACGACAATCAGGACGTATGTGACCTCGCTTGCTACAATTCAAGCATAACTGGTTCTTGAATGGACAGATAATCTGACCATGGTTCTGGCTGAGGCAGCGATGGCAGTGTTGACGACTCTGATGCTGGGCTTCTCGGTGCTGCGTTGAATGGCGTGCAGCTGCAGATTTATTGTGGGCTGGAAATTGGGCTGTTACTCTTCTGTGCTGCTGCTCCGTAGGTCGGCTAGGCTGGCGGCAGGCTGCACGAATGTAACCACACTAGTGGCAGTTTAAGCACTCCTGACGAAAAGGACACTCTGCCGCGGCACGACTCTTTCCCAAACAACGAAAGCATGGCAGGATGGTCCCATATGGCCCCATATGTTGAACAGTGGATACCGGACGGTTGAGATCCTTCAACTGAGAATGTATGGTTTCCATGTGACGGGCCAGCTCCAAGGCTTGCTGAAGAGTCAGTTCGGGTCTACCAAAAAGTTTTCTCTGTAATTTACGGTCACGACAACGAGCAACAACACGCTTGAGTATGGTGTTGCCCATATCAGCCTGCTCAAACTAAGCGATCCATCCGCGATCTTAAATCGGTGACAAAGGTTTAAGAAGACTGACCCTTCTTCCGGCCGCTTTCCTGCAGGATTGACCTCTCATAGATCAGATTCACCTGTGGCTGGTAGTAGGCCTGCAGCTTGGAGGTCAATACTGCATAGTCAGAGGCATGCAGCTCCAGGTCTGAGAGATGTGGCAACGTGCGCACAATTTCCTGGAATTCCAATCCAGGCATAGTCAGAGCACTAGCAGTTTTCCTGGCCGAATTACTGACAATACAGGCGACCAGGTAATGCTCCATTTCTCTGAGCCGACGGCCAAAATTTTTGTCGCGCTGGTATGGCGGTGGTGCAGGTAATACCGAGGTAATTCCGAGGTAATACCGAGGCAGCCATTATGCACAATCAGGTGAACTTGGGAACAAGTAACAGCTTGGCAGGTATCTCGAAATCTTGCAATGATCAGGCTTGGCAGGAAGGCAGGCAACAAAAGAAGCAGAGCGAAGACCAAAGCACCAGATCCACCAGACCTGGTGCTTGTCAACCAGACGAAAGCACCAGAAGGCAGACCAAAGATGATGACGTAGCAACTGCCATGCACTGGGCAATTAACAATGGGCAACACAGATGATCTTGTAACACTTGGTAACGCTCTGGAGTAATGATGGCAAACAAACTGAAGCAGCAGCAAAATTAGGCAGACCGCTTGGACATGCTTGATAAGGGTGAGGCTCATAAGATCTACTTTCAGAAGATCTATGTTCACAAGAACTACTCGAAGGCGAAAGTGTTCACAAGATCTACTCCCAGAACTAAATTGTTCAGAAGATCTACTCGAAGACGAAAGTGTTCACAAGATCTACTAGTACTTGGAGATGTTCACAAGATCTACTCCCAAGTCTGAATGTTTAGAAAATCTATAAATTGGCCTCGTGTTCAGAAGACTCCCCAATGCAAGTGTTCACAAGATCTACTCGAAGACTTGAAAATGTTCACAAGATCTACTCCCAAGTCTGAATGTTTAGAAGATCTACAAATAGGCCTCAAGTGTTCAGAAGATCTACTACTGGAAATGTTCAGAAGATCTACTGCTGGAAGTGTTCAGAAGATCTATTCGGAGGATGGAAGTGTTCACAAGATCTACTCTCGGGACTAAATGTTCAGAAGATCTACTCTTGGCCCGGAATGTTCTAACCTAACCTAACCTAACCTAACCAAACCTAACCAAACCAAACCAAACCAAACCAAACCAGACAAACCGAACCAAACCAAACCAGGCCAAGCCGAACCTAATCTAACCTCACATAACCTAACCTAACCCAACCTAACCTAACCTAGAGAGTAGATCTTCTGAACATTCCGGGCCAAGAGTAGATCTTCTGAACATCCAGTCCCGAGAGTAGATCTTGTGAACACTTCCATCTTCCGAGTAGATCTTCTGATCATTTCCAGAAGTAGATCTTCTGAACATTTCCAGCAGCAGATCTTCTGAACAACTGAGGCCTATTTGTAGATCTTCTGAACATTTCGACCTGAGAGTAGATCTTGTGAACATCTCCAAGTATTAGTAGATCTTGTGAACACTTTCGTCTTCGAGTAGATCTTCTGAACAATCCAGTCCCGAGAGTAGATCTTGTGAACATTTCCCTCCTCCGAGTAGATCTTCTGAACACTTCCAGCTATCAGTAGATCTTCTGAACATTTCAAGCTGTCAGTAGATCTTCTGCACATTTGCATTGGGGAGTAGATCTTCTGAACATTTGAGGCCTATTTGTAGATCTTCTGAACATTCAGAATTGGGAGTAGATCTTCTGAACATTCAGCCCCGAGAGTAGATCTTATGAAAATAGATCTTCTGAAAGTAGATCTTGTGAAAATAGATCTTCTGAAAGTAGATCTTCTGAACGTAGATCTTCTGAAAGTAGATCTTATGAGCTTCCCCATTTATAAAAATCAACTTACTAAGCTGGGGTACAACGCTTCCATCTCATCCTGGTCGCCAGCAATCGGTGTAGCCTCTACCACTCTGAACTTGTCAGCACCAGCCCAACTGAGTTACCCAAACCACGATTGTCCAACTTCCACTGCGCCAGGGAGCGTCACGGTACACAACCGCCGGGCGTGCCGTGCGTCCGCTGAAAGGGCGGAAACATCCCTATCGGCAATCGACGTCGACTCGCCCGATGCTACGACCACGGTGGCGGCCAATGCGGTGAGCCCAACAACGCTGTGTCGCAAGTTATGATTGCATCACCTAGATAATGTGACACAAATCATGCCACTCACAAGGTAAGCCAAGTAAGCTTGATCTGCTACCAAGTGGAACCGAGCCGAACATTCCCCAGACAAGACCCAGTGGACAAAGGTGTGGTCGGATTAATTAAGCTCACCATATTTCTAACTCGTATCAGACCTGCCACAGAACGAGTGTGTTCGCCACCGCTAAGAGGACACTGTGGGACAAACAGTGCTTCACATGTGATAGGCTCGCTCAGATACAAAAGTAGCGCTGAGAGGCGAGAGAAACATGTGAATTGTAGCTGAGAGTGTCGTCGAAAAAGAGTCAGATATATATTGGCTTCAAATCAGGGAAGGAGTTTGTGATCACGGAATTTGAGGGTGAAGTGGGATATCACGAACGTTTTGTTCACCTCCGACCAACATCAGTTGGGTCTTGTGGGGATGGACTTTTAACACTGCATTTCCTGAACCAGACATTGGGCGACTCCAAAGCGCTCCACATGCGAAGCATAACACTGTTATAGGCGTGATATTTAGGGCCGCTAATAAGAATGTCGGTGTCAGCCACGTACTGGACTAAAACAGCGTCCTGCACGAACAGACCGAGGTCGCTCGCGAACACGTAGCAGAGCAGGGTGCCCAGAGCGGATAACTGGAACATGCCGATGTTCTTGGGAAGTGGAGCATCAATTGTAGTGTCGGTTTGTCAGTGATGCTGACGGTGTGTATGGGTACGTGGATGTACCCACACATGGAGTTTACTCCAATTTCATCCACCCCAGCTACGATATGTTGCAACCTGAACACACAAAGATGATTTGCGATCCGGCTATCTGGCGAGTCGTCTTTATCACTCCGATTCAGATCACTTGGCTGATATCATCGGGCTTTCTGTAAAACCAACCACAGACGAGATAACGCTTCACATGGTTTGCGCTGCTGTCCGAGCAGGTCTGCCATGATCTGTGGGCGACAGTACCACACTGTATAAAGTGCAACTACTGGTCTCGCGCTACCTCATTGGTGTTCCGGTGTGACGTCACTGGTCCCGAGAACCACCGACGCCGAGAGGGGTCCGCTCCACCGCCACCATGCGCTGCTTTCCATCGGCTGCTGTGGTGGTGCTCGTGCTCTCTGTGGCGGCCGTGAGTGGCCAGCTGCCACCGGCCGCCATCGACCGTCCTCGCTATCTGGGATACCTGCCGAAGTCGCTGCTGCACGGCCTCTCCACGGACCAGCTGGACGTCATGCTGGACATGCTGGCCGACTCGCTGGAGCCGAGGACGCTGCCCTCCGGCGAAACGGCGGCGGTGTCGCGACTGGTCGCTCCCACACTGCTCTCCGCCGACTCCCTGTGTCGCCAGCACACGCAGATCTTCTGGGACTCCCTGCCTGACGGCGTCCTCTGGGCGGTCAAATGTGAGTATGTGGGGTGGCAGTGTCACCAGCACACGTACATCTTCTGGGTCTCCCTGCCTGACGTCGTCCTCTGGGCGGTCAAACGTGAGTATGTGGAGTGGCTGTGTTGCCAACAATCCCACATCTGTATCAAATTGCTCAATGACATAGTCTACCCTACGAGCAGTGAGTTGATGGAATGTTATGTATACATGAAGGATCTTGATGAGTCTGTTGGCATCTTGACTTGAAGTGGGGAAGGTTTGGGTACCGAAAGTGAGCAAGTTCACTAACATATCGAGTGCAACCAAAAATAATGAAGTGCGACCAGAAATACATGATTCCCAGAAATATGCAAATTCCATGGACACTATCCTAGTAGCCAGCTGATCGCAACAGCCTCGGGAGGGGTGGGAGTCAATTTGTCCCTTCCCAGTGATCTCTGAAGCCAAAGAAGTTCGAGCAACTCCCCTAGTATTTGGAGAGGGAATTGCCACGTGTGCTGGGCGCTTGTAGTTTTTTCTTCAGGCGAGTTCATCACCTTTACGCTTGTTATTTATAGTTGCGTTTATTATATATATATATATATATATATATATATATATATATATATACATATATATATATATATATATATATAATATGTATATATATATATATATTTATATATATATATATATATATACATATGTATATATATATACATATATATATATATCTGTATACATATGTATATATATATATATATATACATATCTATATATATATATATATATATATATATATATATATATATATATATATATATATATATATATATATATATATATATATGTATATATATATGTGCATGCATACATCCATGCATACATAAATCCGTGTGTGTGTTTGTGTGTTTGTCTGTGTATTGCTTCAGCAGCTGTTATCCTCAAAAGTTTTCAATTCCTTTTGCCATCTGTCTTGGTGTGACTTCCGCATTCTTTTCACAGTGTTCGACGCCACCGGCAAGCTACCGGACGGCATCCTCGCTGGGAACATCAATGCCTTCGGCTCGTGGGACGAGTGTCTCAACACACAGGCGGTCCTGAACGCCACAGCGTACCCGGTACTGCCGAAGGATGGCTTGTTCTTCCGTGGTCGCTACGTACCCGTCCAGGTGTACGCAATGCCTCCGGCACCCAGTAGCTCGAAGGAAGTGCACGTCATGGAGGGGGACCAAGGCTTGGGCGCGATCGTCATCATGCCGACACTTGGCCTGGGCACCGGGGTGATCGGAATGTGTGTTCCATCCAGCTGCAGCAGCGAGGACGTCCGGGCAGGTCTGCAATCCATGCTCGGGGACAACGTCACCGTTGTGGCGTATCCCTCCACCACCAAGACGGACTCGGTGAGTCTCAGTGCCGGCGACATCGTCGTCATCGTCCTGATGGCGTTTGTCGGTGTCCTCATGGTCGTGGGCACGGCCATCGATCTTCACCACAGGTTATTGGTCCGACAGTCAGCCAAGGAGCTCCACATGACTTCGGTGGCCGCCAGTCGGAATGCTCGGCTGTCGGCCATGCTGCGCATCACGTCACCAAAACCGGACAAGCTGCAACAGCGGCGGCCGACTGTGCTTCCCACCAGCCTGCAGGTGCTGGTGGCGTTCTCCGTCTACACCAACACCATCAAGCTGTTCGACACTACGCCTGGAAAGGACACACTCACCTGTCTACACGGCATTCGCTTTATCTCCATGACATGGGTGGTGATTGGACACGCAATGGGCGGCTTTTTGTTATTCGATCAGAACGCCATTGTTGCCCTCGACTGGTTCACAAGTCCCCTCTTCGAGGCAGTAGCAAACGCTATGCCTAGTGTTGACACCTTCTTCCTTTTGTCTGGCGTTCTACTGGCGTACGGTTTCTTGGGCATGTACGAGAAAACCAAGCGCTTCAATGTGCTTGCGTTCTACGTGCACAGGTACCTGCGACTGACTCCGACTATGGCCATAGTAGTCGCTATCGGCGCTACCTGGAACTACTATCTGTGCGACGGACCACTGTCGCACTACATTCTTCCGGAACGCGAAGTCTGTCAGAAGTACTGGTGGCGAAATCTGCTTTACATCCAGAACTTTTTCAAGGTGGAGGATATGTGCCTCGGGCAGACTTGGTACCTTGCTAATGACATGCAGATGTTCATATTCTCCCCACTGGTGCTGCTCCCACTTGTGTGGCGTCCACTCTTTGGTATGATCTGGTTGTGTACGACTACTCTTGCCTTCCTGATCGCCCGTTTGGTTATCTATGACGTGAAGGATCTTGCGCCGATCCCTTTCCTTCTGAACCCTAGTCCTACTGACGAGGAACTTAATGTCACCTACTCGTACCCGTGGATGCGGTGTACGGTGTGGTTGGTGGGCATCGGCCTAGGCTACGTCTTGCACCGCCTCCGCCGACGGTCGGTGACACTGAAGCCGTGGCTCTGGCTGCCCGCCTGGCTGGCGGCCTTCGTCGTCGGCATCGCCGTCGTGTACGGCATGGCCGGCTACCAAATGCCCTGGCAGCCCTACAGTAAGGGCGTGGCCGTGGCCTACGGTGGTCTGCACCGCTTCGCCTGGGGCGTGGCCGTCGCCTGGGTGATCTTCGCCTGCGTCACCGGCTACGGCGGCTGGATCAACACCTTCCTCTCGTACCCGGGCTTCGTGCCGCTCAGTCGACTAACATACGCCACGTACCTGATTCACCTGAACGTCATATCGGTGGTGGACTACACTGTGAAGGGAACGCTGTACTTCGATGTAGTGAGGGTGGTATACCGGATCTTGGGTCATGTCATTACCTCAACGGCGGTCGCACTGCCCCTGTCTCTGGCTTTTGAAATACCTGTCATAGCTCTAAATAAGATAATGTTCGCGCCACGTGAAAGCGAGATAGATCTTCCGCATGAGAAAGCGACAGATGAGGGCCGAAAAGGGAGTTGCCCGAAAAACGTGTAGAGAAGAACAAGGCCGGAGAAGCGACTGTTTAAAATTGATTATGACCGTGGTGAAGCCTGCGCGAGTGTACTGTCGTGCTTATGTAAAACGTACTTGACCCTGAGCGACCGGATATAGTCCGAGCGGCATGCGTTTGAAATCTTAGAACCTTTTTCTTGCAATTTTCAAGTTGTACGGATTCCATGTTTCTGTGACGTGATTATCATCTTTGATAATAATTATATCCGTTGCCTTGCTTGACACACGCATCGTAGGAGGGGACGATATCCGCCCACCCCTCCAGTTTGTGGACGATGTCGTATAAACATACTGGGATATTGGGATGAATTTTTGTGTCTTTGTTATTAATTGATAAGCGCATCCTATGCAAGGAAAAATCGAATCGCTCGAAGCTCGTGAGATGACTTTGGTTCTGAGACTCAACGACATCACGGATCTTCTCCTTCGTTGGCTGGAATCCTGCAGCTGAAATACGATGTCCCAAGTCCAGTACTTCATCGGCCAACCACACCGCCTTCTCACCATTGATCTTCAGACCTGCAGCGGACAGGTCTTGCAGCACCTCTTGCACGTTAGTGAGATGTTCGGCAGCAGTGATGCCTGTGGTGCAAATATCATCCAGGAAAATGTTAGCATGCGGCACTCCAGCCAAAAGGTTTTCCATTTCTTGCTGAACAAAATGGCTACAGCAGACTTGATGATAAACACTAGACGTGTGGCCTGGAAGAAACCCTTACAAGTGTTAATTGTCGTCAACTCCTGGCTTTGCTCTTCTAGCTCCATATGCATATAAGCTTCCTTGAGCTTTATATTCGTGAATTTACATCCACCGGAGAGGACGGCGAATAACTCTTCCACACAATGCAGTGGGTATTCCTCTAGAGATCTAGCTACATGCAGTAGCACATCATAACTTCCACACAGTCTCAGCGAACCATCTCTCTTCTTAATTGGGCAAGCGGGCGCAGTCCAACGAGAGGCTGTCACCGGCTTCAAGATTCTCAGTGATATTTCCCCGTCTAGCTCCTTCACAATCTGCTGTTTGATGACGAATTGGGACGGCCTGTGCTTGAAGATATGGGTAAGGTTATAGCGCCTGAGGGTGTGTGGATAGATAAATAGGCATGCAGGATCTGGGAAAGCCACCAGGGAGGCGTCGTTGCCATGTAACACCCGGGATGTGCACGATCTGGCCGTACCATTCCATTAGTGTGGTCATGACGCCTCCCTGAGGATAAAAGAAGAAAGAAGTAGGATTCTGCGGCGGCGGTAACGCGTGTCACCACCGCTGTACCGGCGTGGCCCGCAAACCACTCGCCAGACTGGGACACGAGAACACTGATTTAATTACATTTGACATTTTGTTAGGTTGTGTTTTATTGACAGGGGGGGTGAGAGTGATTTTTTAGGCGTGCCGGACCATAAAGTTCATTTGCGCCGCCTTTACAGCGAGTACGTTACATGTCTGTCTATAAAGCGAGCGTTTGCGATCAAGGTGCAGGCAAGTGGACATTTACGTTAAGGAACTTTACGTTATAGTTTGCGTGCTATTTTAGGTGCTGAAGGCGAAGGTCTGGGCTGGGGACATCGCCCTGATGTCTAAATGGTTTAGTTTTACTTTACTCCTCCACCAAATTATTCGTAGTTTGGGTGGGGGTGCGGGTGTTTTGAGAGTGGCGAAAAGTTGATTTTGCCTGGGTGCCGGCTTTAGCCTACTCTTATCGAAGAGCACCAAGGGATCTTTACCGTGCGAACAAGGAGGTAATTTTCCACACCGCCTATCACGCCGGCCGCCGCCTATTAGTTGTTAGTAGCGGGTAAGTCTAGGTATGCCATGCAGGGTTGTCAGTTGGATTAGTACGGTGTTTTGCAATTCGTCTTCTCTACCTCCGCTGTACCTCTGTGTAGCGTTTACGTTATGGGTTGCAGTTAATCGGCTCATCTACGTCCGATGGCTGTTCTGGGTAGTCGTTTTACGTTATGCTAATTGTTATTTTTATTTTTGTTTATGTTTTCCTAAAGCAGGTCGGCTCATCTACTTCCGAAGGCACCGCTAGGTAGCCATTTATTTCTAATTGAGAAGCAAATCGGCTCATGTACATCCGACGCCATACGGGGATGGCTATTTACGTGTTTCCTACGAGTGTTTCGCGTTCATACATTGCGAGTTCATGTGAGTGTTGGTGGTGTGGTGCCTACAGTGATCCTGCTAGCTGTGTGGCATGCAGATATTCAAATAGCAATTGAAGGAGTTATGGGTCCTTGTCACCGAGAAGTATCCATACACACCGTCAGTGATGCCGACGGTGTGTATGGGTACGTGGATGTACCCACACATGGAGTTTACTCTAATGTCACCCGCCCCAGCTACGATATGTTGAAACTAGAACACACAACGATGACATGCGATCCGGCAATCAGGTGCGTAGTCTTTATCACTCCGATTCAGATCACTTGGCTGATATCATCGGCCTTTCTGTAAAACCAACCACCGTGGAGACAACGCTTCACTTGGTCCACGCCGCTGTCGCAGCAGGTCTGCACTGCTCCGTGGCCGACAGCCCTGTACTGCAGGAAGTGCAGCTACTGGTATTGCGCTACCTCATTGGTGTTCCGGTGTGACGTCACTGGTCCCAAGAACCACCGACGCCGGGAGGGGTCCGCTCCACCGCCACCATGCGCTGCCTTCCATCGGCTGCTGTGGTGGTGCTCGTGCTCTCTGTGGCGGCCGTGAGTGGCCAGCTGCCACCGGCCGCCATCGACCTCCATCGCTATCTGGGATACCTGCCGAACCCGCTGCTGCACGGCATCTCCACGGACCAGCTGGACGTCATGCTGGACCTGCTGGCCGACTCGCTGGTGCCTAGGACGCTGCCCTGGGCGAAACGGCGGCGGTGTCGCGACTGGTCGCTCCCACACTGCTCTCCGCCGACTCTCGTGTCGCCAGCACACAGATCTTCTGGGACTCCCTGCCTGACGGCGTCTCTGGGCGGTCAAACGTGAGTATGTGGGGGTGGCTGTGTCGCCACCAACCCACATTTCTACCATATTGCTCAATGACATCACACACCCTACGAGCAATGTGTTGATGAAATGTTATGTATACATGAAGGATCTTGATGAGTATGTTGGCATCTCGACTTGAAATAGGGAAGGCTTGGGTACCGAAAGTGAGCAAGTTCACTAACATCTCGGCTGCAACCAAAAATAATGAAGTGCAATCAGAAATACACGATTTCTAGAAATATGCAAATTCCATGGACACTATCCTAGTAGCCAGCTGATCGCGACGGCCTCGGGGTGGTGGGGTCAATCTGTCCCCTCCCAGTGATCTCTGAAGCCAAACAAGTTAGGCAACTCCCTAGTATTTGGAGAGGGATTGCCACGTGTGCTGGACGTTTGTAGTTTTTTCTTCAGGCAAGTTCATCACCTTAACGCTTTTTATTTATAGTTGCCTATATATATATATATATATATATATATATATATATATATATATATATATATATATATATATATATATATATATATATATATGTATATATATATATATATATATATATAACATATATATATAGCATATATGTATATGTGTGTGTATGCATGCATGCATGAATGCATACATACATACATTCGTGTGTGTGTTTGTGTGTTTGTCTGTGTATTGCTTCAGCAGCTGTTGTCCTACAAGTTTCCAATTCCTTTTGCCATCTGTCTTGGTGTGACTTCCGCATTATTTTCACAGTGTTCGACGCCACCGGCAAGCTCCGGACGGCATCCTCGCTGGGAACATCAATGCCTTCGGCTCGTGGGACGAGTGTCTCACACAGGCGGTCCTGAACGCCACAGCGTACCCGGTACTGCCGAAGGATGGCTTGTTCTTCCGTGGTCGCTACGTACCCGTCGGGTGTACGCAATGCCTCCGGCCCCAGTAGCTCGAAGGAAGTGCACGTTGGAGTGGGACCAAGGCCTGGGCGCGATCGTCATCATGCCGACACTTGGCCTGGGCACCGGGGTGATCGGCATGTGTGTTCCATCCAGTTGCAGCAGCGAGGACGTCCGGGCAGGTCTGCAATCCATGCTCGGGGACAACGTCACCGTTGTGGCGTATCCCTCCACCACCAGACGGACTCGGTGAGTCTCGGTGCCGGCGACATCGTCGTCATCGTCCTGATGACGTTTGTCGGTGTCCTGATGGTGGTGGGCACGACGATCGATCTTCCCACCGTTCGCTGGTCCGACAGTCAGCCAAGGAGCTCCACATGACTTCGGTGGCCGCCAGTCGGAATGCTCGGCTTTCGGCCATGCTGCGCATCACGTCACCAAAACCGGACAAGCTGCAACAGCGGCGGCCGACTGTGCTCCCCACCGCCTGCAGGTGCTGGTGGCGTTCTCCGTCTACACCAACACCATCAAGCTGTTCGACACTACGCCTGGAAAGGACACACTCACCTGTCTACACGGCATTCGCTTTATCTCCATGACATGGGTGGTGATTGGACACGCAATGGGCGGCTTTTTGTCATTCGATCAGAACGCCATTGTTGCCCTCGACTGGTTCAAAGTCCCTCTTCGAGGCAGTAGCAAACGCTATGCCTAGTGTTGACACCTCTTCCTTTTGTCTGGCGTTCTACTGGCGTATGGTTTCTTGGGCATCTACGAGAAAACCAAGCGCTTCAATGTGTTGCGTTCTACGTGCACAGGTACCTGCGACTGACTCCGACTATGGCCATAGTAGTCGCTATCGGCGCTACCTGGAACTACTATCTGTGCGACGGACCACTGTCGCACTACATTCTTCCGGAACGCGAAGTCTGTCGAAGTACTGGTGGCGAAATCTGCTTTACATCCAGAACTTTTCAAGGTGGAGGATATGTGCCTCGGGCAGACTTGGTACCTTGCTAATGACATGCAGATGTTCATATTCTCCCACTGGTGCTGCCCCACTTGTGTGGCGTCCACCTTTGGTATGATCTGGTTGTGTACGACTACTCTTGCCTTCCTGATCGCCCGTTTGGTTATCTATGATGTGAAGGATCTTGCGCCGATCCCTTTCCTTCTGAACCCTAGTCCTACTGACGAGGAACTTAATGTCACCTACTCGTACCCGTGGATGCGGTGTACGGTGTGGTTGGTGGGCATCGGCCTAGGCTACGTCTTGCACCGCCTCCGCCGACGGTCGGTGACACTGAAGCCGTGGCTCTGGCTGCCCGCCTGGCTGGCCGCCTTCGTCGTCGGCATCGCCGTCGTGTACGGCATGGCCGGCTACCAAATGCCCTGGCAGCCCTACAGTAAGGGCGTGGCCGTGGCCTACGGTGGTCTGCACCGCTTCGCCTGGGGCGTGGCCGTCGCCTGGGTGATCTTCGCCTGCGTCACCGGCTACGGCGGCTGGATCAACACCTTCCTCTCGTACCCAGGCTTTGTGCCGCTCAGTCGACTCACATACGCCACATTCCTGATTCACATGAACATCATATTGACGGTGGACTTTACTGTGAAGGGAACGCTGTACTTCGATGTGGTTAGGGTGGTATACCGCATCTTAGGTCATGTCATTACCTCGACGGCGGTCGCACTGCCCCTGTCTCTGGCTTTTGAAATACCTGTCATCGCTCTAAATAAGATAATGTTCGCGCCACGTGAAAGCGAGATAGATCTTCCGCATGGAAAGCGACAGATTAGGACCGAAATGGGAGTTGCCCGAAAACGTGTAGAGAAGAACAAGGCCGGAGAAGCGACTGTTTACAATTGATTATGACCGTGGTGAAGCCTGCGCGAGTGTACTGTCGTGCTTATGTAAAACGTACCTGACCCTGAGCGACCGGATATAGTCGGCGGCATGCGTTTGAAATCTTAGAACCTTTTTCTTGCAATTCTTAAGTTGTACGGATTCCATGTTTCTGTGACGTGATTATCATCTTTGATAATAATTAGATCTGTTGCCTTGTTTAACACACATCGGAGGAGGGGACGATATACGCCCACCCCTCCAGTTTGTGAACGATATCGTATAAACATTCTGGGATATTCGGATGAATTTTTGTGTCTTTGTTATCAACTGATAAGCGCATCCTGTGCAAGGAAAATCGAATCGCTCGAAGCTCGTGAGATGACTTTGGTTCTGGACTTAACGACATCCGGTCTTTCCTTCGTTGGCTGAATCCTGTAGCTGAAATACGATGGCCCAGTCCGTCTTCATCGGCCGCCACACCGCCTTTCACCATTGATCTTCGACCTGCGCGGACGGTCTTGCGCCTCTTGCCGTTAGTGATGTTCGGCGCGTGGGCCTGTGGTCAAATATCATCCAGGAAAATGTTAGCGTGCGGCACTCCAGCCAAAACGTTTTCCATTTATTGCTGCTGCAGACTTGATGATAAACACTAGACGTGTGCCCTGGAAGAAACCCTTACGAGTGTTAATTGTCGTCAATTCCTGGCTTTGCTCTTCTAGCTCCATATGCATATAAGCTTCCTTGAGCTTTATATTCGTGAATTTACATCCACCAGAGAGGACGGCGAATAATTCTTCCACACAAGGCAGTGGGTACAGAGGTCAAGAAAGTCGCCAACTTGCCTACGCTGTGGTAGGTAGCAAGATTGGCCCTCAATATCTCACTCAAGTAGCAATTTATCCAGGACGTATTGAAATAAAAAGAAGTGACTGGTCACGAATGCTTTCCACAAAAACTAGTTTTGTAACGAACAGAAGACATCCAGATTATGAAATATCACGGACTAAAAGGCTGCTACAGTATTGAGCGATACTGCATCACCCCATGGGTTTGCCCATGACATCGGTGGTTGCTTAATTAATACAGTACTATTTTGGTACTGAGTATTCGTTTACGAACCATATTATTCCAAGACCCATCACTATGTCATTGTATAGAGAAGGATGAATCGCCAACGCGTACTTCACCAGGTAACAAGTGCTGGTAACTTTGATTGTGTTATTGGGCGTGATATGCACATAAAAAACATGTATTGCACATGATAATACATTTCTAGGCCTTTAAATAATAAATTAAACTATAATTAGTTGATTTGTGGTCATATCAATGAAAAACTAGCAGCAGACACCCCAAAAGAATCATAGTGCAGGAACAAATAACGCCAACGCGACCGCCAACGTCTGGGTAACGTTACTTGAGTTACAATTATGGAGAAGAGCAGGTGGCGTTGCGAACAAGTGAGGAGCTAAAAAGGTGGCAGCACCGTCGCTCACAATGAACAATATCGGTGTCAATATTCCTCACGGCCCTGGAGGGCCTCTGAGAATTACGCGCACTGGAGGGGGATTCCGCCCCCTAAGATCTCGGCTCCTAGTAAAGCTGGAGGAACGAAATTCGCAGGGTGGATGGGCACGGTAGTGAACTCTATTGTGTGCAATTTTCGTGACCTTAGGTCAATATCTTCAGGTCAAATGGGTCAGATTGGCAAAATTTGCCGGTTTTGGTGGCTTGGTTTGTCATCGTTATGGATCGCTGTGATTGTGTTTAAATGCTCAAAAATGGGCATGAATGATGTCTTGGACATTACTAATGATGCAATGCAGATGCTAGACCCAACATTTGACCTCAGGTCACCTATATAGCACCACTTTATCGGTCAGTTACCTGTTCCGTTACCGGAACCGGCCGCCCGCCCGACTGCTCCGTCGGGCAGCTCGAGCAATCGGCTTCGTGAAGAAGGAGTGAAGTACATGAATAAAGTATGGAAACGCAATGACAAACAGTACAAATGACAACCAGTAGTGCATTTATGGCAACATTCCAGTTGCTCAAGTTTGGTTCCATTAACCTGTCATGAACTTGACCTGACTTCACCTTGGTGACCTAACATGACCTTGAAACTATACAGCATATCAATATGCATCAAACAAGTGCTGTGTTGCCTAGAACACTTCCCTTTGTCAGTATACTGGAAGCGCATCGCGCCGATTTTGGTGGTCTGGCGCTAAAACATTTTTGACTTTAGCGGCCCCTAACTTGAAAATTTTCGGCCGATTTCATTTTTCTTCCTTTAAACGACGCCGTTCATTTCTAGGCAGGTACACCGAAAATTGCGTATATCGACCGGTAAAATCTGCAGTTATTTGCGAAAACCGGAGGGGTGGGCGGATTTCCCCCCTCCAGTGGCGTGTTAAGCCGGACCCAGGTAGCAAAAAGTGCATGTTTTGTTCTCGTAGGTAGCAGTCTAGAAACATTCTTGACCTCTGAGTGGGTATTCCTCTAGAAATATAGCTACATGCACTATCACATCATAACTTCCACATAGTCTCAGCGAACCATCTCTCTTCTTAATTGGGAAGACGGGCGCAGTCCAGCGAGCGGCTGTCACCGGCTTCAAGATTCTTACGGATATTTCCCCGTCTAGCTCCTTCACAATCTGCTGTTTGATAACGAATGGGGGCGGCCTGTGCTTGAAGAGATGGGTAAGGTATGACACAGACGGGTGACATCATTGTGTCACATTGTCACATCATTATGTCGGGTGACATCATCGTGACACCATTGTGGTGACATCATTGCGTCCAAGTCTTGCGTAACACCCGTATTGCCATTGTGCCATGCGGCACATGTGGGGCAGGGGGCTGGTCGGAGTGCAACGGTCGGACCCCTCCCTTCGCGGAGTGGGGCAATAGGTGTCGCCAGCCGGCCAGACCAGGAGCGTTTCGCCCTTCCCATGAGCGGCCTGTACCTCTCTCGTGCGCGCGGCGGCCCCCGGCCAGTCAGTCGTCACGGAGGAGTAAATGAAGTCAGATGTGGGCGAGAGGCACAGGTAAGCGGACTGCCTGATTGGACGGTGGACAGCCAATTGCCGAGAGGACTTTGTCAGGGCACGAACCGTACAAAGGCACTTGTCGGTGTCTGCCCGCTGTTCTCTGTTGCACCTGTTTTACTTCAAGCTATTGCCATTTTGCTATCGTCCGCCCGGTCAGTAAAGGCCAGGTGACGGCGATTGGACTTGCGAGCCAGTTGTCACGGAGCGACAAAACACTAGACTACCACGACTAGGACAACTGAGAACTTGCTTACACTTGCAGCGTTGGCTTGGTCGATGCGGTCTGGGGCTGTGGTGTTGCTCTTCTACGGTCCTTTCACTTTGGGGGCCGGCGTCGGCTGGACTTACACGCCGTGTTGGTCGCCGGGTTCGGGTCGACTGATTTTGATTGCTCTGTTCCGTCACGTGGCGCGCCACTCGCAGCTGGCAGCCGCAGTCTCCCCGGTGCGGGTGCAACGGAAACCGGACAATCCGTCGAAGACACCCGACCCGACCCGTCGCCAGCACACCACATCGCCCTCGGCACTCGGCACTCCTCTCGACGTGCCGGCACTCCTCTCCTCTCCTCGGCCGCCCGAGCCGGGTGTTGGCGGTCTTGGTCGACATGATGTCGACCGGCAGCACTGATGTGGACAAATTGGCACGCCGGCGAGAGAGAATGCTGGCGCGGCAAAATAATGAGCCTCCTTGCTCGACCACGTTGCCGTCTCTCATTACCCCTCAGGAGCGAAATATCAAGCCTGTTGGTGATCTATAAGCACAGAAAGGATACGCAATAAGTTTGACAGCAACGATGCAGTCGAAAGTGCTATGCATCCCACGTTGCTGCCAAAGAACTTCACGAAGCAAAAACTTCCCATGCCGTGTTCTCCTCACTCTTTACTTCTCACTCTACTTTACTTTCTACTTGCCTCACTTCTGCTTTAAATTTGCGCTGTGTCGGAAGACCCATGGGATCATGAATACAGCAAAGGCAACTCCAGGATGACTTGGAGAGGTTGCCCAAGCAGACTTGTGAAATCAGCCTACTTGACTCCACCCTGTCCCGGGAGAAGTAGGAGGAACCAGTGTCGCGTCTGCTAGGCAGGGCTGAAAGGACAATGTCACAGACGCATGGTTACATACTAGAAGGGAATGTTTTTTCCTGAGATAGCGAGTCGGTGTA
Source organism: Ashinkailepas kermadecensis (assembly GCA_034440615.1). Classification (NCBI taxonomy): domain Eukaryota; kingdom Metazoa; phylum Arthropoda; class Thecostraca; family Neolepadidae; genus Ashinkailepas; species Ashinkailepas kermadecensis. The sequence goes on from JAOTOM010004722.1 coordinate 319,635, forward strand.
CATTGGATAGGCCAGCGTTCAGCACGACTCAGACTTGGTGAACACATCAGAGATACCAAGAAAACTGGCACGCCATTCGGTCATCACCGAAAGCAGCATCCAGGAGCAGAGGATATTCTAGCAATGTCAAGATTCAAATCTTGCACGTGGCCAAAGCTGCAGCATCGAAAACTTTGGCAGTCAATGAATGTTAAGAACATTCAGCCGAGTCTCGATCAAGAAACATGTTACTGGCCTCTACTTCCGCAGTGCCGTGTGGTCACCGTGAACTGAAACACTCCATACTGGAATCAGTTGCGCCAGAAGCAGGGGTGTAGGATCCTATTCAGTTTTGGAGGGCTCCAGTTCCCCTTCCCACTTGCAGCTCAGCCCGCCCCTCCTAACTTGGCGCCCCCCCCAACTTTGGAAATAAAACCCATGAAAATTCAAGCAATGCTGCATGAATGTTAAGTACGACATACTACTGTGTTCAACCAAGGTAGGTGCAGGATTGCCCAAAATTTAGCATGAGTGGTGACGATATTCTCGCGGTTCTTCTACGTATTCCTTAGTATTGGTGCTTGCTGTCCTCTTCGATATATTGAAATAGTACAAGCAATTATAAGTTAAGTTTTATCACATAGATAATCACACTGGTCATTTAGTACTGATCGCAATGTTGAGTTTGCTATCATGGCTACATGTTGCTTCTTTTCGTATCGTTTTTAATCCGTTTTGACCAACAGAAATTGAAGTAACGTATATAAATATCATAAGAACAATAATGGAATTCGGCACAATGCGAAGCGAAAGGGGAAGAAGTCGTTCCGGTACTAAGGGGATTCTCCATATTCGGTAGTAGTTCTTCGATTAACCATGTCCGGATTAAATTGTCCCCGGGTAGGCTAAGTCCATGGAAAACTAGAAAAAGGAACATAATATTTATTTAATTAATGCCTTTTTTCAAGATGGCAAAATTAGTGGCCCAAATCTGGGGAGAAATTGGTGTTTGGGGTACCCTAGGTTCATCGACCCAGAGCTGAGCCCCCAACTGATCTTGCGATCCTACACCCCTGGCCAGAAACTTTGCGAGATGCGCAGGTTCATGTGATGTCGGTATTGTTCAGTGTCGTACCCTTGTTTGGCGCTCCCTCTTTGAAATCTTGCCTGCATGTTTCAAATGTACGCGCATGCCGGTCTGGAATTTAGGTGTATATTGTGCTTTAATGCGCAATAGTCATCATTAAATGAATGTTCGAAATGCATGCACATACCAGACTGAAATATACGTGAATGTCTTGTCTTTTTCCGGACAATAGTTCGCCTATGCTTGCATGCACGAGAAGCATGGTCGGTTTTATACATTTGATGCTGATCTATGATGTTCGATAGAGACAACATTTGAAGAATATCCGTGAGTGAAATATATTGTTGTTTTGGGCATATATTGAGCGAAAGTATTATTTAGACAGCATGACACTAGGGTGAGTTTCCTTGAAAGAAACACTTTGATGCCAATATCTTTCAGGTGATGTTGCTAGAATGTTTTCGAAACTGAGTTCCTCGACCGAGCAGGTGGCGCACAGCGCAGTTTTCAATGCACCAAGCAAAGCTATGTGAGCCGCGTAGGTGGCAGGACGCATCACGGCCCTTTCAGTCCCAGTCGTTGTTCCCATTTGGTGTTTGCAATGCACACCCGTTCAGTGCGGAATATCACCGATTTCAGATATCATCAGATATCATCAGATATCATCAGATATCATCAGATATCATCAGATATCATCAGATATTATCAGATATCATCATATATCATCAGATATCATCAGATATCAGATATCATCAGATATCAGATATCATCAGAGTTTCGCCGATGTCAGAGCTGGCCATTGCCACCGATCACGCGACACACAGGTCACGTGACGTGACGTAGCCGCAGGACTACCACCACCTCAAATTTGCATGACGGGCTGCATGGGCGTGTCTGACCTGAGGCCCCAAGCTAATTATGTGAACTAATATTATGAGCAGGCCACAGTACGGACTGCCATGGAAGTTTCCTGGCATTGCTATGGAAGCAACATAGCAATGCGAAGCGCCATTCTAGTGAAGGTGGAGAAAGTAGAACTATAAAAACGTGCAAAGAAAACTCCAGTTTTTTCACGTCATGCACCGGGTGAAGCAGGCAACTAATGGACACGCCATTCATATGTGCACCACATTACGCACATATGTACACATGTCATTACGCATGGTAGATTTTCACCACTGTCATCATAAATCATGAACACTCTTTGCGTGGCATTGCCTATCTATACCAACATGTTCTTCACACACCTCCATTTTCCGCCTCTTCTTTCGCTTTCTGATGCGGGATATCTATCTCGCCTTTACGTGGCGCGAAAATGATCTTGTTTAGGGCAATGACAGGCACCTCGAAAGCCAGAGACAGGGGCAGTGCGAACGCTATCGAGGTAATGACATGACCCAAGGTGCGGTATACCACCCTCACCACATCGAAGTACAGCGTTCCCTTCACGGTGGAGTCCACCACCGATATGACGTTCAGGTGAATCAGGTACGTGGCGTATGTTAGTCGACTGAGCGGCACGAAGCCCGGGTACGAGAGGAAGGTGTTGATCCAGCCGCCGTAGCCGGTGACGCAGGCGAAAATCACCCAGGCGACGGCCACGCCCCAGGCGAAGCGGTGCAGACCGCCGTAGGCCACGGCCACGCCCTTACTGTAGGGCTGCCAGGGCATCTGGTAGCCGGCCATGCCGTACACGACGGCAATGCCGACGACGAAGGCGGCCAGCCAGGCGGGCAGCCAGAGCCACGGCTTCAGCGTCACCGGCCGTCGGCGGAGGCGGTGTAGGACGTAGCCTAGGCCGATGCCCACCAACCACACCGTACACCGCATCCACGGGTACGCGTAGTTGGTAGTAAGTTCACCGTCAGTAGGACTAGGGTTCAGAAGGAAAACGTTCGGTGCCAAATCCTTCACGTCATAGATAACCACACGGAGGATCAGGAAGCCAACCGTAATGGAACACAACCAGATCATACCAAAGAGTGGACGCCACACAAGTGGAAGCAGCACCAGTGGGGAGAACACAAACATCTGAATATCACTAGCCAGGTACCAAGTCTGCCCAAGACACATATCCCTAAAGTTGAAAAAATTATGCACGTACAGTAGTTCTCGCCACCAGTACTTCTGACAGATGTCGCGCTGCAGAGCGACGTTGTGCCACAGAGGTCCGTCGCCCAAATAATAGAACCAGGTAGCGCTGATCGCGACTACTATGGCCATAGTCGGAGTCAGTCGCAGGTACCGGTGCACGTAGAACGCGAGCACATTGAAGCGCTTGGTTTTCTCGTACATGGCAAAGAAACCGTACGCCAGTAGAACGCCAGACAAAAGGAAGAAGGTGTCAACACTAGGCATAGCGTTGGCTACTGCCTGGAACAGCGGATTTTTCAACCAGTCAAGGGCAAGCATAATGTTGCGATCAAATGCCAAAAAGCCACTAACTGAGTGCCCAAGCACCACCCATGTCATGGATATGAAGCGAATGCCGTGCAGGCAGGTGAGCGTGTCCTTTCCAGGCGTAGTGTCGAACAGCTTGATGGTGTTGGTGTAAACGGAAAACGCCACCAGCACCTGCAGGCTGGTGGAAAGCACAGTCGGCCCCCGCTGTTGCAGCTTGTCCGGTTTCGGTGACGTGATGTGCAGCATGGCCGGCAGCCGAGCATTCCGACTGGCGGCCACCGAAGTCATGTGGAGCTCCTTGGCTGACTGTCGGACCAACGACCTGTGGTGAAGATCGATCGCCGTGCCCACCACCATGAGGACACCGACAAACGCCATCAGGACGATGACGACGATGTCGCCGGCACTGAGACTCACCGAGTCCGTCTTGGTGGTGGAGGGATACGCCACAACGGTGACGTTGTCCCCGAGCATGGATTGCAGACCTGCCCGGACGTCCTCGCTGCTGCAGCTGGATGGAACACACATGCCGATCACCCCGGTGCCCAGGCCAAGTGTCGGCATGATGACGATCGCGTCCAGGCCTTGGTCCCCGTCCATGACGTGCACTTCCTTCGAGCTACTGGGTGCCGGAGGCATTGGGTACACCTGGACGGGTACGTAGCGACCACGGAAGAACAGGCCATCCTTCGGCAGTACCGGGAACACGGTGCCGTTCAGGACCGCCTGTGTGTTGAGACACTCGTCCCACGAGCCGAAGGCATTGATGTTCCCAGCGAGGATGCCGTCCGGTAGCTTGCCGGTGGCGTCGAACACTGTGAAGAGAAGGTGGAAGTCACACCAAGACAGATGGAAGAAGAAATTGAAAACTTGTGAAGAAGATATGTGCTGCTGGAACAACATATACACAAATATGCACTCACGCGCATACATATCTGCACCCATATATATATATATATATATATATATATATATATATATATATATATATATATATAGATATATATATATATATATATAGATATATATATGTATATATATATATATATATATATATATATATATATATATATATATATATATATATATATATATATATATATATATATATATATACATATATATATATATATATATATATATATATATATATATATATATATATATGTGTGTGTGTGTGTGTGTGTGTTTGTGTGTGTATATATATATACTAGTATGTACCTGTATCTTCAGTTATTTCTCTATATGCATAGTGTAATACCAAAGAACGAGTGTTGAGTGTTTCAACTTGCTCGACCTTGAAATTCATAGCCTACAAGCGTCCTGCACACATACACATCAGTTCATTCTCCCCATAGCTGAGTTGTTCTAACTCCGTCGGTTTCCGAGATCCGAAGGAGGGGAGCACATTGAACCTACAAACAACCTGGGGGCGCTGCGAGCGGCTAGCTGGCTATTTGTGTGCTGGAGGCACAGCCACCCCACATACTCACGTTTGACCGCCCAGAGGACGCCGTCAGGCAGGGAGTCCCAGAAGATCTGCGTGTGCTGGCGACACAGAGAGTCGGCGGAGAGCAGTGTGGGAGCGACCAGTCGCGACACCGCCGCCGTTTCGCCCGAGGGCAGCGTCCTCGGCTCCAGCGAGTCGGCCAGCAGGTCCAGCATGACGTCCAGCTGGTCCGTGGAGATGCCGTGCAGCAGCGGCTTCGGCAGGTAGCCCAGATAGCGAGGGCGGTCGATGGCGGCCGGTGGCAGCTGGCCACTCACGGCCGCCACAGAGAGGACGAGCACCACCACAGCAGCCGATGGAAGGCAGCGCATGGTGGCGGTGGAGCGGACCCCTCCCAGCGTCGGTGGTTCTCGAGGCCAGTGACGTCACACCGGAGCACCAATGAGATAGCGCAAGACCAGTAGCTGCACTTCCTGCAGTACAGGGCTGTCGGCCACAGCGCAGTGCAGACCTGCTCGGACAGCAGCGTGGACCAAGTGAAGCGTTGTCTCCACTGTGGTTTGTTTTACAGAAAGGCCGATGATTCAATCCAATGATTTCATCGGATGTATCGGAGTGATAGAGATGGCACGCCTGATAGCCGGATCGCAAGTCATCGTTGTGAGCTCAGGTTGCAACATATCGCAGCTGTGGCGGGTGAAGTTTGAGCCGGCTCCATGTGCGGACGCACGTACGTACCCATGCGCACACACACATACACCCACACACACACACACATACCCATGCGCACACACACATACACCCGCATACGCACAAACACGCATACACGCGTACACACACACACACAGGCGGGTGCAAGCACGCACGCACGCTCAATGTGCGGGACAGATTTCAGAAGGAACATTGGAAAACCATGGTCATGGAAATTGTCACACATGTACCCAGCATAGTCCACGGCCCTTCATTTTGCCCATCGTATATCCGGTGCCCCTTGACGTGCTTCATAATGGATGTGCTGGAATCTAATTATGTGCAGGGGTGTAATTTCGCATAACGTTGTTTTACAGAGTTCCATACTAACAAAATAATATTGGGATGGAATCCCATGCCAACCTTAGAACATCACTTAGCTGAGATATTTACATAGCTGTAAACATTTTGAACGATATACTTGAGGTATTTGGAGATGAACAAAGTAATGAAGAAAGAGATAGGTACCTATTATATTTGTTCAGTACGAGTAAGCATTGCATCACATCCAAACTTTTGATTTCAGTGGAATGTATCGTGCCTGCACAAGTCAAATGGTCATAGCATAACACACGAAGCTGCATCCGCGCTAATGCGGAAGTCACATCCGTGCTGCCGAAATCGAAATTACAACTTCAATATATTGCCATGTTCCACCAATGGTTAAGTGTGCTATATAAGCATATGCGTACTAGTTTATGCACCTGCACTTACAGGTAAGATAAGATTACTAAAAATGTTGAAGATACAAAGAACATGCTAAAATCGTGTGCGATCCATATCTAACTCACTTATCTCCAAAAACAATTTTCGGTAATGACGAAAGTATTGGCACACGATACTTGGCCCCTACCAACCAAAGATGCTTGGCAGTAGTCAAACATATTTGGTTGGCTTCAAAATTGCATTGGGTGAGCTCAGTGACGTGCCTACCTAGGATTTGCGCAAGTGGGCAAACGGATTTGGAGGAGGCCGACATACCTCCATTTTGTATGTCCCCGGATTTCGACCACTGTTTTTCAAAGGGGCCTATTTTTTATTTCTTGATGAAATAATTAGCGACCAACTTAATTGTCCTGTGGATAGGACCCAATATACTGCAATCGTTTCTCAGTCACGCGATTTCAGCCCTAACTCCCCCATCCTGTTCGAATGTTTTTCCTTTGGTGTCCCTTCATAAGTCACCTCACGCTGCTGAAATTACACCTGTGCAACTCACTCAAAATGTAACATTTTTCAACCTGAGACATTGAAAATGTCGTTATAATCAATCATCAAAAAAATCGTTGTAGTCAATAACGCCCACACCAAAACCAAAACACCAACGTTCGTGCACGTGTGCACCGGATTGCGCATCGGGCGCATTCGCCTCACTTCGAGCGATTCTCCGGTTTCTGCTAGGCCTCTCATGTTTTGCTACTTGGTGTCACATAGCCTTGCTCCATATCTGACGTGTGGAATGCTTCGTATGGGGTTCGCTGGGGTAAGTTGATTAATTCAATTCCATGATTAGTTTTTCTTCCCACACTTTCTGGGGGTTAAGAAATCCGGAGACCAGCTGATCTTTGATGCACTTCATCTATTTGGTTAAATATGTTTACAGGTTGACTACCAACCCGAATCCCCAGCTAGGTGTTCTTTTTGGACTCGTTGTGCTTTTCGCCGTCTGCGGATGTGCTTTAACACGCGCCCTGGAGGGCCTCTGAAAATTACGCGCACTAGAGGGAGGCGGATTCCGCCCCCCCCCCCCCCCATAAAATATCGGCTCCTATTAAAGCTGGAGGAACGAAATTCGCAGGGTAGATGGGTACGGTAGTGAACTCTATAGTGTGCAAATTTCATGACATTAGGTCAATATCTTCAGGGTGAAATGCGGTCACTTTGTCAAAATTGTCTTGTTTTGCGTGGCTTGGCTTGTTATTGTTATGGATCGCTGTGATTGTGTTTAAATCCTCCAAAATGGGCATCAATGATGTTTTGGACATTACTAATGATGCAATACAGATGCTAGACACGACATTTGACCTCAGGTCACCTATATAGAAGCACTTTATCAGGTCAGTTAGTTCCCTGTTCCAGTTACCGGAACCGGGCCGCCCGCCCGACTGCTCCGTCGAGCAGCTCGGGGCAATCGGCTTCGCGAAGAAAGGAGTGAAGTACATGAATAAAGTATGGAAACGCAATGACGAACAGTACAAATGACAAACAGTAGTACATTTACTACAACATTCCAGTTGATCAAGTTTGGTTCCATTAACCTGTCATGAACTTGACCTGACTTGACATCGGTGACCTAACATGACCTTGGAACTATATAGCATATCAATATACATCAAACAAGTCGCTAGTGTTGCCAAGAATACTTCCCTTTTGCGAATATACGGGAAGCACATCAGCGCCGATTTTTGTGGTCTGACGCTTGTAATTTTTTTTTACTTTAACGGCCCCCAACTTGAAGAAAATAAAAATTTGGCCGATTTCCATTTTTCGTGCTTTAAATGACGCGACGGTCATTTCTAAGCAGGTACGCAGAAAATCGCGTATATATACCGGTAAAATCTGCAGTTATGTACGAAAAACCGGAGGGGTCGGCGGATTTCTCCCCCCCCGCCCCTCCAGTGCGCGTGTTAAGGCTCCAGCCAATTTTTGTTAAAGGCCTGGCACGTTTTTGAAACCCCGGATCTTTTTTAGTTTTGCTGCAATTTTTGCACCAACGATATGTGTGAGGTATCAGCTCATTTTCGAGGACCCCAATGTGCTTATTTAGGGCCTGGTCTGGTTGTTTCTTCTTCAATGTCATGGCGGTGAACGCCCAATTTTCCATGTCCATGATATTAGCAACGCATTCGCATTCGTATTCAGCATCCTATTTGCATACCTTCGTCGCTTGCAAAAGTAAGGCAAACAACGATTCTTCAGTAGGACGAGCGGTTCGATCTCCAGAGGTCCAGAGAGGTCACTCGGGTCAAAAACGGTGTACCGTATAAAATTCGAAGTATTTCACTTAGCCGAATGATTCTAACCCCTAGATGTCCGCTGTCCATCAAGGATGCAGCACATCGAATTACGTGAACTTCAATGTCAAAGTTTGACCTCAGGTCACCGAAGTTTGTTTTACTCATGCACTATATCTATTTACGGGGTACCGAATAAAATCATGGTGACACATTGGATACATCTGATTTTTGCAGGTCATAGTCTACATAACACGTACATAGGGCACATCAATCAAAATGACCCATTATGGCCACTGATTCATCACCGTTCTCCAAAAATTCCCCAAAAATGCAACTATACCAAATTCTTGTGTACCCGATAATTTCCCGATAATTTAGCGTTGAATAATCGCCCACCGAGCAAGGATGCAGCACATCCGAGCACGTGCCCGTCAGCGCCAGCGTTTGACCTCAGGTCAGGTTTAACGAAATTCAGAAAAAGAAAGTAGTCCACTTGGGTACCGTATGTGGGCCAAACGAAGCATTGAATGTAGACTATCTCAACACTGATGCATGCACTAGCAACACACTGCGTGACCTGACCTCTATCGATGACGCATTTCATCAGGTAGCACTGGCGTCCCATTCAACAAAGCATTCAGAAACGAATTCACCAATGTTCTCCGATTCGTCTGAAAATTAGACACAACCTTCGTGCATGCATCCCGAAACTGTTGTCTGGAGAATGGCGCTGAGATCGCGTGCATGGTGCTGCTGCTGATTGGTCGCGTCTCCCGTGCACTCTCCGTTCGATTAAAGGTCAACCAAAATTAATTATGTCCTTACCTCAGCTAAATGAAGCCCATGATCATTGGCCGGACTCGCATTCCTGGATGGTCAAAGCGGACAATGCACAGGATCTTGACGACATAGAAGCGGAAAATCTTGGCGCCCGAGAATCCGAAACTCAATTACTGTGTTCAGCACATTGTACCGCCTCCGTGCGGATACAGACAGCATTTGCCGCAAGCAGCGGGTGCATCAGGTTGACGGCAACACTCACCATCTGGCACTCTTCTCAGCCACCAAAAATTGTCGATGGAGCGGGAGATAGGGCACGAATCATAAAACGCAGTTCGCCACGAATGTCTTATTGGGCATTTGCGTAATGAGAAAGTCGTGCACAGATCAACAAGTACGAAGATTATCAAGAATCACGATCACAACGGGTCACAATCAGCAGTAATAATCAAGCATCAAGGTTATAAAATCATGCAGCTCGGAACTACATCATGAATCATCGCGATTGCATAGAATTTGTACCCCATGAGTACGTAATAGTTATATGAGCAACTGAATAGGCGCTACGCACAAAGACAATGTCCTCCAACATCCGCTGCTAAAGATAAGTTCAAGATCATCACCATCGGGACCAAATCATTCGGCAGAAATATCGGTTATGGAAGATAAATGGTATTATCTTCGTGTTTAATATAGCCATGAAAGGGATTGAAATATGGAAAATAATATACACAAAGCAAAGGGTAATCATACCACGTTGGTCACATGTAACATAAACGAACTCTGCGCACACAATGTCCTGTTTCCTCATCTCGGCATCGATATGAGGAGGCTACAGGTTGATTGAAGAGACGAGGCTGGTGCGCATCACACACTGGGCGGCATAGCTGGTCCAATCCAAAGAGCTGGTCGTCCGTCGTCAGTTGATGTCGAACAGCGACGGCGCCTACTGCTGCTGGCCTCCGTGTCCCTTGCTGCCGCCCGGACCTGGGCTGCGGCCGCGGGCGCCGGTCCCTCCGATGCGTTTGCGTGCTCCGCGACCTTTCTTTGCGCGGATGGACCGTTTGCGATCCTGGTCACGCCGTCCGTGTCCTCCGCCGTGGCCACCGCTGCCCATTCGCCCTCCCTTCGCTTTGCCATCGCGGCCGGCGAAATCACCTCCAGGACCACCCTTCAAGCTCTTCTTATCCTCCTTCCCGCCATTTTCCTCCTCCTGCTGTGGAGGCCCGCCTCGACGTCCGGCTTGAGCACCTCCGCCTCCACGACCTTCAGGTCCATGTTCGTGGCCTCCGTCTCCGTCCTCTTGTCCTCCGGTACCGGTGGTGATCTTGCCGCCCTTCTCGGCGCCGTCGCCGCCGTCACCACCACCACCTCCGCCTCTATGACCTCCAGGTTCGTGTCCGTGGCCTCCGCCTCTGTGACCTCCAGGTTCATGTCCGTGGCCTCCGTCTCCGTCCTCTTGTCCTCCGATTCCGGTGGTGATCTTGCCGCCCTTCTCGGCGCCGTCGCCGCCGTCACCACCACCACCTCCGCCTCTATGACCTCCAGGTTCGTGTCCGTGGCCTCCGCCTCTGTGACCTCCAGGTTCATGTCCGTGGCCTCCGCCTCCGTCCTTGTGTCCTCCGCCTCCGGCGATGACGTTGACGCCCTTCTCGGCGCCGTCGCCTACGCGACCGCCGCCTCTGTGACCTCTCTTTACTCGACCAAGCTGTGGAAAGGAGGCTGCTGTTGAACCGACAGCAACTGAAACATCACTTCCCAGGGTATGGCGGCACTCACCAGTTCGCTGGTTAAATTAATCCATCACATTGGCAGTGGCCATCGGAAAATGTCATGTCATGTCATGCGTTCATGTCATGTCATGTCACGCGATCGGCAGAATTCCACGTGTCCGGCGGTCAGAGTCCGCGCTCAGTTCGCGTGGCTCAGAACAATGCAGTGATTTCTCTAAAAGGCAAAAGGTGAAACATTCCAATCCGAAGCATGCCATCATTTGTAAGTATTGTTTTTGTCGGTTGCTTCGTCAAAGTGGTCGACATTTCTTTCGGAGTAAGGGGAGGGAGGACTTTCTGGGCTCGCAGCCACCACTTTGGCGATACTTACAAATTCACCTAAGGGTCGTTGCATGGGAGATGAAACTAGAACGCCGCTTGTCCCAAATGCTCACGCTATGGCACCTTGGATGGAATATTTTACAATAATTAATTGCAAAACAGGTCGGAGAAGTACTGAAAAATTTAATCATGACGCGCTATGGTTCAATGAAAATACGCGAGCTTTGCACAACAGTATTTAGCCTTCCAAGAACTTGCCCTCATTTGGTGCTCTCGTTCCTTTTTCCCAGCTGTGCTCTCGTTAGGGAGCACAGCTTGGAAGAAACTTCATGGATCTCTTAGCCCGGCTGAGGCCGCGTGAAGGATGACCTGGTCCACTCATGAGGATCACCTCCCGAGGATCAGATCGGGGTTGACGAGCTGCATCTACAGCAGCATCTACAGCAACATCTACAGCAGCATCTACAGCATCGTCTACAGCAGCGTCTACAGCAGCACCTACAGCGACATCTACAATTCCATATACAGCAGCATCTACAGCAGCATTTACAGCATCATCTACAGCACCATTTACAGCAGAATCTACAGCAGCATCTACAGCAGCATCTACAGCATCATCTATAGCATCATCTACAGCACCATTTACAGCAACAGACGGTCGGCTGCGACGCGACGTGTCTCGACTCGACGACGGGCCGGCGTCCGACTTACCCTCGCCTCGGCGGCGGTCAGCAGGCCCGCCGTCAGGCAGGTGAGCAGCAGCAGCAGCGCGGAGAGCCTCATGGTGGTGGCGCGGACGTGGACGTCCGGTCGACTGGCGGCCGTCGGCCGGCGGCCGGGGCTTTATCGAGTGTCCGGCCGGCGGTGCCTGGGGAGCGCGGCCGGACACGGCGAGCCCGCTGTATTGAGCGGACGTGACGGTGTCGACGCGACGGGGTCGACACGGCTCCGTGTTGTTGCCAGCGGCGACGCTGCCCTGCGCTTCGATCGCCGCGCCACGGCCGGCTGACGGGCCGACAACAAAGCGTGGAGGTCGCCACTTGGACGTGACCCACGCTGTGCGCCCGGTTCGTTGGCATGGCGATACGTGTAACAAGCTTTGGAGGCCTCGCGGAGGACAGGTTTCGCAGGAGCCTGCCCATTGCTGGAATGTAAGCTCAATTCGGGTGTGTGGCCATCATGGGTCGATGCTTCGTAGAATCGTCGGTGACCCACGTCCGACGCTGATCCGGTTTGATGTAATTGAGCAAACTGAATGTTAAGTTCATATAGTTATCAGCATTGCATTCGCAGAAACAAATATACAGGTTTTCCATCAGCGAAAACATCTGTTCCATCCTGACATTGAGCAGCACCTGTGCCTATCCTTAAGTGGAGTTTCGTGCCAATATATATTATTCAGGTAGTGAATTCCAGTATTGGGTAGCATCCGGGAGGGCAATTAAAACGTCGGTATTGTTTGGCAACGCCAATATTTTGATTGATATTTCATCGGCGATACCAAAAGTGCACTAACCTCCGCCGATGATGGTGGGCACTCATACACGAACCTCCACCCCTGGTGGTAGGTGGTGAAACTCCACTCCTGGTGGTGGGTGAACCTCCACCCCTGGTGGTGGATGAACCCTGGTGGTGGGTATTCTCCTGGAGCCCAGAATGCATTGTGCCACCTAATCTACGACACATTCGATGTAAGCTGGGACACGGCGTGAACCAACACGACTGTCGCGCTTTTACGCTCCACCCACTATCAGTTGGACATCACTGAGTTGATCGCTCTTCAGTTAGACATTATTATTTAATTGTTTGCTGGGTAGCAGAAGGGACACGCACTAGGCTGTCACGCAAAGTGGCACCCTCCATTTATTTTTGACACGTTTCCACTGCATGATTTTAATTCTGTGGAATGGGTGCTTGATACCTATGCTTCTACATAGTCAAGACTTGCCTGGCCGTTGGCGAGTCTTCCCAGCTTCATGGGAGGAGGTCAAATACCAGACTCTCAGACATTCGTCAGCGCAGAGCGTTCCAAAAGCGAGAGCAGAGTCACGGCAATCTTCCAGGACTGAAATAGGCTTCCTTGGTTTCAGTTTGCTACAGTTCAGGAACAATGTCATGTGTTGCTTCAGGTCAGCTTGCTGCAGCTCTTGTTACGTCTGTAGCTGGCCTTCGTCACGAAGGCAATCTTCCAGGACTGAAATAGGCTTCCTTGGTTTCAGTTTGCTACAGTTCAGGAACAATGTCATGTGTTGCTTCAGGTCAGCTTGCTGCAGCTCTTGTTACGTCTGTAGCTGGCCTTCGTCACGAAGGCAATCTTCCAGGACTGAAATAGGCTTCCTTGGTTTCAGTTTGCTACAGTTCAGGAACAATGTCATGTGTTGCTACAGGTCAGCTTGCTGCAGCTCTTGTTACGTCTGTAGCTGGCCTTCGTCACGAAGGGAATTTGGTTGACGAGATGGTGGTTTTTAGCGCCGCGTGTTCGCTATCATTCCCTCACGTGACACGTGGGAGGTCACCTGAGCCGAGCGACACACGTGACTATCATTCCCTCACGTGACACGTGGGAGGTCACCTGAGCCGAGCGACACACGTGACTCTGCAGGCTGGCCGTGGAGTCCGTGGTGGAAGTGATTCAGTTGGCAGCAGCCCGTGCTGTTGATGCAGCTGGCGACGCCCCTGAGAGCAGCTGGTTCTGGTGCGGCAGTCAGCCGGTTGCACGGACCGCACTTCGATGTTGCAGATTAGTTCATAGTTAGCATAGGTGGGGCGTTCCATGACAGATCGACCGGTGCCTTTCACCGTCAGGTGCATAGGTGCACTAGAGTTACATCACAGCTTGGTTTCTGGTACAGCCAGGCTTCTGGATCTGCCAGAGGCAGATTCAGAAGCTGGGCTTGAGAGGGTAGTAAAACAAAAGCTCTCCTATTTCGAAAAACTCATCACATTTAAACAGTCAACATTCGTCGGGTTTTCAAAAACACGCATATGCTTCATGTGCTGTACATGTGCTGGCGCATATGTTTCCTATGCTGTACATGTGCTGGCGCATGTGCTTCCTGTGCTGTACATGTGGTGGCGCATATGTTTCCTATGCTGTACATGTGCTGGCGCATGTGCTTCCTGTGCTGTGCATGTGCTGGCGCATGTGCTTCCTGTGCTGTACATGTGCTGGCGCATGTGCCTCCTGTGCTGTACATGTGCTGGCGCATGTGCTTCCTGTGCTGTACATGTGGTGGCGCATGTTCTTCCTGTGCTGTACATGTGCTGGCGCATATGTTTCCTATGCTGTACATGTGCTGGCGCATGTGCTTCCTGTGCTGTACATGTGGTGGCGCATATGTTTCCTATGCTGTACATGTGCTGGCGCATGTGCTTCCTGTGCTGTACATGTGGTGGCGCATATGTTTCCTATGCTGTACATGTGCTGGCGCATGTGCTTCCTGTGCTGTACATGTGCTGGCGCATGTGCCTCCTGTGCTGTACATGTGCTGGCGCATGTGCTTCCTATGCTGTACATGTGCTGGCGCATGTGCTTCATGTGCTGTACATGTGCTGGCGCATGTGCCTCCTGTGCTGTACATGTGCTGGCGCATGTGCTTCCTGTGCTGTACATGTGCTGGCGCATGTGCTTCCTATGCTGTACATGTGCTGGCGCATGTGCTTCCTGTGCTGTTCATGTGGTGGCGCATGTGCCTCCTGTGCTGTACATGTGGTGGCGCATGTGCTTCCTGTGCTGTACATGTGGTGGCGCATGTGCTTCCTGTGCTGTACATGTGCTGGCCACCTTGTTGGCGCTTTCTGTGGCACACGCTGGCAACTGGTGGCTCTGCTGCGGAATGGTGACGATGTGGCACATTTGTGGGGTCGAAGTAAAATGTCAATGTCTGTGCTTCCCACTTAATTTCTACGCCCATTTGCTAAGTTTTTAGGTGTTTGCTATCATTACCATGTTCTCTCAGCTGTGCAACGGTGAAATGCTTTTATCGTTTGCCGCTGCACTGTACTCGCAATGTTGCATAACATGCTGCAGCCTGCACCAGAAAGCCTGCAGGGTAAATTAGTACAGCTCGCATGAACTTAACCAGCCTTTATCAACATCGGCCTGGTTCAACGTTTCGTGGACCGGTAATGGAATACAATAACCACAGAATTGCCTATCTGTATTAAGGTGTTTGCTAAAACTGTTTTAAGATAATCTTATGCAATAATTATACGGGAATTTATCACCTGACGGAAAAGACTGAACGAAGGAAAAGTGCAGCTACGGAATGAACGTTTGTGCATTCTATAAATGGCATAAACCATTGCTATGGTCAGCCAAGACTCAAAACAGTATTTTTACTGTAAAGGTTAAACATGGACCTTTCAGATTGCGTAAAGTAATGTCACCTTTATATAATATATTTTATTTAACTTACATTTTATCAAATTACACCATCGTCAGTAACAACTTACCCCTATAGCGGGGTAAGTTGATGAATCGGTAGTTGCGTGATGTTTAAGGCTCTTGATGGAAAGTCCAGAGGATGTCACGAAAAATAGTTATTGGGGATGATACTAAAAGGTTTAGGCTTGACATAGGTGTGGCTATCTCCTCACTACTTCCAAAGTGATGAGTTATTTTTAGCTTCGCCAAAGGAATCAACTAGACTCGGTCTCCCCTAAGGCAAGCCTTTTTGTTTTGAGACCGTTTGGAAGGAAGATGGTGAACTGTAATTGTATGACCTCTGTTCAGCAGCGTGACTCTTTATGTAGAACACAAATCGTAAGGAACATTCTCAGTCACATCCATTGCAAAAGAAGAAACTAGTTTTTTTGCAGTGCTCCACGTTACTCAACTTGATCCGTTCATGGAGTAAGTCGACCCAGCAAGTAAGGTCAGTTCACAATGAAGTTAAAACGGCGCTGTTGGAACGACGTCAAACCGTATTTACTCGTCAGAAGAATATCTGGATCGTCTACTCCGAGTGACGAGTGACGACGACTCTTGCCAATCGTCAGTGGGTGAACTAATCTCGCCTGGTCTCCCATACTAGAACGAATGCGAACGAATTACTACCAACACACGACAGCCGGCGTAACAGTGCGGCCAATTATCTCCTTCCTCGTACGGTAAAGATCCCTCGGTGCTCTTCGACAAGAGTGGGCTGATGCCGGCGCTCTGGCAAAATTAACTTTCTTGCCAATCCTCCCCCAATCCAAAGTGCAAATCATTTTGTGGATGAGTACGTAAAGTAAGCGAAGCTTTATCAAAACCGTCTCAACTATCTGGGAGACGGTCCCCGCCCCCTCCCTGCCTTCAACATCTAAGTCACATACACCAAAACGTAAAGCTTCGTTAATGTAAACGTACACCTGCCTTGAACCTGCATCTAAAACCCACTCGCTTAAGAGATGGCGCAAATGGCCTCTGTGGTTCGGCACGCTTCTAGACACACCCTTCCCGAACCCTTCCACCCCGACCCATGTCCGGCAGTTCTCCTGCGGAGCGCAAGTAGCCGCTTAATAATGTGGTCATCGTCAGTTCAGAAAGTAAAACACATCGACCTTCACTTCCAGCTTCAGAGTTCTGATTGCCGGAGACTTGCTGCAGTTCCACCAATGGGAATCAGAGTAGGATTTAACCCACCCCCGCATATATTTCAACTTCTAACATGGGAGCCAATGGAATTTGCCCCGGAATTCATTTTGGTCTGCCCATTGCCTTCATGTACTTTGCCCCGTCCAATCATTTCAAGATGAGGATAAAGATAGAGAGGTAAGAGATAAAGATTCAAGATAAAGATCGTCACGATATCAACATCGGTGGGCCGACCCTTTCGGCGAAATGGGTTCCCTCTCACAGATGCCTTCCCTTCGCATCACAACTTCGGAAGAGAGCGTAATAAATCAATAAGGAAAGAACGGTAAGGTTCCTTGATCAATTCTGCATCATGAAAGGCATATGTAATCCTCATGGGGTGGCTGAATCAATTAGAAATAAATCCAATACGAAATGCGTACCCCGAACTCCCATAGGCGCACGGCCTAAAACTGGTCGCGTTTCCGTGTTTTTACTTACCCTCTGCTAGGTGGCAGGTTGGTGCCACTAATACGCGCAGATCAAAGGCGCCGACGCGGAGTTTCCAACCCAGGCGTACATCATCCATGAATGAGGTGTGAGCTGTTTAGACACCACTTAGCCCACGAAGACCAGCACACTAGTTATATACGATGCTATACGTGTGGCCCGGAAATTCTGAATGCCCCTCCCCCTTAGCCGGATCCTGGATCTGCCACTGCGGCTCAGTGCTCATGACGTCAGCAGATGTGGCAGCTGACGTCATACGAGGGCTCTTCAACGTTGGCTCCGGCTGTCTCATTAGCTGCAATGACAGAATAAACACAGCCTTATCGGATCTTTTAACGGCCAGCCGAGCCGATAGCTGCTGAGCAAGTCACTTAATCCATTGGGCATCCAAGATAGCTGGCATTCAAGTGGGATGACAAATGACCCTGGCACTATAATTTGACAAGGTATGAATCTGGAACTGGCAAGAAGCACTGCGCTGACACCGTGGTTCGGTGAAGCATGGCCCCAATACTGTGGTGTGGTGGCGCACACGACCCTGGCATTGGTACGTGGCGTGAGGTGCGACACCACCACTCCGATACGGCAGCTGATGCCCCTGACACTGGCACTGACATTGTCAGTCCTGGCACTGGCACTGGCAAAGAACTGGTAACACTGGCACTGGCATTCCTGGCACTGGCAGTCATGACACCGGCACTGATAAAGTACTGGAACATTGGCACTGTCACTGGTAAAGTACTGGTAACACTGGCACTGGCAAGGTACTGAGGACACTGACACTGGTAGCCCTAGCACGGTACCCAGTAGCCCACCCGGAGGAGAGAGGAATTAGCGGGCTATTTCCTCCTCCCCCACCCCTCCACCGCAGAAGATGGGCCCCACTTGAACACGTATATACATCGCCTCATCGAGTACATGATGACCAGACACAACAATCCATCACCGGAGCACTATCGACTGTGCCGACATCGGGTGACCATCAGGGCGGCAGATGTCCCCCGGCAGATTGGCGTCCTCCTCAGCCGCTAGAGCGGGCGCCAGGTCCTTCCTCTTCCCGAGCGGCAGCGCCGTGTTGTGGACGAGCAGGCAGCTGTTTTGGTCACTGGACACGGCCAGACCCAACGCGTTCACGACGTCGTACTTCGTGTTTATCCGCAGAATTGTGAACCGCCCTCCTTCACTTATCACCGTGTATTTGTCCAAGTATAAGATATCGCCCTTGGCGGGCGTCCCGTGCGTGTTTTCCCACTTGTGACAGTGTCTGGAGATTGAGATGAAGCGATGCAGTGATCAGAGGTGAAAAAATGGTCGCAAATTCCACCAAATAAATTTTCCGCCAAAACTTTTCCACCACTCCAAGGATTGTCCACCACTCCAAAGACACCACTTCTGTTCTCCAGCATTTTTTTAGGGGGCCAATTTTTTTTTGGGGGAGGGGTTCCGAGGCCATATTTTTATTCTCCGACTCTATGGTCAGGAATACCTTTTTTATTTTCCGACTCCAGGTCAGCGAAACACTTTTCCCATACTGGTTGGCTAGCTAGCAGTCAGCTGGCACAAGTGGTTGGCATCAGAAAAGCCTGAGGGGAACACTCAACAATTACTGTCATTTGCTTCCTGGAAAACATTTCTTATCATATTCCATTCAGCTGCACTGGCATGGTGTCATATTACTTACCTGTTCTACAGGAGCATAGCTTGCAAACCTCGCTCCCGGTTCAAAGCCATAATTTTTGACTCTGGCGTTTTGAAGACCTCCATGCCTCCTCTTGTTGTGTATCCTAAAGCTGTCGGGCCTGCCATTAAAGGTACATCCCGGATACCCACAACGCACTTTCTGTTCAGAAGGGGAAAGCTTCTCCCCAGCTCTCTTCCGCTTCGGCATAATATGATTATCATACCACCTGTTCTCACAGCACCTTCACAAAAACCTTGAAATTCCCAAAACCGGCAACTCGGAAGAACCGCGGTCAACACACTCTTCAAGGTCTTAAACCTAAGCCGGGTACAGATCCAATTGTTGGCGGTTCCCTCCATCATCTGGTTTAATTCTCAATATATTTTTTTAATCTAGACGGCGTGATATATCTTCGGTTGTAATATAATTTATCTGCATAAAATATACAGTATGGACTATTTGCAAATAATTGCATGTTCTTTATAATGATGCATAACGTCAGAATAGCGTGGCTCACTAGTGACACCTTGTGGCAAACAGCCGCAGGTAATTGACAATATCTTCATAAATGATTTTTCATGCATTTCCTCATGAGGTATACTGATAGAAGACCTTTCGGATCATTTTCCAGTGTTCGTAACATTAACTGCCCAGGTTAAAAAAAGAAGTCAAATTACCCAAAAGAAATCCTTGAGTACAATCAAATCCATCTTTTCAATGACTATTTAGCATCAAGATTGAATAATTTCCATCAACACAATGATCCAAACATAGCATGCGGTGATTTGCTCTCAGCATATAATGATGGCGTGCAGATTATTACAAAGAAAATTATCCCAAGCAGGAGGAAAATCCCCATGAAAGCCTGGATTAGCTCTGGAATATTATGTTCCATAAATCGAAAAAAAAACACTATATAAGAAGTTTATTAAAAATCAAAATCCACACAATGAAGTTCAATATAAACAATTCAGGAACATCCTCATCAAGAGAATCAGAGAAGCAAAGAAGCCACACTATTCAAATGCCCTTCACTGTAGTAAATCAAATGGAAAGAAAACTTGACAAATATTACATGAGCTGATAAATAAGCACAAAACAAAACAAAAATCCCAGAATCCATGTTAGATGAAGAAGATAATGAATACCAAACAGAACAAATCCCTAATGCCTTCAATAATTTATTTTCAACCATTGGTAGCAAATTAGAAAAGAAGACTACTGCTTCTAGCAAAGATCCGGCTGAATACATTGCAGGGCATGACTATGCTATTTGGGAGCAAGACATGTACACTAATGAAATCCAAGTTGAAACAATTATAAAGTCACTGAACTCTGTTGGAGGAGGGGCTGATGACATTAGTACAAAAACTCTCTTACTGACTTACAAAATTATCCTGAAGCAAATCACCCACTTCTTCAACCTCTGTCTGAGAAGTGGAGTTTTTCCTAAACAACTAAAACAAGCCATAATTATCCCCATATATAAGGCAGGAGAACTGAACAAATTCACAAATTATAGGCCAATTTCTATGCTACCAGTATTTTCAAAAATCCTTTAAAATATGGTATATTCTTATCTCATGTCTTATCTGGAATTAAATAATATACTCAGTACACTCCAATTTGGATTTAGAAAAAAGCATAGCACCTACATGCCAATTGATCACATTTATGATGAAATTACAAAACCTTTAGAAAAGAAAGAACTTACTTGTGGTCTCTATATTGACTTGAAAAAAGCCTTGCTGTATAACTGCAAATACTGTGAGCATGGACATTCTACTTTAAAAAATCCAACATCTTGGAATCTCAGGAACTCTACTCATGATATTACATTCATATTTAAAAGATCGTTATCAGCAAACAAGAATCAATGATACAATCTCTGATGCAGAGTGCATTACAATGGGAGTTCCACAGGGCTCCATACTTGGTCCATTACTCTTCCTTATATACATGAATGGTTTGGGTAATTCTTTAGATGGAACATTTTACTTATTTGCTGATGATGCTGCTGTCATGATAAAACCTACAAATATAAAGGAATTACAAATTAAAGTAAATGCCATTGTTACAGGAATAACTGAATCGTTTCAAGCTAACAGATTATCATTGAATGTTAAGAAAACAAATTACCAAATGTATTCCAGTATGCCTAGTGCTGACTTAAACATAGCAATAAATTCTCGAAAGGTTCATAGGAAACAGCAAATAAAATATCTTGGTGTGATAGTTGATGAAAAATTAACATGGAAGTATCACATAGCATATGTTGCTGCAAAAACTAGCAGAAATCTAGGAATAATGGGAAGAGCAAAATACTTTATTACAAGTCGTAACTTAAAATACTTATATAATACTTTGATTCTTCCCTATTTATATTATTGTGCTTTGATATGGGGAAACAATTTTCCAACACGATTAGACAGAATTGTTAAAATACAAAAAAGCTTTAAGAATCATAGATAAACAGCACTATGCATACCCTACAAATGAATTGTTTGTGAAATATAACATTCTGAAGTTCCCTCATATTGTGCAGGAACAGAGCATATTACTACTCCACATATTTTTGAATCAAATATTACCAATCACTATAATGAATATGTTCAAATACTCATCACCAAGTAATTTAAGACATGTTGATCATTTCCATGTACCCTTTTCATCGAAATCCTATAGACTTCATTCCATATCATTTATAGCACCAAGAACTTGGAACAGTATCATTGGTACAAAATTTCCTTCCTGCAATCATGTGCCTATTAAGAAACAAGATATAAAAAAAGTTAGCAGAGTTCATTTCATTAGCTCATATATCACAAATTAACTGGTCATCAAAAATTAACCTTAATCATTTGCACACTACAAAATGTGTGCATGTGTGTCTGTGTGTATGTTGTATGTGCATGTTAGTATATGTGTATGTATGTATATTTGTATAGATATGCACGTGTGTCTATGTATATGAAGTATGTGTAGGTGTACATGTTTCATGTGTGTGCATATGCAGGTTTGTATGCTTGTGCATGTGTATGTACATGATCCAACTTCTTCATTTTCCCCCTCATAACACATTTCACTTGGTGGCCCCAGGAGCTCCTTGGTGTTACTAGCTTGCTACCTAGCTGAGGTGCTCCTGGGGCTACTTCTACTAATAAATGGTGGTGGCCTATCTGCCAACAAAAAGACAAAAAAAAAACAGGATGCAACCATCTATATTGAACAGCAGTCATATGACATATGTATTGGCATCCTGAGGCATTCCTAAGCTGGCTGTCCTAACTTTTGAATAGCTGGCGATGGGAAAACCTAATATCAATCGAACCTGTAATAGTGCGTGTAGCCAAATAGGATAGGCTGCTGCATACGAAACAGGGGTCGACATTAGAAAAAAAAATCAAGTTGATAGATGAAACCGTGAAAACGCGCTTAACCGGAAATTACTCGTGAGAAAATACGAAAAAGAAATGCAAAATAAGCGAGGGAAGCAATAAGCGAGAGCTGAAGAAAAATGTACAGTTGTGAAAAGCCATCTTACAAATAATATGAAGCTGTACCTGATATACAAATTTTATAATAACAACCCTGCATTCATTCTTCCTATTTGTATCATAATCTCTCGCCCACCGTCGTTGGCAGTGTTTCGCCTCTACATTTTGAAAGTGATGGCTTCAAACAAATGAAATGCGAATGGAAATGTCGTTTTCACGACTTACCAGAAACGCAAAAAATCATGTGCATCCGGCCGGCACACAGTTTTGACATTATAGCGTCTGTGTGTCGGTCAAAAGCCTTCCCACCAATTTCCACCATAGGCTATTTCCGGTGGAAAGTTGCCGCTGCCGAAGTTTTTTGTACAACGTTAAGGAACTCCTTTACATGCAAAAAAGGCTCCATGCGTGTCTTGGGGGAAATGGGATGGATGGGGAGCAAATTGCAATTTTTTGGGGCGATTCATCTTATTTCGAGGAATTCGGCAGGTTTTACTTTTTCGAGAAGTCGTAAATAATATTTTGGTCCGAAGCTCGAATCAAACCAGCAGTTTGTTTGTTCCTAGTCTCCGGGGACCAGTTTCCACCACGGAGGAATGGCCCGCAGTGGTAAATTTCCACCGTCGTACGTTGCCATGTTGATACATTTTTTCACCTCTGGCAGTGATGTGCCGGCGATATGTAGTGAAGTGTGGTGCGCCACCTCTCCAGCGTCCGGCCGCGCACGCCGGAGGCACCCACCCGAGCGGCCAGCCGAAGCACTCTCGGCCAGCCGAACCTGCGTCCGAAGTGCACCCACCCGCACGGCATCCCCGGACTGGACACAGGCCGGAAGGGTACCACCCCGACGGGTCGGCCGAGCGGGGCTCCAGGCTGGACTAAGCCATCGTGCGTTAATGAGCATCGAGGTCGGCAGCCCGTCGCCGAGGCGGTCGGTCGAGGTGTCCGGCCGGCCACCGCCGCCACGAATCGCACACTGGTGCGGCCACAGTTCGACGCGAGAAGCTTTCTTGTTGGAAAATTCAGCATACTCAGCCCGCTGGGGACCGGTGGTAACTGGGAGCCCGCTGATAAGGTGGTGCGTCTCAAGAGCCGCGTCGGGGTACGAGAAAATAGCGTCCGGGCCACGAAACATCGCGTAGGGGCGCAAAAAATCCCGTCGACGCCACCAAAAATTCGGATCGGGAGACAAATACAAACAGCGGGCCCCGAAAACTCGCGCCGGTGCGATACACATAATATACACAAAGGTTTTTTTTAACGTGACACTTGCTCTTGCTCATTCCAAAGTCCACAATTGGTCCTGAGTCCACCACAACCACTACAAAACCCACCAGTATCCCCACTTCTACCACATCCGCTCCCAATCTACCATAACCGGCCCCCGAATCCACCACAGCCGTCCCAAAACCCACCACAACCGGACCCGAATCCATCGCAGCCCAAGCTCACCACTCGTCCCCGAATCCCCTACAGCCGTCACAAAACTCCCGTCGTCCCGAATCCACCAATCATGCCGTCCCCGGATATCCACCACAATCCGTCCACGAATCCACCACAGCCGCGCCCGGATCCACCACGGTCCTCAAACGCCGAACAGATCACCACGGCCAGTGTATTGGCGCTCTCTGGGCACCAGCACGCCGCCGGCACAGTCCACTACAGGGGTACGATAACACAGTGTCGGCGGGTGCCGCTCGGCCCAGTGGCAACTACGGCACCCAACGGACCGGCACGCGCCTGGCGCACAACTTCACCTCACGTCCGGCTTGAGCCTTCGTCTTGGAGGACAGCCAGGGGGCGTTGAGAAATTGTATGAGATGGTCGTACCGCCAGTGTCAAGCAGGTATAGTCAGAGGCTGTCAGAAACGGTTTGAGATGGTCACATCGCCAGAGGCAGGGAGGTATAGTCAGAAGTTATCAGAGACAGTCTCTGACAGAGCAAACCAGCGGTATCGACGGACACGAGATTACCATTCATCGGGAGTGAGATAGAGACCGCCAGAGGGATTCAAATTTTCAGAAAATGACGGAGCGGTCGGAAACAGACGGTTTGAGATAGCCAAGGTATCAGAGACTAGCAGAGTTAGAGTCAAATTGAGGTTGTCAGAGACCGTCAGAAACTGTCACAGATCTCCCGACAATCAACCCGCCAGAGACGATGGTCGGAGACCGTCAGAGAAGTGCCGGGTTGCCCGTCGCCCGTTCTACTCGCTTCGCCAATAAATACTTACTCGACTCGCAACCCTCACCAGGGCGGCATAGCCTGCTGTGTGGCGACTCCAGCCAGCTTCAGGCAGCCAGGGTCACGCGCATTGTACACCTACGCATGCCACTCGCTGTAGGACGAGGTCGACGCTAACCGTCGAGCTCTCGATCGCTCACTCTCTCACCTAATACCTGAACGACTAAGCAGCATTTCCGCACAACCGATAATACATTGCACTCTCTGTCTCGGACCGATAGGAGCAGCGCGACAAAACCTGGGCGACGCCACACTCTGCCGTCATTTGACTACGTCACACACGCCCCGCGACGTCACCAGCCCGGCTGACGCCACACCGCCCACGTCATCGGACTACGTCACACACGCCCCGCGACGTCACCATCACGTCATCTGACTACGTCATACACGCCCCGTGAGGTCACCAGCCCGGCTGACGTCGGTACACCGGCCTGTCGGGCCCGCCCGCACGAGCGCGAGATTCACGCGTGACGTCATAATGACGTGGCGCGCCACCGCCGGCGGCGACCGCCGTCGGCAGACACCCGAC
Source organism: Ashinkailepas kermadecensis (assembly GCA_034440615.1). Classification (NCBI taxonomy): domain Eukaryota; kingdom Metazoa; phylum Arthropoda; class Thecostraca; family Neolepadidae; genus Ashinkailepas; species Ashinkailepas kermadecensis. Next base: position 345,117 of record JAOTOM010004722.1, read on the forward strand.
CACTACACTCACACACACAGCGCGGCGCGGCGCGGCCGGCCGACTATAGGCCGGCGAACGACTCGGTCAACAGGTTGTTGAGCTCCTTCATGTGTGCCTTCTTGCTGCCCGTGGCCGGAGACGCGCCGCACTGGCGGCCCACGTACCTGGGGCACGGCAACACACGTGTGTCACAGTGGCGCGGAAACACGTGTGTCACAGTGGCGCGGAAACACGTGTGTCACTGGGGGACGGTAACACACGGGTTCATTGGGGGAAAACAAAACTTTTGTGGGTCACTGGGGACAACACGTGTGTCACTGGGGGACAACACGTGTGTCACTGGGGGACAACAACACGTGTACTGAGACAACACGTGTGTCACTGGGGGACAACAACACGTGTGTCACTGGGGGACAACACGTGTGTCACTGGGGGACAACAACACGTGTGTCACTGGGGGACAACACGTGTGTCACTGGGGGACAACAACACGTGTGTCACTGGGGGACAACACGTGTGTCACTGGGGGACAACAACACGTGTGTCACTGGGGGACAATACGTGTGTCACTTGGGGACGACAACATGTGTGTCACTGGGGGACGGCAACACACGTGTCACTGGGGGACAACACGTGTGTCACTGTGGGACGGCAACACGTGTGTCACTGGGGGACGACAACACGTGTGTCACTGGGGGACGGCAACACGTGTGTCACTGGGGGACGACAACATGTGTGTCACTGGGGGACGGCAACACGTGTGTCACTGGCGGACGACAACACGTGTGTCACTGGGGGACGGCAACACGTGTGTCACTGGCGGACGGCAATACGTGTGTCACTGGGGGACGACAATACGTGTGTCACTGGGGGACGGCAACACAGTGTAACTGGGGGACGGCAATACGTGTGTCACTGGGGGACGACAACACGTGTGTCACTGGGGGACGACAACATGTGTGTCACTGGGGGACGGCAATACGTGTGTCACTGGGAGACGGCAACACGTGTGTCACTGGGGGACGGCAACATGTGTGTCACTCGGGGACGACAACACGTGTGTCACTGGGAGACGGCAACACGTGTGTCACTGGGGGACGGCAACACGTGTGTCACTGGGGGACGGCAACACGTGTGCCACTGGGGGACGACAACATGTGTGTCACTGGGGGACGGCAACACGCGGATCACTGGGCGACGGTAAGACGTGACACTGTAAAAACGGCAACACATATAACTGAAACCATATGGCTTTGATTGCAGACGAAAGCGAAAATGTCTGCCATGATTCGTGCAACAATACTGTTCATTGGCGGACGAGGCGAGTATAGTCTGAAAATTGGCAGTAACGGTGAACAAAGATTGGCATTCTTCCAAAGATATAGCTATAAACCCTTGCATTACGTTTCAAATTTCAGACTGTTAGACAGGTATTCAATTGGTATCATCATACGTTGGTAGACAACCGCGTGACCACGCCATGGCAGTTCGGAGACAACCGCGTGATCACGCCATGGCAGTAGCGAGACAGCCCTGTAACCGCGCCGTAGAAGTTGGGAGTCGCATTCACAAGTTGGGGTGCACGCGCACAGTATACACAGCAACACCTGTCCGTGCCATCCGCTCCACCGGATGCCGGCAACGCGTACAACTGAGAAACGCGGCAACAAACGCCGGGGGTGTGAGGAGGAACTTCACACAGACGTAGTCTTGTTTTGGGATATCAATCACAGGGTGATGTTTGGAAAAGATAGCACAGGGTCATACCAAGAGACGGTGCTGCGTCATACCTAGAGACATTGCATAGTCATACATGGAGACATATCGCCATACCTAGATACACTACAAATTCACATCTGGAGACACATAGTCATACCTAGAGACATTACAAAGTCATACATGGAGACATATCGCCATACCTATATACACTACAAATTCACATCTGGAGACACATCGTCATACCTAGAGACATTACATAGTCACACATGGAGACATATCGCCATACCTAGATGCACTACAAATTCACAACCGCAGACACATCGTCATACCTAGAGACATTACAAAGTCATACCTGGAGACATTACATAGCCATAACCGGAGTGATCACATAATCATGCCCGGAGACATGTCGTCATACCTGGACAGAGTTAAAATAATGATTTTTCGTTAGGTGTGAGATGTCGAAACGAGCACAGTAGGATGTCGAAGTTTGCCATGAAGTTAGTGCCATTTAAAATGCTTTTAATGTCTTTCAGACTCGTATTTGAGCCAATGGTGTAGGTACTTATGACTGCACCTTTATTATTTGTTTTGTGATTCATAATTTAGGAAGAGCTATATTCGGGATAGGAAGAATAATCATATGCTATAAACTGGCAGTGTATGCCATATCGCATTATAGATAATCCCTTTGCCTGAAATTGCGTTGCCAAATATTCGTGTATTGCCATTCCTTATCGAGAGCATGGACATGCTACTTATAAGCGAGATGCTACTAGAAAGGAGACATGAAGACTTCCTAAATACGCATCAAGGAGCAGGATGTCGACACTTCTTGGAGAAGGATGTCGATCGAGTGTTCAATAAGTGGTATATTCCACCCTATTTCACGAATAATTCAACACTGTACCTGGAGACACACCGCCATACCTATAGACATTGCATAGTCATGCCTGGAGACATGTCGCCATACCTAGACACATTACATAGTCATGCCTGGAGACATATCGTCATACCTGGAGGAATATCGCCATATCTAGACATTGCGTAGTCATACCAGGGATGGACATCACGAGGTCATACCAGGATAAACATTGCCGTGTCAGATCTGGGAAAGACATTACAGGAACGCATCTAGAATACATATTACCTGGCATGGGCGCTGCATGGACAATGAAGTTGATGCACCCTAAAGCCTCAATAACTAGCATATTACCTGGCCACACCTGGAGCAGACAGGTCCACAAGCAGGAAGCTGTCATCACGGGAGGGGAACACCACAACCACGGAAGGTGGGAGAGCAAAGACACGATCTCAGCACCACACCTTGTTGACAGCGTATGGCCAATATGCGCAGGAGACACACAACGACAGCGTCATGACCAGCTAAGAAGATCGGTCCCGATTTGCGATTGTTACCGTACGAAGACCTGTTGCGGATGCCGTGATGCAGGGAATACACTCCTACGAACAGCGGCACCTTTTGTATGTCCACCGCAGATTGCGTATGGCAGGGCGAATACGCTGAACACAACCACCAGCTAATACTCATGCACATTAGCAGTGTTAAAATGATGGTTTTTCGTTAGGTGTGAGGTGTCGAAACGAGTACAGCAGGGCGTCGAAATTTGTCATGGAAGCAATGTCGCTGTACAAAACTTGTAAGTTCTTTCAGTCTAATTTTGACCCAACAGCGTACTCATACGTGTACCATTTCCGTTTGTTGTGGGATACTAAATTTGGAATAGCTAAACAAACGATAATGATACAAAATATACATGCTTACCAACTGGTATTGTAAACAGACCACATCATAGGTAATCCATTTCCCTAGAATTATGCTACGAGGTGTTCGTGTATCATGATCCGCAATGGTGAGCATGGGCATGATACTTGATGAATCACGGCACGGATAAAACGAGGTACTGTTATAAATTATATATAGACATCATAAAGACTCACCAAGAAGTACGATGTGGTTACTTCTTTCCAAGGCTGTCCATTCAGTATTCAGGAAGTGGTATACTTCACTGTATTTCGCGAGTAATTAATTACTATATTAATATAATATATATATATATATATATATATATATATATATATATATATATATATCATATATATATATCTATACATATACAAAAAATATATATACCACATGCTATGTCGCCAATCCTGTTTGTCCCGTTGGTGACGCCACGAAAGTTTGCAATGTGCCATATCTTTTACCGAAATAAGGATTTGGTAGTGTTCCAATATGATAGATGGTGCCTAAGATGCCATCTAGCCCGACCTGGGGCATTATAACAATAGTTTCGGCAGACACCGTGTGAACAGGTCTGCAACATCCAACGCTGCACACTACGCAGAGTAGGATTGTCGGATTCGATTCCTGGTGCCGGAGTGGAAAGCAGTGTTCCAAAAATACCGGAACAGGATACATTGTATAGTCGTCGCTGAGTTAGTAATTTCGGTTTAAAGAGCGCATCGACTGCAATGGTCCTATAGCGCCCATATAGTCGTCGCTGACACGAAGCTACACCACAGAAGCGGGGAGTGGTCATGGTTGCTTCAGATCAACATCTAAGCCTACCGACTTTGGGTACCTTAGGCTACTCGGGTTACTTTGGATACTGCCAGCAAACGCATACTGTATCGGCGTTCAGAGCATAACCAACGTGCATTATTCTTCGGAGCATTGAGTTTTTGGATGCTGAGAGATTTCGGAGAGCCGTGTTTTGCGGCCCAGAGCGTGCGCCAGATACTGTCCCCAGCTAACCGGGTCCGCGTGCACCAGACACCGTCGCCAGCTAACCGGGTCCGCGTGGCCGGTCCCAGAGCGTGCACCAGACACCGTCCCCAGCTAACCGGGTCCGCGTGGCCGGTCCTTGAGCGTGCGCCGGATACTGTCCCCAGCTAACCGGGTCCGCGTGGCCGGTCCTTGAGCGTGCGCCAGATACTGTCCCCAGCTCACCGAATTCGCGCGGCCGGCGTTGTCTGCAGGCTCGCAACAGCCGGCTTCGGCTCTGGCTCTGGCTCAGGCTCAGGCTCGACTTTGGCCCCTCCAAACACACGCCAAAACCAGGAGCGCTCGCGAGGCTCCAACGGGTGCGCGGTGTTTGTGCGTTCGATCCTGGAAACACATGTCGACTTGGAAACATCGACACCCAACGGCGTAATTTGGTCCGCCTCGACAGCCTCCTCCAGTGATAAAATATTCGTGAAATACGGTGGAAAATACCACTTCCTGAACACTGAATCGATATCCCTTCCGAATAATTATAGACATCGTGCTTCTTCATGAGTCTTTATGTCTTCATATTTAATTTCTACCAGTATCTCGTTGATAAGCATCACGCTTATACTCACCATTGCGGAGCACGATACACTCACATCTCAAATACAATTGAGAACATCTCCTAACACAATTCCGGGTAAAAGGACTACCTATGATGTGGTACGTCATACAATATCAATTGGTAAGAATAGGAATGTTGGCATCGTTATCGTAAAATAGTTATCCCTAACTTAGTTATCTGGCAACAAGCGAGAAGATACACAGGTGTATTTTCTCAGCGTTCTCACAGGTCTACGAGGACGCTGTTGGATCCAAATTGTGTTAGAAGAGCGTGTTCAGCGACATGGCTTCCATGTCAAATTTCGACATCCTACTCTCGCTTCGACATCTCACTCCAAACAGAAACAGTTATTTTAACACCGCCCTCCTCCCGCCTCAACATCCTCCTCCGGACAGACGCCATGTGGCGTCCAGGCGGCGCTGAGGAGGCACTGCGGACTGGTGGGGTGGGGTGCGCGCTGGGAGGACAAGGGGAGGGGAGGGGAGGGGGAGGTAACGGCACGACTCGTTAATCAGACATCCAGTGAACTCTCGGATGCGAGGATGACTCGGGTCGGGTTACGAGATCCCAGACGGCGAGACGGTGGCCTTACACAGATAGCATGCTCAAAAGCATTGTATTGTATTTCGTTGTGGTATCCAAAACAATATTGACTGTTACGCTTCAGATCCGTACAGTAAGTGGTAAAATATGTACAGAAGAGCAGATTTATACATAAAGGATAGTCAAAATACAATCACAAATGTGCATAATCAAGTCATTAGCGTCTTATTTACGCTCTTTTTAAAATTGGCCTGATTTCCTGTGCTCTGGAGCTCGCGACTCGTGTTCCACATGCAAATAGAACGAACAGGAACAATTTGTTTCGTGGCTTCTAGTCTGCGCCTGTGTACCCGGAGTTAGCTGTCAGCGGACATGCACGTGGTGCGCTCGGAAATATTAGCCCGGGTGTGACAAGGCTTTTAAGATATTGGGGTCCATCTGTCTGGTGTATGATTCCGTGGATCAGGGTACAGTCCCTGAGTTTGATCATGGAGTCGGAAATGATAAATGCTTGCTGCTTGCGTTGCTAGGTTCCGTGTTCGTGCCGGCGGCGTTCATTTGCCAAAATTCGGACAGCGAGGTTTATTATTATTAATTCCGGTACCGCTCCTTCCGTGTTGGTGCGGCCCCGAATGGCAGGCAGTATTCCAAATGCGGAAGCACCAGTGTTTACAAGAGCCGTCTTAGCGCAATTTTCGGAAGTGTTTCTTATCTTGCTGATTGTAATAAAACCGCTGTAACAGAGCTGTACGACGTGGCTAGGTTCCCTTGACGTGTTGAGTTTTTGGTGGAGATAGATGCCTCTTAAGATTTTAATCGCCCAGCATGTTAATGCTTTTAGCCGGCTTCCAAGCGACTCCTTGAAAGTCGACAGAAGTGTGCTGTTTTTTTTTGTCGCCACTGGTCTGCCAAACAATATAAACTCCGTTGTTATGTGGTTGATTTTGAACCCATTCGCAGCAAATCGCGCGGAAAGCACTGCCAGATCAGTCTCCACACAAGTGCGGAGGCCTCTTAGTCCGATGGGCGTAGGCCCGGCACTGTGCTTGATTGGTGTGTCATGTGTGACAACGATTGCATTTGGTGAAAGATGACAGGGCAAATAATTAGTAAACAGGCTGAACAGGATCGGCCACAGGTACGACCCCGTACGCCTTGCACTACCCCGTACGACACTTCCGAAACACCACTGTTTTTAACTGTGTTCGATTGAAAATAATAATTTCTCAACCAATGCGACGATATCACACATCACGGGAGTTTCGTTAGGAGCGCATCAGTCGACACAATCAAAAGCTTTCGACAAATCACATGATGCAACATTTGTCATACGCCAGTCTTAGTTAGTTTTTATGGATTTTGGGCGCACCAACTGCATTGGTTATACGCCCCTCGTCTGTGCTTAAAGATATCTTGCTGGCAATGTCAACGATAGCGCTCTCAGTGGAATGGTGGGGCCGTTACGCGTATTGTGCAGCGGCGTGCATGCAATGCTTAGAAATGTAGTTTGCTAGCTGCGTGTGGACCAGTTTTTCAGTTAGCTTCGCGATGACATCCAATACACCAATTGGTCTAAAATTGTTACACTCTGCTCTATCAGCTGATTTGGTTGGTTATTGGTTTTACGACACGTCGAGCGTTGAGTCACATAGCGTCGCCGATCTCTCACGCCGATTGGTCGCGGGCGAAGAGTAGCGACAGGTGAGATTCGAACCCACAATCTTTCGATTGCGAGACGAGCATCTTACCCCTAGACCACTCGTCCCCCTCTATCAGCCGATTTAAAAATGGGACCAACAACGGCATGCTTCCACACCGCAGCAACATGTCCGCTGACAAGCACAGATCAATCACATGGCGACTGTGGGAGCCAACGACAGGGACGCGCCGCCGCACCAGCCGCAGTGACACACCGTCGCTGCCCGTCGCTTGAGTGGCGCCGACTGCGGCGCTGATCTCAGGCAGCGTGACCGGGTGGACGGCGAACGCTGCACTCGTTACGGTGGGTGGAGGGGGTGGCAAATCAACTTGGTACTCGGCCAGCTGCTCGGCGATGCGACATCCGACGCTGGCGTAGTACGCGTTGAATTTGCACGGCAAACTAAGAGACGCCCTCAGGTACGACGCACTGCTGGGGGCCGAGAGCGCGCTTCCTTGAGTTCGTCCACATTTCCTTTGTGGACGAGGGATTCGCGAATAACTCTGTGCGCGCCCTGGCTATGCGGTGTTTGAATTCATTTCTGAGTGAGACGTAGGCCTGTGCGCAACATATCCCTATCTCGTCCGACAGCGTCTCTACGAGCGTGCAAGCTGAGCAGCTCTTCGCTTAAGGTGGGCCACGATCGATCACAGTGACGCATTTGGACATTTTTGAGAGGGCAGTGTTGATCCATGGCTGTGTTCCAACTGCGTATAAATGCAGTTTGCCTATAGATATATATATATATATATATATATATATATATATATATATATATATATATATATATATACACATATCTAAATATACATACCAAATGAGGAGGTGCCTTGAGGCAAGCCCATTCCGAAGTGAGTAGGTCACGGCACAGCTGATAATAGTTGACACCACGCAGCGACCCTGCGACGCGCATGCGCTGCTTGGCTCTTACCCGGGGCAGCTGCATCAGCAAGGTGACGAGGCGATGGTCACCAACGTTCGCGCCGCTCGACACTGCTGTTTGTCCTTGCAGTCTAGTGACGTTGGTGGGACGGGGGATGACCGAGTGGCTAAGGTGTTGAGCTCCCGATTCCAAGGTCCCGGGTTCAACACTCGCACCACTCGGGACATTTCCGAATCCCGCGGCCCACCGGCGGAACAGTGTCGGCGGAGCCATCAGCCGTGCTCGTGCATAAAGTGCGTCGTGAACCACCCAATGAACCAACAAACAAACAAACAAACCAGTGACGTTGGTAACCACGTGGTCGATTAACGGAGCGACATCACCCGGTCAGGTCGGTTCCGTTATCAGCTGCCAGACGCTAAGTTATTGCAGCGTGACGTACTGCGCTACGCGTGGTTTGTCATTCCGCGCCAAGTCAAAGTTCAGGTCACCGAGAAGAAACATGGACTCTCCTCGACCGATGACCTCAAGCAACTTGCTGCCGCACACCGTCAATGCATGATATTACTGGTTCGCTTCTTAACCGGTAGGTGGCGCCACGCACAACTGAGCGGCCGCCTGACGTGAACACAATCAGTCAACCACTGATCTCAAGGCGTGAGTGTTGAGGTACTGAGCGGGCGGGACGCGTAGCCGTTATGTTAGACCCTAGCGATGATGGTCAGGCCCCCTCCTCTAGCTTGATGTTGGCCGCGTTTCGGGTGCTTACGCCGTTCTCGGAACGCCTTGTAACCGCTGAATATGAGTAGATCAGAGCTGATCTGGCTCGTGAGCCATGTCTCAGAGACACATAGCACATCCAAGCTGTTTTGACGACTTAATAATCGTGTGTTGTCTATTTTAGGTGCCAATGACCGAATATTGACGTGGCCAATTTTAAGGCTAGCTCGTCAACCTAGGCCTGAAGTCGAATTACGAGTGTAGCGAATCGTTGGCGAATTGGGATAAGGACGGAGAGGTCAAGACTCAAAATACCGACCACACATCCTCAGTTGAGTGATCACAGAAAAACGGCCCGACACCCTTTGCGATATTCTATTCCGGCCACACCACGTCCTTGGTGGTGTCCACCAAGGACGACCGGTGCACTCTCCCCCTACCCAGCGCGATCCACACCACCACCGGAGATACTGCCTCACACGACCGGTGCGCTCTCCCCTACCCAGTGTGACCCACACCACCGGAGATACCGCCCCACACGACCGGTGCACTCTCCCCTACCCAGCGCGACCCACAACACCACCGGAGATACCGCCCCACACGACCGGTGCACTCTGCCCTACCCAGCGCGATCCACAGCATCACCGGAGATACCCCCTCACACGACCGGTGCACTCTCCCCTACCAAGCGCGATCCACAGCATCACCGGAGATACCCCCTCACACGACCGGTGCACTCTCCCCTACCAAGCGCGATCCACAGCACCACCACGGATACCGCCTCACACGACCGGCTCTTCAGAACAACTAACCCAAGTGTATGACACCAAAACATGCAATGCTGAACAGCCGAAGCCGAGCAATACATCGACGGGTCACACACTTCTGTGACCACTCGATGCATTGCCGAAATATTGTCCATGTGTTGCCGATGTATTCCAGTCCATGTCGAGTCTGTTATTGAGCACTAGGCACAAACAACACTTGGACCCGACGACCGACCCACCAACAGACGCCACAGCCATGGTAGACGTGGTGGATGTCCGACGAGTGGCCCACCAACAGACGTCACAGCCATGGTAGACATGGTCAAGGTCCGACGAATGACCCACCAACAGACGCCACAGCCATGGTAAACATGGTCAAGGAGAAACACTTAGCTTGGCACCCATCTATTGTCAGAGACGCCGGTTTATGTTGTTGAGGAATGGAGCAGTTTGAATGGCCGTAGGATGTTCGGTATATAAAGTATTATACTTCAGATTCAAACGTTAGTTGGAGAAACTCTTACTTACGCCCTTTGGGAGGGGCAGAATCTGACCCCAGCAAATGTTCGCGGTGGCTAAAAACGGTTAAAGATATCTACAAATAATTCCCAGCATCTATTCCTACATCAAAATGCAGCTTCACATAACTTATTTGGCAAAAAACTTCAGATCAGACTATGTATGGTACAAATGACGTTATGATCACCTCTCGCGAATTTCAGCCCATCCTGGGGGCATTTTTAACTTTGCAAAAAAGGGCACGGCATAAACATTAGCTAATTTCCTGTGTGCCAAATGACGGCCAGTGTGACGCTCTAAAAGTTAGTTCGAAATTTCATTTGGCTGCGCATGTGCCTGCCCAAAGTCGAAGGAACGAACGAATGGATGAAACGTTCTCAGGGAACATTCACAGCCTACTGTATTTCGACCTTATTTTCTTTCACTGACAACTTGAAAGCCTCAAGCTTTCTCCACAGCACTTCCTTTGTGTGTCTCTAAAGACTGAACTAAAATTGTCAAACTTGTTGACATTATTTCAAATAGTGACATTCCTTGACCTTAACTTTAATCTCACCGGAGCTTTCGCCTTATGATACGGGTCACATTATTCGGCACTGCAAAGTATTTTGAGAGACAAAAAGTATTCGGTCGTCTCTACCAGACGTAGACACTAACAATACGGCAGGAACGATCTTCTTGTGCTGGACCAGTCCTGTGACCTTAATGACCTGACATATAGACGCTTTATAGGTTTTTTGGTCGCTCAATGCATCACCGTCGATTTTCTTCCTAATCGTTTCAAGTGGCAAAGTAGTTGCCGAGATAGCCAGGGGATGGGGGCGAAAACATTCTCCATCGGCCGGGAGGGCAAGTTCGGGCAGGACCCGGTCGGGGCGAGCGCCAACCCAGCCACCGCCATCCACCCTGTAAGTCATCCGAGGGACTCCAATCTCCCTGGTGGTGGTGGTGGTGGATCGGTACTTCAGGGAGCGCCGAGTTATCTCGGTCATTTTGCGCCCATTCAATCGCTTCGGATGTATCAACCCGCTAATTACGCCAAGTGAAAGCTAAGTGGAAAAGGCGATCGGGTATTGCTCCCGGTTGGTGACATCAACATGACCCGCTCCCAGGGGCGTGAGAACGTCCGAGGGGCCGAGTCGACGCTGGTGTCGGTTATTTCCACGCATTCCAACCATGCAAGGCCAATGCAACGTCAATGCTCGTATATCCAGGTGTAGGGTTACGGATACGTTGCCGAAAAAACGGCGACCATGTGACTGGCCCCCGACCTCTGGCTCCACAAGAGAACTTTGCGTTTTGCTACAACGCCTTCGACTGCTAGGACATATAGCGTAGCCAATCTCTGACGCCGATTGGTCGCGGGTGGACTCGATAATCCGGCCGGTTGTCTCTCGCTCTATGCCCATGCCCTATGCAACCACATCTGCTGGTGGCCTGACCCAGCCTGGCTGACTAACACCTGATGACACTCAGCACACCTGAACCTGACTGACTGACTGACCTGACCTAACCAACCGCCATGCCACCGCAACCAACCTGATGATTTTCGCCCTGGCGGCGGTCGTCTCGAAGCGCGGCTCGACGTAGGCCCAGGCGCCGTTGTTCTTCGCCTCCTCCTGTGTCCAGATGACGTCCACGTCGGACGGGTACAGGTCCAGCTGCTGCTTGACCTCGTCGAACGGGAACGGAGCCAGCTGCCGGTCAGACGCGGGTCACGTGGTGACCTGGGTCACTGGTCACGCGGCTGACGAGGCTACATGGCACGTGGTTGACCTGGGGTTACAGCTGGCCAGAGACTAGTCACACGGTTGACAAGGCACGGCGACATGGCTGACGGGGAGAGAGGGCACCGGGCAGACCTGGCAGTGGTCACCATGGGTGAATCGGCTGCTGACACGACATGGGAAGACATGGCTGACGGCCAGAGGAATCGTCAACCACGTCCGTCCATGTGTCCCTCAAGGGAGCAAGTTGAGTGTGTGCAATTGTCGAGTACCCGTCCTGGAAATCACTCCGTTACTGCTTGAGTGGACACATGTTACGCAAGCAACATGTGTCCTGCCGGAGTCCTACTGGAGTCCCAAAAGAACTGCCAGAGTCCAGATGTCCTGCGATGCTCCTGGAGTCCTGATGTACCCCTGTAGTCCTGCTGTGCCCCTAGAGTCCTGGTGTGCCCCTGGAGTCATGCTGGAGTCCTGATGCACCCCTGGAGTCCTGGTGCACCCCTGGAGTCCTGATGCGCTCCTGCTGCAGTCACGGGACAGCTCACCTGCTGTGTCCCTAGAGTCCTGATGTGCCCCTGGAGTCCTGATGCACCCCTGGAGTCCTGGTGCACCCCTGGAGTCCTGGTGCACCTCTGGAGTCCTGCTGCGCTCCTGCTGCAGTCCCGGGACAGCTCACCTGCTCCAGTCGGACGATGGCCACCTTCTCCTGAAGGCCGGCGTCCTCGCGAGCCTTCTCCAGGTCGAAGTACACCTTGCCGCTGCAGAAGATGATGCGGCGCACGGCGGTGGGGCTGTCGGCGGCCGGGCCAGTGTCCGGCAGCACCCTGCAGCCAATCAGAGCACAGCGTCAGGAGCAACGGCCAATCAGGGCACGGCATCGGAAGCAGCAGCCAATCAGGGCACAGCATCGGAAGCGGCAGCCAATCAGGGCACGGCATCGGAAGCGGCAGCAAATCGGAGCACGACGTCAGCATGAGTAGCCAATCAGTCAGGACACAGTCATGAGCAACAGCCCATCACGGTACAGCGTCAGCCAAAGTACCAGCCAATGACAGTAGAATGTGAGGAGCAGCAACCGACCAAGAAATAACGTCCAAAACAGCATCCAATCGGAACATAAAGTAATGAGCAGAAGCCAATCAGGCAAATGTTTCGCGACCAACAGCCAATCAGGACACAGCACCAGGAATAGCAGCCAATCAGAGCAGCCTGTTTGGAGTATGTCAAGGGCACGGGAAGAAAACTCCCCGTCACGAAAACATCCCCGACAAGGACACAGATGGCAAGTGATATCGTCCTCCAGCTCCTGGACTGTTGTTGTTGGACTGTGGCTCCACGACGCGCCCGGCAACTGAGGCTATATGGCGTCGCCTACCTCTCCCACCGGCAGGAATGGCGGGCACCACCGGGAACTGAACCCCGTGCATCTGGCGTGCCAGACACTTAACCACTGAGCTACCGACGCCCCTCCCAGTGTTCCCGCTCCCTTGCTTGACGAACAGACGACCACGTGTGACGAGCGGAAAATCAACTCTGAATCAACTCTGAATGAGAACGCCGGTGTGTCACAGGGGAGCTGGACAGAGCCGATTCTGTTCTTACCTGACCCTAATGACATCGCACTCCACGTAGACTGCAAAATCGTTAACCACGCTGACCGTACGTAGAGTATCGTACCACGCAAGCTGAGTGATGTGAATGGAATCGCATCGAGACTCGTCAAATTTGGAGCTTGTGCACTGATGGTACAAAGTAAATCACTTGGAAATGTATGTATGTTTGTTTGTTTGTTTGGTTATTGGGGTTTAGGGGCGCATCGATTGCAGTGATCATGCAGCACTCACTCGGAAATGAAATGTCTCCCAAACCGAACTTGCCAGTTTCTGCACACCACAGATCAGACGTCCGCCATGTGCCATTTTAAAGGTCAGTGACACCCGGCGACACCAACAAACGGTCCGAACCATTCGGCGGCTGCTACTGATGCAGGTTTGACCCGGTCCCACGTGGATTAAAAAAAAATCAATCAAAATGTGCTCTATCTAAGAAAACACGATCGTTCGCTTTCGGCGCGTGCCCTTACAGGATTAGTGAAGACATCAGTTATGCCACATACATCTTACTGTGCGTCCGCCTCGGACGGGCTTGGAGCATGCGAAAAAAGTAGGGTGCAAAGCATACCCCGGCAGTAAACATTGCCACCAAGACCCCACTCAGAATCCATGTAACTCTGACTCTAAAGGGGCTTGGTTGGAGTAGGGGAGAACGGGGCAGGTTCTGTCACGGGGCACATTATATCAGTGGGATTTTCTCGTAAACTATCCAGTGCAGATATATTGTTGTTTCATAAAATATGTTCGTTTTTGCTTGGAATGACCCACCACTATCAAAACAAAAACATACCTACTACCAGATTTATTAAAATTGGAAAACTTTGTTTTTGCAATGGGAATCCAAACTTTTTGGTTTGAGCAAAATTTTGGTTTGTGGCCATTGAGATAATTGTATAGTGTCTCTGAATACTGTCATGGGGAGTCACGAATGTCCAGAGTGTAGTGTTGATCGTTATTTTTCCCAGTTCTCCCCAGTTTTCGGTCAAAAACGAAAAATTGTGACCTTCCTCCAGGGGGGCAGGTTCTGTCACTGAATCTGGGGCAGGTTCTGTCACTGAATTTGTTCATGATTACTAGTCGTATTGCTTGTGAACAACCATACTAATGATCGCCTGTTATTCGCAGACATCCAGACATGGTACGCCATTACAAGCGTAAAACGAATCGGGCGGTTACATCTTCGGATATCCTGGAGCAGGCGCGCGCCCTCTGTGCCGATGGCGAATCAGCCCGATCTGCCGCCAAGTTGCTGGGCGTAAACCGGGAGATACTCAGGGCGTGCTTCAAGAAGGGCAAGCGTGTGGTAACGTACGCAACTCGTCGCGTGCTGGATGATGAGGAGAAGTAGCTGGCCGACCATCTCAAGACGTGCGCGTCGATGCTGCACGGTTTGTCCAGCAAGGGGGCCAGGAAGCTGGCGTACGACTTCGCCAATGGGAAGGAGAAGAATTTCCCGGAGTCGTGGAACGCCAAGTTGGCCGGCGTCGACTGGCTGGAGGCATTCGTCAAGCGGAACAGGCTCTCCCTGCGTACGCCGGAGTCAACCTCCATGAACCGGGCGATCGGCTTCTCCCGGAAGAACAAGGACTTCTTCTTCGCCAACCTGAAGAAGGTCATGGATAAGCACAACTTCCCACCAGGCCGGATCTTCAACCTCGACGAGAGCGGTATCACCACCGTCTGCGACGTGCCGAAGGTGATCGCGGGCAAAGGCGTGAAACGGGTGGGAGCCATCGCGGCGGCGGAACGGGGGACGCTGGTCACAGTGGCTTGCGCTATCAGCGCCGTGGGGATGGCGATCCCGCCCTTCTTCGTGTTCTCGCGAGCGTGGTACAACGACCGGTTCATCTGCGGCGCGCCGACGGCATCCGTCGGGGGCGCAACTCCCAAAGGCTGGATGACCGCGGAGATGTTCCTGCTCACGCTGGAGCACTTCATCTCGTACACGATGCCGACGCAGGAGCCGGTGCTGCTCCTCTTGGATAACCACGAGTCGCACATGTCGCTGGCGGTGGTCCAGAGGGCGCGGGAGGCAGGCGTGGTCATCCTGACCTTCCCGCCCCATTGCTCCCATGGCCTTCAACCACTCGATGTTGCCGTCTACGGCCCCATCAAGCGGCACTACAAGACCTCCATGCACGAGTACATGCTCAGCAACCCCGGATGCCGGCCCACGATATATGACCTGCCCGCGATCTTCCGGCGCCCCTTCGAGCTCGGGATGTCGCCGGCCAACATCATCTCCGGGTTCCGCGCCACCGGCATCTACCCCGTCAACTCGGAGGTATTCCCCGAACACGTCTTTGCTGCATCTGAGGTGTTCCGGCCGTACGTCACTGGAGAGAAGAGTGCCGAAGCGGGCGCCGGCCCGAGCGGCGAGGCCAGTGATAAGACAGGACAGACGTCGTTTGTGGAATCGATCCACCCGCTCCCTCGATACGAAGTGGAGGAGCGCAAAGTTGGAAGGAAGAAGGGAGAGTCACGGTGGCTGACCAGCACGCCGGAGAAAACCCGCCTGGAGGTGGAGCATGCTAAGAAGAGGCCCAACCTGGAGCCGACGAGGAAGGCGTCGAAGCGCCTCGCCCTGCCCTCCCACAACCTCGCCCAGAAGGGGTCCAAGAAACGTAAGCTGACGAAAACGCCTCCGGCCACCGACATCGACGAGCCCTTCCCAGACAACAACGACGAAGACGAGAACGACATCAACATCGACATGGAGCTGGAGAGGCGCGTACTCGAGAACGACCCGGCCCTGCCTGTCATCTACAGCGAGATCAAGCAGAACTGCTGGCTGCTTGTTCGATGCCGAGGCGGAAAACGCCAGAAGACCAACTTCCAGTTCGTCGCTTGCGCCCTGCGGGACATCGACGACGACGACGGTGAGACGCTGGTCCAAGGATACCGAAGCGTGGACGCAGCGAAAACCTGCTTCGTCGAGAAGGACGGCGACAAGTTTCACGCCAAGTTCGAGGACCTCATCTGCCGGCTGCAGGCGCCCGAGTCCGCAATCTCCCCCATCGGGCACAACTTCCACATGTGTTTTGTGGGAGCTGTGGCTGTGAAGGTGTGAGTGGGCATCGAAGACAGCATATGGTTGTTGGCAGCGAGCCAAGTGTTCTCAGTGTTCTCACTGTCTCTCAGTGCTCAGTGTTCACCTCAAGTGTTTATGTTTGCAGAGGCTGAGAAAATCCTCGATGTTGATGAACACGATAATGGTCTGTGTAACGATGCGGTTTGTATTATATGTGCATGTATAACCAAGAATAAAAATTGTATCTGGCCATCATTTTCTACACTATTCATGATGACGATGAATGAACCCATCTTTCTCTCCCCCAGGGATGCTCCGGATGACCGTTCGGTGATAACAGGAAGTGTCCCGCCAGTGACAGAATGTGCCCCTGAAGGTGACAGAACCTGCCCGATATATGGGGCAGGTTCTGTCGAATGAGTCATTGACACATTGTTGACACTGGTGTCGAAACAAATTGAGATACCACTGGACTACCTCTACATTATTCAAAGCTATTGCTGTGTGCAACAAACTGGGAAAGCATCAATCACCAACTGTTGAAAGTATGCCCACCCAGGCCAAATTTAGAAAAAGTGACAGAACGTGCCCCAGTCTCCTCTACTGCAAATGGCATCATTTGCACTAAAGATGCCATGCCGGTCCACTACACCACGCAATCATTGTCAGCACCTGTCGCACCTGCTGCACTAAAGATGCCATGCCAGTCCACTACACCACGCAATCATCGCCGGCACCTGTCGCACCTGCTGCACTAAAGATGCCATGCCAGTCCACTACACCACGCAATCATCGCCGGCACCTGTCGCACCTGCTGCACTAAAGATGCCATGCCGGTCCACTACACCACGCAATCATTGTCAGCACCTGTCGCACCTGCTGCACTAAAGATGTCATGCCGGTCCACTACACCACGCAATCATTGTCAGCACCTGTCGCACCTGCTGCACTAAAGATGCCATGCCGGTCCACTACACCACGCAATCATTGGCAGCACCTGTGGCACCTGCTGCACTAAAGATGACATGACGGTCCACTACACCACGCAATCATCGCCGGCACCTGTCGCACCTGCTGCACTAAAGATGACATGACGGTCCACTACACCACGCAATCATCGCCGGCACCTGTCGCACCTGCTGCACTAAAGATGCCATGCCGGTCCACTACACCACGCAATCATTGTCAGCACCTGTCGCACCTGCTGCACTAAAGATGTCATGCCAGTCCACTACACCACGCAATCATTGTCAGCACCTGTCGCACCTGCTGCACTAAAGATGCCATGCCGGTCCACAACACCACGCAATCATTGTCAGCACCTGTGGCTCCTGCTGCACTAAAGATGTCATGCCAGTCACTACACCACGCAATCATTGCCCGCGCCTGTCGCACCTGCTGCACTAAAGATGCCATGCCAGTACACTACACCACGCAATCATTGCCCGCGCCTGTCGCACCTGCTGCACTAAAGATGTCATGCCGGTCCACTACACCACGCAATCATTGCCCGCGCCTGTCGCACCTGCTGCACTAAAGATGCCATGACGGTCCACTACACCACGCAATCATTGCCCGCGCCTGTCGCACCTGCTGCACTAACGATGACATGACGGTCCACTACACCACGCAATCATTGTCAGCACCTGTCGCACCTGCTGCACTAAAGATGACATGACGGTCCACTACACCACGCAATCATTGCCCGCACCTGTCGCACCTGCTGCACTAAAGATGCCATGCCGGTCCACAACACCACGCAATCATTGTCAGCACCTGTGGCTCCTGCTGCACTAAAGATGTCATGCCAGTCACTACACCACGCAATCATTGCCCGCGCCTGTCGCACCTGCTGCACTAAAGATGCCATGCCGGTCCACTACACCACGCAATCATTGCCCGCGCCTGTCGCACCTGCTGCACTAAAGATGACATGACGGTCCACTACACCACGCAATCATTGTCAGCACCTGTCGCACCTGCTGCACTAAAGATGACATGACGGTCCACTACACCACGCAATCATTGTCAGCACCTGTCGCACCTGCTGCACTAAAGATGTCATGCCAGTCACTACACCACGCAATCATTGCCCGCGCCTGTCGCACCTGCTGCACTAAAGATGCCATGCCAGTACACTACACCACGCAATCATTGCCCGCGCCTGTCGCACCTGCTGCACTAAAGATGTCATGCCGGTCCACTACACCACGCAATCATTGCCCGCGCCTGTCGCACCTGCTGCACTAAAGATGTCATGACGGTCCACTACACCACGCAATCATTGTCAGCACCTGTCGCACCTGCTGCACTAAAGATGCCATGCCGGTCCACTACACCACGCAATCATTGTCAGCACCTGTCGCACCTGCTGCACTAAAGATGCCATACCGGTCCACTACACCACGCAATCATTGTCAGCACCTGTCGCACCTGCTGCACTAAAGATGACATGACGGTCCACTACACCACGCAATCATTGCCCGCGCCTGTCGCACCTGCTGCACTAAAGATGACATGACGGTCCACTACACCACGCAATCATTGTCAGCACCTGTCGCACCTGCTGCACTAAAGATGTCATGCCAGTCACTACACCACGCAATCATTGCCCGCGCCTGTCGCACCTGCTGCACTAAAGATGCCATGCCGGTCCACTACACCACGCAATCATTGTCAGCACCTGTCGCACCTGCTGCACTAAAGATGTCATGCCAGTCACTACACCACGCAATCATTGTCAGCACCTGTTGCACCTGCTGCACTAAAGATGTCATGCCAGTCACTACACCACGCAATCATCGCCGGCACCTGTCGCACCTGCTGCACTAAAGATGTCATGCCAGTACACTACACCACGCAATCATTGCCCGCGCCTGTCGCACCTGCTGCACTAAAGATGCCATGCCAGTCACTACACCACGCAATCATTGTCAGCACCTGTCGCACCTGCTGCACTAAAGATGTCATGTCAGTACACTACACCACGCAATCATTGCCCGCGCCTGTCGCACCTGCTGCATTAAAGATGCCATGCCGGTCACTACACCACGCAATCATTGTCAGCACCTGTCGCACCTGCTGCACTAAAGATGTCATGCCAGTCACTACACCACGCAATCATTGTCAGCACCTGTCGCACCTGCTGCACTAAAGATGTCATGCCAGTCACTACACCACGCAATCATTGTCAGCACCTGTCGCACCTGCTGCACTAAAGATGCCATGCCAGTCCACTACACCACGCAATCATTGTCAGCACCTGTCGCACCTGCTGCACTAAAGATGACATGCCGGTCCACTACACCACGCAATCATTGTCAGCACCTGTCGCACCTGCTGCACTAAAGATGCCATGCTGGTCCACTACACCACGCAATCATTGGCAGCACCTGTGGCACCTGCTGCACTAAAGATGACATGACGGTCCACTACACCACGCAATCATCGCCGGCACCTGTCGCACCTGCTGCACTAAAGATGACATGACGGTCCACTACACCACGCAATCATTGCCAGCGCCTGTCGCACCTGCTGCACTAAAGATGCCATGCCGGTCCACTACACCACGCAATCATTGCCAGCGCCTGTCGCACCTGCTGCACTAAAGATGACATGCCGGTCCACTACACCACGCAATCATCGCCGGCACCTGTCGCACCTGCTGCACTAAAGATGTCATGCCAGTCACTACACCACGCAATCATTGTCAGCACCTGTCGCACCTGCTGCACTAAAGATGACATGCCGGTCCACTACACCACGCAATCATTGTCAGCACCTGTCGCACCTGCTGCACTAAAGATGCCATGCCGGTCCACTACACCACGCAATCATTGTCAGCACCTGTCGCACCTGCTGCACTAAAGATGACATGCCGGTCCACTACACCACGCAATCATCGCCGGCACCTGTCGCACCTGCTGCACTAAAGATGACATGACGGTCCACTACACCACGCAATCATTGCCCGCGCCTGTCGCACCTGCTGCACTAAAGATGACATGACGGTCCACTACACCACGCAATCATTGCCAGCACCTGTCGCACCTGCTGCACTAAAGATGACATGCCGGTCCACTACACCACGCAATCATCGCCGGCACCTGTCGCACCTGCTGCACTAAAGATGTCATGCCGGTCCACTACACCACGCAATCATTGCCCGCGCCTGTCGCACCTGCTGCACTAAAGATGACATGACGGTCCACTACACCACGCAATCATTGCCCGCGCCTGTCGCACCTGCTGCACTAAAGATGCCATGCCGGTCCACTACACCACGCAATCATTGTCAGCACCTGTCGCACCTGCTGCACTAAAGATGTCATGCCAGTACACTACACCACGCAATCATTGTCCGCACCTGTCGCACCTGCTGCACTAAAGATGCCATGCCAGTCCACTACACCACGCAATCATTGCCCGCGCCTGTCGCACCTGCTGCATTATTCTGTCTGCTGCACTGTCTGTATTATGTACGCGCTATCGCGGGATCTTGTGAGTCATTTAAATGTTTTCCTTATGCTTAATGACTGTCCTGCACTGGTTTTTCGGAAAATAAACGTGCCATACATATATACCATCCTCCAGCTCTGGCCACTATACCAGCAAACCCAACTCCATACCCTCCCATGATGGGTGAATTCCACTCCATATTGTCTTATAGAGTGGATATACTCCTACTTCACCTTCACTTTTGGTTTGCTTCACTCCGGGTCGACACTCACATATGGAGTGGATCAACTACCACCCTACTCACGTGGTGCACGGAGTGGTGCATCCTCCACCTTCACGCACCTCGGGGTGGATCACCGCTCACCCTATTTACCCTTGCGTGGCTCCGCTCCTGATCCTGGCTCACACTCATGGCGTGAGTGGATCACCCATAACTCCACTCGCATCTGGAGTGGATCGGTGCTCACCCTACTTACTTCTGGAGCCGGTCCGCTCCTCCCACTCAGCTCAGAGTGCCTCCACTCCCAGCACGCCTTCCACTTAGCCCCAATTCCTCCACTCCCAGTGCGCCTCCCACTCAGCGCCAAGTTCCTCCACCACCAGTGCGCGTCCCGCACAGCTCCGAGTGCTTCCACTCCCAGCGCGCACTCACCTCCGGAACTCTGTGCCGGTGATCATGCAGTCGAAGCTGCTCTGCGCGCGGGGGTGGCGCAGCAGCGACTTGGGCGACATCAGGATGAGCGGCTTGCGGAACGGCATGTGCACCTGGCGCCGCAGGATGTGGAAGTAGTTGCTCGGCATGGTGCAGTTGGCCACCTGGCGGCAGGCAGAAGAAGCTGATGGGGAGAACAGCGCACCTGGCGGCAGGTGGTGACAACCATACTGGCAGTGAACTCGGTGTCACAGACGTTGGAGGAACATCTAGCTGGTGCCCGTTACGAAACACAACTATGGAGGAACTGTGTCGTGCATTTGGGAAGGGCAGCGACCATACACGAATGAACTTCACGGAGTGTCAATCCCGGAGGCTGTCAGCAGTTGGCAGGTCGCCGCCCTGTCCAATGCTGATAGTCCAGTCTTGGTCTGTTGGGGTATGGACACCTTGACGTCACCGTACCAAATTACTGCAGGACGGTGGTTCATCACGTTTTGAAATGATGCCTGGTTGGTTATTGGTTTTACGACACGTCGACCGTTGAGTCATATAGCGTCGCCAATCTCACGCCGATTGGTCGCGGGCGAAGAGTAGCGACAGGTGAGATTCGAACCCCAATCATTCGATTGCGAGACGAGCATCTTACCCCTAGACCACTCGTCCCCTTTGAAATGATGCCGGAGTTCACCCGTCCAGTACCGTAGGGCCTCCTCTACAATACAGTGCGGCCTCCTGTCCAGTACTGTGGGGCCTCCTGTCAAGTACTGTGGGGGCCCCCTGTTCAGATCCATACCTGTGGCGGCCAAACGGGCCATGGATTCATTGCGAGATCAGGACCCATGTAGCCTCCGATCCCAAAGGACGCCGTGACCTCATGTGCTTCTGATGGGCGTCCGTGAAGCGAGTGTTCATGGAGGCAAGATACCATGACGGGGCTTCCTTTCAAGACTTCGGTCAGGGTCCCTCAGACGTCTGTGACGAGGCTATTGGGCATTGAAGTGATCTAGTATCACACTCCCACCATCCAGCGGACCCAGTACCACACTCCCACCATCCAACAGGCCCAGTATCACACTCCCACCATCCAACAGGCCCAGTACCACACTCCCGCCATCCAACAGGCCCAGTATCACACTCCCACCATCCAACAGGCCCATTACCACATTCCCGCCATCCAGCGGACCCGGTATACACCCGCTCCCCCTCCCGCCCGCCACCCAGCGCGCCCAGCACTCACGATCATGTTGCAGTCGTGCAGCTGGCGGATGGCGAAGTCGTCGAGCGCGAACGGCGGGAAGTACTCGGGGTCGTCGGAGCACATCTGCAGGAAGCGCTCGAGCCGCGCCGAGCTGTGCTCCGGCCCCTGGAGGTCGGGGCGGGATTGGTCAGCGTCCTGTAGGCCAGGCCGACTCGCGTCAGGGCGGCGTCAGGGCGGCGTCAGGGCGCGGGCGCGCGGCGGGCGGAGGCCGGCCAGATGGGGCCGCGCCGGCAGCCTGGGGCGGTGGTGGACACCACCCGCCCGTGTCCGGCGGTGCGGCGGCGGCGCGCCGCACGGACTCGGGCCGTGTGAGCCGAGGTCAGGTCAGGTCAGGTTGGGTGAGAGCATGCCAGGTCAGGTGAGAGCGGATCAAATGGCATCGGCACCAGAGCGACGATCCAGCATTAACTACGGACAATAAACAGCGTGCAACTACCGTCTAGAAAAAATGCAAGTGCAGTTCTAGTGCAACTAGGGACAATCCATGCCAGTTGCACACACGTCTATTGTCACTAATGCAAACATCCGCCGACGACACAACACTTTTCCTTCTGACAAAACCCACAGCTGCTTTCCCGTGCACACTACGTCATCTCGGGACCTCATCTCACCACGAATGGGGGGGGGGGAGGGGGTCTGCGTGCCCATGTTAGCGTCAAGTCTGTTTGTCTGTTGGGCGTTTCACGGCGCACTTTCCGCACGTCCACGGCTAATGGCGCCGCCCACACCGATTCGCCGGCGGGCCGCGGGATCGGGAAACGTCCCGAGCGGTGCGAGTGTCGAACCCGGGACCTTTGGTACCCAGAGCTCAACACTCCACCCACTCTGCCACCCCGCCCCTCGGCGTCAGGTCTGCCGCTGCCAGTGGCGCCGTGCCACGCGCCACACTCACCATGCCCTCCATGCCGTGCCACGCGCCACACTCACCATGCCCTCCATGCCGTGCGGCAGCAGCAGCGTCAGACCCGACTGGCGCACCCACTTGGCCTGGCCAGACACGATGAACTGGTCAATGATCACCTGCGGCACACGGGAGCACAGCTGGTGATACAGGCCGAGCTGGTGATATAGTCATGGGCGGTATACCGGAGCACAGCTGGTGATACAGGCCGAGCTAGTGATATAGTCATGGGCGGTATACCGGAGCACAGGTGGTGACACAGGCCGAGCTAGTGATATAGTCATGGGCGGTATACCGGAGCACAGCTGGTGACACAGGCCGAGCTAGTGATATAGTCATGGGCGGTATACCGGCGCACAGCTGGTGATACAGGCCGAGCTAGTGATATAGTCATGGGCGGTATACCGGCGCACAGCTGGTGACACAGGCCGAGCTAGTGATATAGTCATCGGCGGTATACCGGCGCACAGCTGGTGATACAGGCCGAGCTGGTGATATAGTCATGGGCGGTATACCGGCGCACAGCTGGTGACACAGGCCGAGCTAGTGATATAGTCATGGGCGGTATACCGGCGCACAGGTGGTGACACAGGCCGAGCTAGTGATATAGTCACGGGCGGTATACCGGCGCACAGGTGGTGATACAGGCCGAGCTAGTGATATAGTCACGGGCGGTATACCGGCGCACAGGTGGTGATACAGGCCGAGCTAGTGATATAGTCACGGGCGGTATACCGGCGCACAGCTGGTGACACAGGCCGAGCTAGTGATATAGTCATGGGCGGTATACCGGCGCACCGGTGGTGATACAGGCCGAGCTAGTGATATAGTCATGGGCGGTATACCGGCGCACAGGTGGTGACACAGGCCGAGCTAGTGATATAGTCATGGGCGGTATACCGGCGCACAGGTGGTGATACAGGCCGTGGTAGTGATATAGTCATCGGCGGTATACCGGAGCACAGCTGGTGACACAGGCCGAGCTAGTGATATAGTCATCGGCGGTATACCGTCGCACAGGTGGTGATACAGGCCGTGGTAGTGATATAGTCATCGGCGGTATACCGGAGCACAGCTGGTGACACAGGCCGTGGTAGTGATATAGTGATCGGCGGTATACCAGAGCACAGCTGGTGATACAGGCCGAGCTAGTGATATAGTCATGGGCGGTATACCGGCGCACAGGTGGTGATACAGGCCGAGCTAGTGATATAGTCATGGGCGGTATACCGGCGCACAGGTGGTGATACAGGCCAAGCTTGTGATACAGTCATGGGCGGTATACCGGCGCACAGGTGGTGATACAGGCCGAGCTAGTGATATAGTCATGGGCGGTATACCGGCGCACAGGTGGTGATGCAGGCCGAGCTAGTGATATAGTCATGGGCGGTATACCGGCGCACAGCTGGTGACACAGGCCGAGCTAGTGATATAGTCATGGGCGGTATACCGGCGCACAGCTGGTGATACAGGCCGAGCTAGTGATATAGTCATGGGCGGTATACCGGCGCACAGGTGGTGATACAGGCCGTTGTAGTGATATAGTCATCGGCGGTATACCGGCGCACAGCTGGTGATACAGGCCGAGCTAGTGATATAGTCATGGGCGGTATACCGGAGCACAGCTGGTGACACAGGCCGAGCTGGTGATATAGCCATCTGCGGTATACCGGAGCACAGGTGGTGACACAGGCCCAGGTAGCGATATAGCCATCTGCGGGATACCGGAGCACAGGTGGTGATACAGGGCGGGGTAGTACCGCAGCCACCTGGGGTATACCGGAGCACAGGTGGTAACACAGGCCGAGGTAGTGTTACAGACACCTGCAGGATACAGGAACACAGGTGGTGACACAGGCAGAGGTAGTGCTACAGTCGTTCGTGACAGACAGCCAACATGATATCGCTTGCTTGCCCATAACCTTCCACTCAGGTCGTTGCGGTTCGTCAAAATTGGCGCCTGCACTTTACGCATGGCACTTGCATACCGGTTTGGGTAACTTCAGTCTCCCATAGATTAGCGGGGTGACTTCAGTCTCTTACAGACTGGCTGTAGGCGATTTCAATGTCTTACAGACTGGTGGGGGTGACTTCAGTCTCGTACAGACTGGTTGGGGTGACCTCAGTCTCTTATAGTCTGGCTAGGGTGACTTCATATCTTACAGACTGGTCTGGGTGACTTCTGTCTCAGACTGGTTGAGGGTGACTTCTGTCTATTGCACACTGGTTTGGGTAACTTCAGTCTCCTATAGACTGACAGGGTGACTTCTGCCTCTTACAGACTGGTTAGGGTGACCTCAGTCTCTTGACTGGTTGGGGGCGACTTCAGCATGTGACGGACCAGTCGAAGTTGAGGTCTGACTGGCAGTTTGGTAGAAGGCGAGTACACGCTCTGAAATAAAAGTCGAAGGCGACTACAGCCTGTCACCAGAACGGCATCACATAATGCCTGATGTGTCGCGTGAAGGTGGCGTCACCACACAACACGCAGTGAGCTCCCCCCCTCCCCAACCGTCCAGCCGACACAGCTCCGACCGCTACTGACCCGAGCGGTGTTGCAGAAGTGGCAGAAGCTGGCCAGACCCCCCCCCCCCACCCCAGTCGAGCCGACACAGCGCCGACCGCTGCTCACCTGAGCGGTGTTGCAGAAGTGGCAGAAGCTGGCCAGACCCCCCCCCCCCCCCCCCCCCCCCCCCCCCCCCAGCCGTGTTGCAGAAGTGGCAGAAGCTGGCCAGACCCCCCCTCCCCCAGCGCCGACCGCTGCTCACCTGAGCGGTGTTGCAGAAGTGGCAGAAGCTGGCCAGACCCCCACCCCAGTCGAGCCGACACAGCGCCGACCGCTGCTCACCTGAGCGGTGTTGCAGAAGTGGCGAAGCTGGCCAGCCCCCCCCCCCCCGACAACGCCGACCGCTGCTCACCTGAGCGGTGTTGCAGAAGTCGCCGAACTGTGCCTCCCAGCACACGAGCGAGTTCGGGTTCGTCAGACTGAAGCCCAGCTCGAAACCTGTCAACACCGGGCAGCCATGGCGGTACGGCGTCACTATGACGTCACAGACGTATGACGTCGTACACGAGCGACGTAACCGTGACTGTCGCCACGGTATACGAGCGACGTGACCGTGACGTCCCACACGAGTGGCTGACGTCGCCATAATACACGAGCGACGTGACCGTGACGTGTCGCCACGGTACACGAGCGACGTGACCGTGACGGTCGCCACGGTACACGAGTGACGTCCCCATGACGTCGCCATAATACACGAGCGACGTGACCGTGACGTCACCATGACGCGCAAATACACGAGCGACGGGACCGGGACGGTGAGGTACACGAGCGAGTCCCCATGACGTCATAATACAGAGCGACGTGACCGTGACGTGTCGCCACGAAGAGGTGACCGTGAGGTCGCCACGGGTCACACGAGTGACGTCCCCATGACGTCGCCATAATACAGAGGACGCGAGTGACGTGTCGCCACTACACAGAGAGACGTGACCGTGACGTGTCGCCACGGTGACACGAGCGAGGATGGGGAGGACCCGCACCCTGACGTCACCACGGACACGAGTGACGATCAATACAAGGCCGCCACGGGTCACACCAGCGCCCACTGCAACGGGGTGCCTTACACAAAGACACCCCAACTGGCAACAGACTTTCAACTGCAATTATTACAATTGGCAGTCTTCTTAAAACTACAGGCATTTCGTGCGCTTGAGAACATATTGCTCGATTACTAGAACTTTCGTTAGTTAGTTAGTTATTGTGGTTTAGGGGCGCATCGACTGCATAGGTCATATAGCGCCCATAACATAACATAATAAGTCATTTAATCATAAAAGCGAGTGAACGTCAGTTCGGACAGCGAGTTAAAAGACGATGTCGTATCTGTTCATGATACAACTGGTACTAGCCACGTAGGCATCAGTATATTAGTGACCGGTGTAAATGACGGAAAATATAATTTCCAAGAGGAATTTAAAAAGCTCTCCTGAGTGGTTGGTTGGTTGGTTATTGGTTTTACGACACGTCAACCGTTGAGTCATGTAGCGTCGCCAATCTCTCACGCCGATTGGTCGCGGGGGAAGAGTAGCGACAGGTGAGACTCGAACCCACAACCTTTCGATTGTGAGACGGGCATCTTACCCCTAGGCCACTCGTCCCCAAGCTCTCCTGAGTGAACAATGTCCGACTCATCCCCTAATACTTCCCGAAGCGAGACAGAGGTGCGTCCAAAGTGACGTCTCCGTTCGTGGGCAAGCCGGGGACATGATACTTTAACTCTCAATATCATCTGATTCCAGACGGCTTAAGCAACAAATAAAATCAGCAGCGAATCCACAATGAATTCAATCCAATGGGCTTCAGAACTAAGGTGCTGATTTCTTGAGCCTGACCTTACCCACGACTTTGACCTCTGCAAACTACGAGGCTTTCAACACGCTACGCGCTTCCAGCCACAGTTTGATGGTGTTGAGTGACACTGCAGCTTACAAACAAAAAGACAGACAGAGAGACGAATAAAGACAGACAGACAGGACAGACAGGACAGACGCAGACAACATTGCTCAGGTATGCGAAAGCTAACTATTGCAAACATGCAAACGACGCGAGCAGCACTTTCGACTCTAAAACAATCAGCATATCCACTCTGCTAGTCTGCTAGCAGTTCAGGCGCCCTTAAGCCCAAATAAACTAAACACTCTGCTAGTCTGCAAAGATGTAGCAGAGCTCAAAATCAGCGAATCAACAATGATTAGCAACAAAAAGCCATCATTAAACACAATTACGGCATCCTGGACCCTGATAAAACCGGTTCATTACACCGCCTAAGGCAATCACATATGCAACACATAACCGCATCCACACGGAGCCACGCACATACACCTGGGTCTCAAGTTGACACATGCATACACACACGGATCATACACCTTGATATGGGCTTATGTTAATGTGTGTATGTATCTTACAAGTATGTATATATTGTGATATGTAAAATGAAGGCGATTCACTGTGCGGTGTCACAAGGTGCACTTGGCGTGTGTGTTTTTGTGGCCTTTGTAGCAAAATGTTTACTGTCGAGGAAGGGCCGAAATATATACAGTGCGAATTTCGATCTATTTCTTTGTTTTAATATAGCATAAGGTTATTTTACGCGTTTTTCTCATTGCAAACATGCACGATCGAATAGTAAAATTGGAAAAAGCTGACGCGATACCTAAAACAAACAATTCCTGGAACGCACATTGCAATACTGCCAGGCCATGTCTATATGCTCCGAGAGCTCCCAATCTCCACCTCCCTGACTCCCCACAACCTTTCACTTCACGACACACAACTTTGATAGTCAACACTAAGATGTCCACCGAGCTCTGCACCCAAAGAGTGACGAGATAGACACCCACCGAGCACTCCGAATCCAGATAGTGACGAGATTGACACCCACCGAGCTCTCCGAACCCAGACAGTGACGAAATGGACACCCACCGAGCACTCCGAACTCGGAGAGTGACGAGTTGCAGACGGTGTAGTGGGCCTGGTCCGGGTACAGGTAGCAGAGCGGCCGGTATGTGGCCATGTCAACCTTCTGGTGGTGCATCACGTGGTGGCGGTGGCTGTCCAACACACACAACACAGCTGGAGAGGCTGTCCAACACACACAACACAGCTGGAGTGGCTTAATGTCCACCTTCTGGTGGTGCGTCACAAGGCTGTCCAACACAAACAACACAGCTGGAGTGGCATGATGTCCACCTTCTGGTGGTGCGTCACAAGGCTGTCCAACACACACAACACAGCTGGAGTTGCATGATGTCCACCTTCTGGTGGTGCATCACAAGGCTGTCCAACACACACAACACAGCTGGAGTGGCATAATGTCCACCTTCTGATGGTGCGTCACAAGGCTGTCCAACACACACAACACAGCTGGAGTGGCTTAATGTCCACCTTCTGGTGGTGCGTCACAAGGCTGTCCAACACAAACAACACAGCTGGAATGGCATGATGTCCACCTTCTGATGGTGCGTCACAAGGCTGTCCAACACACACAACACAGCTGGAGTGGCATAACGCTCCACGTCCTGTCCCGACTGACCTGAAGATGCCCCCGAATGACCTGAAGGTGCACCGCTTCACGTCCTGTCCCGACTGACCTGAAGGTGCCCCGCTCTACGTCCTATCCCGACTGACCTGAAGATGCCCCCGAATGACCTGAAGGTGCACCGCTTCGTCCTGTCCCGACTGACCTGAAGGTGCCCCCGAATGACCTGAAGGTGCCCACGACTGACCTGAAGGTGCCCCGCTCCACGTCCTGTCCGGACAGCCGCACGTGGAAGCCCTCCTTCAGCAGCGAGCCGAACGCCATCGCCTCAGCCAGCGCCCAGTCGACGGTGCGCGCCTCCACCATCTCCATGCGTGAGTTGAGCACGCGCTGCGGCAAGCCACGGCCGCACGCTACAGACAGCACCCACACCACACACAGCCACAGGTCTTTCTCCGACTGGCAGTGGTGGGCTGCTTTTTCAGTAGTATGATAAACTGTATTGTTGCTTAGGGGCGCTTCGACTGCATAGGTTATATAGCTCGTATGATAAACTATATCAATTTTACCTAGCTTCACCTTAGAGACAGGCTTTGTTCAGACATTACTGAAAAGTTTAGATATTTTGATACACAGTGGTATGACAAACTATATCAATTTTATTTCACTTCACCTTAAACACGGGCTTTGTTCCGACAATGCTAAAAATTGAGATATTTTGATACACTTTATTGAGAATAGGGTCCTAAATTGACGGCTTTTCACCGCTTGATGCCTTTCCATGAGGATATATTTTTGCTCTGTCTCCACATAGTGTTTTTTTCCACGTCAGTTTTTATCTGTGTTTAGTCGACAGCTGGCGACAGCTGGTACAGGCCAAGTCGGCCAACCAGCGAGCTCCACGGCCCAGCGGCCAGTCCTCGCCACCCACCTGAAGCCCGCGGTGGATGACGAAGTCGACAGCGTTGGGCGGCGCCGAGGAGACCCGCTTGCCGATGTGGGTCAGCGTCTCCCCCACCACTCCGGTGGGCGACATCTTCAGCGGGTCCTTGCCCTGCGCAGCAGCCGACCTCACGCTCACAGCCGGGCCGGTGTCCACACATGGCCACACGCACACACACACATCGTGAGAGCTTGGAGCTCTGTGAGAACTATGTCGGGGAGCTGGGCGTGGGCAACATGGCGTAGATATTTCGATGGGATATGCTGCCCGAGCTCCCAAGCATACGTCTGAACCAGTGCCTGTGCCCACAAGTGCGACTGCGAGCTTGATCTTAACGTAACCTTAACGTCACCTCAGCACAGCGTCCTGAAATTCGCTTATTTACGTAGAAAGCAACACTTAACGTAAATATATTTCGGCCTCCGAATTAAATAAATTTGACTCACTGTTTTGCTTCCTTTCTGAAATTAACCTGGCCTGCCATGGATTCACATTAGGAGACGCTATTGACAAGGTTTGCATGTGAAATTGTCACAATAACCAATTGACTCGGTGGTTATCCTTTTCACATTTTAAACTTTATTTCACGACCATTATATGGTCCATCGCTTTGACATCACAGGTTTTCACGCCCTGATCCGTTATCATCCATTCTACTGAAAATAAATTCCAGAAAACTATCTCAAAGTGAGATACTTCCCTGGCCGTGACCTGACCTCGAAGAAACCGGACCATGGCGAGTCGATCCAGTGTTTGTTGTAGATCTGCGTCTCCTTCTTGCTCTCCTCCAGCGCCTGCTCGCAGATCTTCTCGTACCGGTCCACCACGTCCTGCGGCATCAAACGGGTTAAACGGAAGTCAAACGGCCAAAACACAACTTCAGCATTTAGGGAGAATAATCGTCCTCCTGTGTGTGATATCAGAAACTTTACTTTCATTTTTAAACTTCCCATGGTTTAAGGAACTGTCATCAAAGAGTAACACAGCCATTGTCAAACAGTGTCATTGAAGCTTCTATGTGGAAAAAGATCCGAAGATGACAAAAATTATGCATGACAAAAAACCAAGAGTGGACGTTCTTCAATCTTTCCCAAGAGCACAGTACATATTTATTGTGAAGGGCATTATGCATATATATGTGTTGTGTGTGTGTGTGTGTGTGTGTGTGTGTGTGTGTGTGTGTGTGTGTGTGTGTGTGTGTGTGTGTGTGTGTGTGTGTGTGTGTGTGTGTGTGTGTGTGTGTGTGTGTGTGTGTGTTTTATATATTTATTATATATATATATATATATTATATATATATATATATATATATAATATAATATAATTTTTTTTATATATTAATATTATCTATCATTCATATAATTAATTACATATACATATATACATATATATATATATATATAAATATATATATATATATATATATATATATATATATATATATATATATATATATATATATATATATATATATATATATATATATATTACAGAAAACAAGCCTTCCTAAGCTACACGACAAGTGGTGGCCTGATCCGTCTCGCCGTCTGGAGATAGAGGACATTGGAGACACGAGTCTGGATCCACGCGTCTCCGATGCCACTTTCGGTAGACACCGATGCCATTCTCGGTGGACACACATCACCAGGACTCCAACAAGTACTGGTTTGGTGGCAATGTGTGCAATAAGCGGTTAATCTCCACCGTTGGCAGGCACTGGACAACATTCCTTGTCATGTACAAATTGAAAATCAGGCCATGATTATACCATAAGAGCACGGAGTACGGGCCATGATTGCTTTTCTTTAACCGAATAGGAGCGTGACGTCACAAGTACGGTGAGAGGATGACGTCACTGGTCCGGTGAGAGGATTACGTCACTGGTCCGGTGAGAGGATGACGTTGCTGGTCCGGTGAGAGGATCGTCACTGGTCCGATGAGAGGATTACGTCACTGGTCCAGTGAGAGGATTACGTCACTAGTCCGGTGAGAGGATGACGTTGCTGGTCCGGTGAGATGATTACGTCACTGGTCCGGTGAGATGATTACGTCACTGGTCCGGTGAGAGGATGACGTTGCTGGTCCGGTGCGAGGATTACGTCACTGGTCCGGTGAGAGGATTGCGTCACTGGTCAGGTGAGAGGAATACGTCACTAGTCCGGTGAGAGGATGACGTTGCTGGTTACGGCAGTGAAACATCACCTGACGGCTGGCGATGAGGAAACTCACTCCTCACCGGACAAGTTAACTCTTCGGCGGAAATTTTCGTCACAACAATGGCGGAACACAACGCAACACCACACGCACATACAGCTCAGCAGGGTATGCGACAGCAGTACAACACAACAATCCAGAATTGGCAGTTTTTGCAACCAAATCTGTTTTTACTCGTTTTTACCACTGGTAAAAACCGACGTGCCAAAAAATGTTCTCACCGGCTTTTACCGGTAAGGGTCCTGCAAATACTTCGCTTAATCTTTGTTCAGACATATAAGACATCCTGTTTGTATGTCTCGTAGAGCGTCACGTATCATACAGTGTTTAATACATAGAAATGCGCAAAATTGGAGCTGAAAATGTCACAGGAAGCGTAAGCATGGAACCAATTTTTGCCTGTGTTATCAGTTTTCTTTACCGGTTTCTATCGGTAAAAACTGATTTTCATGGCAATAGCTAGTTTTTCGAGGTAAAAATCCACCCCGCAACACACTGCAACATAGCACAGCGCACGGTGTTAAAATTCGCTCAGTAAGGCGTCAGGATGTAAATGCAAAGGATGACCTCTGGAGAATTGGTGATAGACAATGCAAACGAAACTACATTTAACTGATTCCTCACCTCGAAGCAGGCCATTTGATAGACCATGGCAATGAAACCACATCTAGCTAATTCCTAGCATCGAAATGGGCCTAACTTCTGATTTCGGCAACTATATTCGTTCAGGATTCCGATGCTATCTCAATTCGAAATGGCATTTACATCCTTGCCTCGACGCCTGTGATCACGAGTCTGGCCACACCGACACGGCGACCCGCACACGCAGCACCACGCGCAGGGGGGGGGGGCACGACACGGCAACGCTGTGTCCCGGAATTCGTATTCGTATTCGCATTAATTCGTATCGTATTTCACAGGGCGGAGGCCACCAGGCGACGACGTCAAAATCCCTGATAGCGTCGAAGCAAATTGGCAATACGATGGAGAAAAGTGCGGGCAAAAGATGCTGCCGGCAAATGAACGCCGCTTCTGCCGGCAAAATTGTGATGGCACAGGCGCCACGAATCGAATATGAGCAACCTGAGTTGCTATGAGTTGCTACGAGCTACCATGGTGAAAACGTAACAGATACTGCAATTGTACGTCGTGAACTTTGTGGAAATCAATTCCTGAAGCCGACTCTGTCCGCAGCAAGTCAGGTCAGGCCAGGCCGGTTCAAACAAGCTGCTGATGGTTGTCGTTTTCACTGCGACTTCGGGAATTTCAGGACATTGCCGCAACGCCAAGCCGGGACTCAAGCAATGGCAGGCGCGAACATCGGAAGAAGCGTCTCCACTGGCGGGAAAATCGGCCGGCCAGGCGGCTGGAGGCACCGCCCGGCCCACTCAGCTCGGCGGCCGGCTCGGATCCGAGCAGCACACGCCACAGTCACGGCGTCGACAGCCACGCTGACGCCTCACCCTCTGAAACACAGCATGCGACCACTGACGGCTACTGGCGCCATCTCTGGAGCGCGTCACGCACCAGCACCCGACAACCGTAGTTGTCAGGTGTTCCAGCGACGGATAGCCACGAAAGTTGTCTCAATGTCGAACTTCGTGGAATACTTTTCTATCAGAGGATGCGTTGCGCAGAGGGGAACGGCGAGATCACAAGGCTCCTAGGTAGAACTGATATTTTGGAATCCTGTATTTGGTGGATATTTTTGGCGCCGTCACATTTGGAGAGGCTAAATTTGCTTTCTTTTCAATATGAAACTCATTTTTGTACTTGCGAACTTTGGGGAACATAATTTTTTACTTATAACTGAGAAATAAGGCGATTAGGAATAGCGAGTGGTCCAAAGCAGCTTAATGAACATGAGGTACCCATGTTTTTCTTCCACAGCCATACAAATGAACTATTGCTGAAACAAAAGCACACTGTTTAGCTTGCAGGGTGGTACATTTTCATCAAAAGCATAAACCTACACAACTTTACCACTACTACAAAAACATACTTGTACCTTCCAGCGAATAAAAAGAGAACTATTTTTATTCGGAATAGCTGATGTTTTAGATGACAAAATATGGGCAAATATTGTTTTTTTAAACCTGAAAAAGATCTCACGCAAAAGTAGCCACCCTTCTGGTCCAAGCCAACAAAAATTGCATCTGAACATGGAATGAAATGCGAACATTTCCAACATCGGAAGGCGACAGCTCACTGTGTTCTGGCACAAACTGAACACTTTATTTTGTTTGGGGGCACACCAATAGAGCGGCATACCTCCTCACGGCACCGTACCCGGAGAACCCCAGCTAGCCCGCGCCCGCGCCCACCTCACTACCACCGCCCGCCTCCAACACATTAGCAGCTCCAGTCAGCAATAAGCAGCTCCAGTATACTTCTTTCGTCGTCGATTCTGCACCTTACCCGGCCGAAAGCTCTGCTTAATATTGCTTACATGGCATGCTATCACCAAGGCAACGCTCGCTGGCTCCTCCCACCAAGCGCGTGCGCTGCACCGTCCACACGCGTGGCCCGGCCCGATCTGTGGCCTGGTCCTTGTCTGTGCCCCAGCGTTAAAACAATGGCTTTTCGTCAGGTGTGAAATGTCGAAACGAGCACAGCAAGATGTCGAAATTTGCCATGAAAATAATGTAATTTAAGGAACCTTGCCACGCCCTCCAAACTGAATTGTGAGCCAACATCGTACTTTTCACTGCACCATTCTTGCTTGTTTTGAGAGATACCTAATTTATGGATACATATGTCAACGATGATGATACAAAATACCTACGCCATAACCTGGGATTGTATAACAGAACACATCAGAAGTAACCCATCGGCCTAGAATTGCGCTACGAGAAGTTCGTGTATCACGACCCGTTGTGGTGAGCTTTAAAATGATCCTTATATACGATGCTGTTAGACACGAGGCATGAAGACTTCACAAGCACGCATCAAGAAGCACGATGTCGATACTTCTTTGAGACGGGTGTCGATTCAGTCCTCAGAAAGTGGTATATTCCATCCAATTTCACGAATAATTTAGCACTGCTGTACCCGGGTGCTAGTTCGTGTCTGTGTCCGAGCCGTGGCCGGGTCCGGATCCGTGGCAAAATCCGGAACCGGTCCGCACACCGGTCCACATGCGAGCCCATGTTCGTACCCACCTCAGTATCCTGGAATTAATTCATCGTGAAGTGGCGGGTGTGTGGACCCATGGCGTCAAATGGCAGTGGCGGGTGTGTGGACCCATGACGTCAAATGGTAAAGTGGCGGGTGTGTGGACCCACGACGTCAAATGGTAAAGTGTCGGGTGTGTGGACCCGTGGCGTCAAATGGTAAAGTGGCGGGTGTGTGGACCCATGACGTCAAATGGTAAAGTGGCGGGTGTGTGGACCCATGACGTCAAATGGTAAAGTGTCGGGTGTGTGGACCCGTGGCGTCAAATGGTAAAGTGGCGGGTGTGTGGACCCATGACGTCAAAACCATCAGTCGAAAGAAATCAACAATATCGCAAAGAAAGAAAAATACAAAAGGAGAAAATTGCGGTTGTTGGCAAAATGTGTTCATAATAATAAGGCAACGTGTGCAGGTCCGTATTGGTGTGTCCGTGTGCAGGTCCGTATTGGTGTGTCAGTGTGCAGGTTCGTATTGGTGTCCGTGTGCAGGTCCGTATTGGTGTGTCCGTGTGCAGGTCCGTATTGGTGTGTCAGTGTGCAGGTTCGTATTGGTGTGTCAGTGTGCAGGTCCGTATTGGTGTGTCCGTGTACAGGTCCGTATTGGTGTGTCAGTGTACAGGTTCGTATTGGTGTGTCAGTGTGCAGGTCCGTATTGGTGTGTCCGTGTGCAGGTCCGTATTGGTGTGTCAGTGTGCAGGTTCGTATTGGTGTGTCAGTGTGCAGGTCCGTATTGGTGTGTCCGTGTGCAGGTCCGTATTGGTGTGTCAGTGTGCAGGTTCGTATTGGTGTGTCAGTGTGCAGGTCCGTATTGGTGTGTCAGTGTGCAGGTTCGTATTGGTGTGTCAGTGTGCAGGTCCGTATTGGTGTGTCCGTGTGCAGGTCCGTATTGGTGTGTCAGTGTGCAGGTTCGTATTGGTGTGTCAGTGTGCAGGTCCGTATTGGTGTGTAAGTGTGCAGGTCCGTATTGGTGTGTCCGTGTGCAGGTCCGTATTGGTGTGTCAGTGTGCAGGTCCGTATTGGTGTGTTAGTGTGCAGGTCCGTATTGGTGTGTCAGTGTGCAGGTTCGTATTGGTGTGTCAGTGTGCAGGTCCGTATTGGTGTGTCAGTGTGCAGGTTCGTATTGGTGTGTCCGTGTGCAGGTTCGTATTGGTGTCCGTGTACAGGTTCGTATTGGTGTGTCAGTGTGCAGGTCCGTATTGGTGTGTCAGTGTGCAAGTTCGTATTGGTGTGTCCATGTGCAGGTTCGTATTGGTGTGTCAGTGTGCAGGTCCGTATTGGTGTGTCAGTGTGCAGGTCCGTATTGGTGTGTCAGTGTGCAGGTCCGTATTGGTGTGTCAGTGTGCTGGTCCGTATTGGTGTGTCCGTGTGCAGGTCCGTATTGGTGTGTCAGTGTGCAGGTTCGTATTGGTGTGTCAGTGTGCAGGTCCGTATTGGTGTGTCAGTGTGCAGGTCCGTATTGGTGTGTCAGTGTGCAGGTCCGTATTGGTGTGTCAGTGTGCAGGTCCGTATTGGTGTGTCAGTGTGCAGGTCCGTATTGGTGTGTCAGTGTGCAGGTCCGTATTGGTGTGTCAGTGTGCAGGTCCGTATTGGTGTGTCCGTGTGCAGGTCCGTATTGGTGTGTCCGTGTGCAGGTTCGTATTGGTGTGTCCGTGTACAAGTCCGTATTGGTGTGTCCGTGTGCAGGTTCGTATTGGTGTGTCCGTGTACAGGTTCGTATTGGTGTGTCAGTGTGCAGGTCCGTATTGGTGTGTCAGTGTGCAAGTTCGTATTGGTGTGTCCATGTG
Source organism: Ashinkailepas kermadecensis (assembly GCA_034440615.1). Classification (NCBI taxonomy): domain Eukaryota; kingdom Metazoa; phylum Arthropoda; class Thecostraca; family Neolepadidae; genus Ashinkailepas; species Ashinkailepas kermadecensis. Next base: position 383,109 of record JAOTOM010004722.1, read on the forward strand.
CAGGTTCGTATTGGTGTGTCAGTGTGCAGGTCCGTATTGGTGTGTCAGTGTGCAGGTCCGTATTGGTGTGTCAGTGTGCAGGTCCGTATTGGTGTGTCCGTGTGCAGGTCCGTATTGGTGTGTCAGTGTGCAGGTCCGTATTGGTGTGTCAGTGTGCAGGTCCGTATTGGTGTGTCAGTGTGCAGGTCCGTATTGGTGTGTCAGTGTGCAGGTTCGTATTGGTGTGTCAGTGTGCAGGTCCGTATTGGTGTGTCCGTGTGCAGGTCCGTATTGGTGTGTCAGTGTGCAGGTCCGTATTGGTGTGTCCGTGTGCAGGTCCGTATTGGTGTGTCAGTGTGCAGGTCCGTATTGGTGTGTCCGTGTGCAGGTCCGTATTGGTGTGTCCGTGTGCAGGTCCGTATTGGTGTGTCCGTGTGCAGGTCCGTATTGGTGTGTCCGTGTGCAGGTCCGTATTGGTGTGTCAGTGTGCAGGTCCGTATTGGTGTCAGTGTGCAGGTTCGTATTGGTGTGTCAGTGTGCAGGTCCGTATTGGTGTGTCAGTGTGCAGGTCCGTATTGGTGTGTCAGTGTGCAGGTCCGTATTGGTGTGTCAGTGTGCAGGTCCGTATTGGTGTGTCCGTGTGCAGGTCCGTATTGGTGTGTCAGTGTGCAGGTCCGTATTGGTGTGTCAGCGTGCAGGTCCGCCCGCCGCCCAATTTGACATTTGCCTCGTTCCAATCTGATGCAGTGAACTTGGTACTAGAATGACCGTACCATCAGTGGCCTTGATTTGGCCCACATCGGCCCTGAACTCCTCATACCCCGCTTTGAAGACTTCGCATCCGTCTACCTCGCCCCAGCGTCCTTGTCACTCAGACCTCCTCCGGCGATCCTGGCCCGCTCCACATACAGACACGGACCTTGTCGATGACCTTGGCCTCACCTTGACCTCTTCGGCGGTGACGGTGCCCTCGTCGATCAGCTTCTGCGCGTACTTCTCGGTGATGTTGGGCAGGGTGCGGATCTTGTTGTACATGAAGGGGTGCGTGAACATGGGCTCGTCGATCTCGTTGTGGCCGTTGCGCCGGTACGACACCTGCACAAGAGTCACGGTCAATAAGTCACGTGCAGGAATGGATTTATATTTCGCATCTCAGATATCGCATATTGAATCTCAGGATCAAAGATGTAAATTTTTGGCCATCAAATTTGCAGGAATATTATATATGTTTGGCTTTGACTGCCCTTTTTCCCCATCCAAGCATTGAAGTACATATTTCTTATTTCGAATCCAAGAAATAATACGGTTAAAATATATGGGCCAAAACAAAACCAGGAATGAGACATAGCACAATTTCCCTGCAACCAGTATACAGCGTGCAATTATTAGAAGGAAATCACGGACTTAAGAGCCCACAAGGTGGGACACGTTTACCTAAAAACCAAACGTACGCGCCATTTTACTGACAAAACAGTAACATTCAACCTTCCAGGGAGAAAAAGGAAAAGAAAATTATCCAGCACCAGAAAATGATGCAATAACAAATCCAGAGCAAGATATTTCCAGAACTAATCACAGGTCACAAGTCGGAATAAAATCACAGATCAAAGGTCGAATGGCACTTACGAGCACCATGAGATGAAGGGAAAAAACGCAGGTGCAGAAAAGTGCAATCATGGCCACCCACATCTTCTGCTAGCACATCGACTGCTCCAACTCGGAGGCAACAGGACAGTTCGCCGCCACCACCTCACACATTGGGCCTTCTAGCTCGACACAGATCTGACCCTCTGGAAGTGGCGCTAAGTCTCCCCGCTTCACCCACAGTCTTCCGCCGTTGACGTCCACGCAGTGCGCCGGGACTCACAATGTCGATGACCACGTCCTTGTGGAAGGTGTTCCTCCACTCGGCCGCCACCCGGCACACGTGCATCACCGCCTCCGGGTCGTCGCCGTTCACGTGGAAGATGGGAGCGTTCACCACGCGCGCCACGTCCGTACAGTACGGCGACGAGCGGGTCAGCCGCGGGTCGGTGGTGAAGCCGATCTAGGGTCATAGGTCACGTGTCACAGAGCACAGGTCAACCGGGGGTCGGTGGTGAAACCGACGTGGCGTCACAGGTTGGTGGTGAAACCGACGTGGGAGCACAGGCGACGGGTCAGAGGTCAGAGGTCAGAGGTCAGAGCGAGCACACAGGCCGAATTCTCACCTGTGACCTCGCTCTCGCCGTGAGAGGTAGGTCACAGGTGAGAAACAGTGCACACATCATAATGGAATCCACAGGCCAGAGAGCAGTCTGGTCGCTCAAAGGTCGCAGCTGACCTTCAATATGGAAGCCCGTGAAGCCGATTGGCGAACATGATATGGGAGCTGGAACACCAGGTTATTTCCGTTGACCTCAGCATGAGCGGTGGCTTACCTGGTTGTTGACCACGATGTGGATGGTGCCGTGCGTGGTGTAGGCGGGCAGGTCAGACAGGTGGATCGTCTCGTACACCACACCCTGCCCCGAGAACGCCGCGTCGCCGTGCAGCAGGATGGACATCGCCTGTCGACACACACATACACGGACCATGGAGAAGCACACGTGACCCACACCTCAGCTCAGGTACAGGTCAACTACAGGTCAGGTACAGCTCAAGTGCATGTCAGGTACAGCTCAGGTACATCTCAGGTATGGGTCGTTCAAGTTCAGTTCAAGTTCAGCTCAGGTACTGCTCAGTTACAGCTTAGGCATAGCTCAGGTACAGTTCAGGTACAGCTCAGGTACATATCAGGTACAGCTCAGGTACAGCTGGAGTACAATTAACTTACACGTCAGGTGCAGCTCGGCCACAGGTCAGGCACGGTCCCACGGTACAATTCGATGCATGATGATCATCTCATTAGGCTCATCTCAGCTCCTTCAGGACGTGCCACTACCAGTGTTGCGCTCACCACGACAGGTATGCCATAGAAACTGTCACCCCTACCGCCTCCCAGAGGGCCATTAACACGCACCATCATTATTTACCATCTCCGAACGGATTGCTGATCTATCCGCCGGCGGGTTTCCGGCCCTGTTACCCTCGCCATGACCTTGTTACCATGCCTATACGCCGGCGGGTCACTCATCTTAATATCTTCACTATGACCTTGGTGGTGGTGGTGGATTTGTGCTTTGGGACGCGTCGACGTCGTTGGTCATTTTGCGCCCATCACCATGACCTCGTTATCCTCCCCCAAGCGGATAACTGATCATGTCCCCACCCCTTCCGCTGGCGGATCACTGACCTTGTTGCCCTCGTTGTCGCCGCGGTAGAACTGCTCGGCCTTGGTCTTGCCCAGCACCACCGGGTCGACGGGTCACTGACCTTGTTGCCCTCGTTGTCGCCGCGGTAGAACTGCTCGGCCTTGGTCTTGCCCCGCACCACCGGGTCGACGGGTCACTGACCTTGTTGCCCTCGTTGTCGCCGCGGTAGAACTGCTCGGCCTTGGTCTTGCCCAGCACCACCGGGTCGACGGGTCACTGACCTTGTTGCCCTCGTTGTCGCCGCGATAGAACTGCTCGGCCTCGGCCTTGCCCCGCACCACCGGGTCGACGGGTCACTGACCTTGTTGCCCTCGTTGTCGCCGCGGTAGAACTGCTCGGCCTTGGTCTTGCCCAGCACCACCGGGTCGACGAGTCACTGACCTTGTTGCCCTCGTTGTCGCCGCGATAGAACTGCTCGGCCTCGGCCTTGCCCCGCACCACCGGGTCGACGGGTCACTGACCTTGTTGCCCTCGTTGTCGCCCCGGTAGAACTGCTCGGCCTTGGTCTTGCCCCGCACCACCGGGTCGACGGGTCACTGACCTTGTTGCCCTCGTTGTCGCCCCGGTAGAACTGCTCGGCCTTGGTCTTGCCCCGCACCACCGGGTCGACGGGTCACTGACCTTGTTGCCCTCGTTGTCGCCCCGGTAGAACTGCTCGGCCTTGGTCTTGCCCCGCACCACCGGGTCGACGGGCCACTGACCTTGTTGCCCTCGTTGTCGCCGCGGTAGAACTGCCCGGCCTCGGTCTTGCTCCGCACCACCGGGTCGACGGGTCACTGACCTTGTTGCCCTCGTTGTCGCCCCGGTAGAACTGCTCGGCCTTGGTCTTGCCCTGCACCACCGGGTCGACGGCCTCCAGGTGGCTGGGGTTGGCCACGATCGCCAGCCGCACGTTCTTGTTGGTGACGCGGTTCAGCCGCTCGATGTAGGTGCCCAGGTGGTACTTGACGTCGCCGGAGCCCTGCGCGTCACGTCGTCCCGCCGTCAGTGACGTCACAGCGGCGCTTCTGCGAGCCGCGGGCGTCCCGTGATGCCAGCATCGAACACCTCTACCTACGGATGCCTCCACTTATGGATGCCTTCACATATGGATACATCTACATATGGATACCTCTGCATATTGACACCTCTCTATGGATACCTCTACCTACAGATACCTCTGCATATGGATACCTCCTCGAATGCCCACCTCTACCCACGGATACCTATACTGATAGATACCTTTACATATGGAAACCTCTACCTATGAATACCTATTTCCATGGATACATCTACCTATGGATACGTCTACCTATGGATACCTCTACCAATGGATACCTCTACCTATCTGTAACTCCACCTATGGATACATACACAAAGGTACCGAATACCTCTACCTAAGGGTACCTACACAAATGCACCGAATATATCTCCCTACGTATATCTACGCAAAGATACCGAATACGTCTACCACGGATACCTACACAAACACAGAGTCCTCAAGTGCAATGCAGTTCACATGAGTGTTCGTAACGTGTGACGTGTGATACTCAGTGACTTGAGTGTCCCTAACGTGTGAAACTCCCGCTCCTGGCAGACAGTCGTGTTCGGCGTCTTGCTTGTCCAGCGCCGTACGAAACCTTCCACTGGTGTACAAACGATAGAAATAGACCAAGATGCAGATAGCGATAGAGAGACTCTTAACAGAGAGGAAGAAATTGAAATAAATATGGAAATGCATAGAGGAAGAGATATAAAAAGAGAAAGAGAGATAAAAAAGGAGAAAGAGAGATAAAAAGAGAAAGAGAGATAAAAAGAGAAAGAGAGATAAAAAGAAAAAGGGAGATAAAAAGAGAGAGACAAAAAAAGAGAAAGAGAGGAGCAAGACATAAAGAATGAAAGAGAGGAAAGAGCGGGAAGAGAAGAGAAAAGAGAGAGGGAAAGAAAGGGAGAGGGAAAGAAAGAGAGAAGGAAAGAAAGAGAGGGAAATAGAGTGGAGAAACAGAGAGAAAGTGGGTGAGTGAGTGAGTGAGTGAGTGAGTGAGTGAGTGAGTGTGAGTGAGTGAGAGGTTAGCTTATTGCATAATTTCACTCAAGTTTTCCTTCGTGCATCATACGAATTCAAAGGAATTAGCTTATTACATTCCTCAAATACAAACATAACTTTTCAGCCGGATCATCTTGCATGAAAAGTATGAGATCATTAATTAATAATAATACGCTTAGTTGTTTGTTTGTTTGTTTATTGGGTGGTTCACGACGCGCTTTTTGCACATTCACGGCTAATGGTGCCGCCCACTGTTTCGCCGGTGGGCCGCGGGATTGGGAAATGTTCCGAGCGGTGCGAGTGTCGAACCCGGGAAATAATACGCTTAGAGCAACACACGAAGTTAAACATAATGAAAAGCTGGAATATCGAGAAAGGAACACTACCAGCACAACGAACGCTACGGGTGCCACGACCACCACCACTACATTCCTACGAGCATCACGAACACTACAAACCTCAGCAACTCACTGGTAAGGTTTGTTTTTATTCCCCATACAGCTGCAACAGCATGGAGAATTAAAAAATATGATAGCAAGAAGACTAAAGCACTACGATCCATACGATACAGCTATATGCTACGATATACTAAAATATATACCAGTATCAATATTACTACAAGCATAACAGCATTAAGCCTAACTAACAGTAACAACATGAAGAAGCATGAACAAAAACACAAACAGTATGAATATGAACAATAATAATAATAATAATAATAATAATAATAATAATAATAACAAGAATAACAATAAGTATAATAATTATTATTATTATTAATATTATTATTAATATTGTTATTATAACAAAAATAATAATGATCATGATAATAATAACATGCAACGAGTAATCAAACACATAAAATACTCAGAGAAACACGATCAATAGACACCACGGCGGTATGCATAGGGCCATAACACCATAAGTGGCACGCACCTCGTCGGCCACCTCCAGTGCGGCGAACTGGGCGAATATCTGCTCCAGCGGTTTGCGGCACACGTTGGCCAGCACGTTCAGCCGGCCGCGATGGGGCATACCTGGCGCACGGGGAGCCACATCTCAGGCGACGGGCACCGAGACGCCTCACGGATAATAGTGTCACGTCACTGGGGGCCAGCACGTCGGGGAGGACGGGGGAACACCACGGGAGACGGAGACAAGCACGGGAGACGGAGATTAGCCGCATAAAACAGAACCACGTCACGGGAGATGGAGACAAACTGAATAAATAGGAATCAAAATCGAAGGCGTGACCTAATTTAGACGAATTTTCACCTTTGAAAACGACTCATTATTAGTGGTGGCAATGTTGGAATGTTGGAGTTCCAGTGGTTCCGCGTCTGCTTTTGGGTAGATTGATAGGATAGGTTCCTGGTTAGCACCGCAGTAATTAAAGTATTGATGAATGCTGTGTTGAGACAGGAGTGTGATCTTTTCGTTTTTAGCTCCAAGGAGTTAAAAATGGAGCCAAGTTAATACAAAGATAATTAAGCTACTCTAAACCGAAGGAATTACATGTCTTCCTAAAGTGTATATTACAGAAAGGTTATCAACTACCACTAAGCAAACAATTTTGCAACACTCAGTTTTCAGCATTTCAAACGTTAAACAATGATTTTGGATTCAGCAGCCACGACCTTATTCTCCAATACAAATTCATACCAACTTCGTCTCCATCACGCTAATTCTTGTCCAGGAAGGACTTAGCTCGCTAGTGAACTTAACTTATCGGGAGGGTACAAAGTGCATAGGTACATGAACAACTGAGCCCTGTTTATAAAGCAAATTCGAATTCCCACCGTTCATGTAAACTGGGTAAGCAACTATCACGATCGAAGACCAAGTAACTATCACGATCGAAGACCAAGTAACTATCACGATCGAAGACCAAGTAACTATCAAGTAACACTCAAGCAGCTATCACGATTGAAGACCAAGTACCTATCAAGTAACCATCAAATAACCATCACGATCGAAGCAAACCGCACTGCGCACCGGTCCAGCGGCGGCGACGGTCGGCCCCAACGTCGCCACGTCGGCGTAGTCACTCCAAGTGAGTCCAAGTGAAGCTCCCCTGCCCCACCACCTCACCCAGGACGAACGACTCGACGCCCATGTCGGACGACTGAAGCCCCCTCCCCCCACCCCCACCCTGCGGACGACTGAAATACCCCCCCCCACCCCTGTCCCTACACCTCACCCATGAACAACGACTGAAGCCCCCCCCCACTGTCTCGCCACCTCACCCATGACGAACGACTCGACGCCCATGGCGGACGACACGTCGATGATGTGCTTCATGGCCGGGATCAGCACCTCGCCGCCCTCCAGGCCGAATCGCTTCTCCGAGGAGAACTTGCGCGCCAGGAACGACTCGAAACTGGCGGCCGCGCCGTGGTCGGGTCGGGTCGGGTCGGGTCGGGTCGGGTCGGGTCGGGTCGGGTCGGGTCGGTCGGGTCGGTCGGGTCGGGTCGGGTCGGGTCGGGTCGGGTCGGGTCGGGCCGGGTCGGGTCGGGTCGGGTCGGGTCGGGTCGGGTCGGGTCGGGTCGGGTCGGGTCGGGTCGGGTCGGGTCGGGTCGGGTCGGGTCGGGTCGGGTCAGGTCAGGTCGAGGATCGATCGGGTCGGGTCGGGTCGGGTCGGGTCGGGTCGGGTCGGGTCGGGTCGGGTCGGGTCGGGTCAGGGCAGGTCTGCCCGTAACGACTGGTCACGACAGGCTGAGGCACAGTCAAACAATCACTTTGTATCCGACACTAGACAGTCAATCTACCCAAAGCAACGCAAAGTACGCAAACTAAGCATAACCTCTCTTCAACGAAGCAATGGACTCGCCCAGGCGTGCGCTAATCATGAAGAAAAAAACAGCCAGTCCCCCTCGCACACACAAAGGAGGAAATTGACTCGCCGGTGACACGTTCGACGCGGCATCGAACCATGCCACTTCACCCGCTTCGAACTATGGACTCGTCCGGCGACTGACTCCTGACAAAAAGGGATAAACCGCACCACGCATCCATACACGGAGCACCACATTTAGACCAAAATGGACTCACCCAGTGGCGCGTGCCACACGCGCCAGAATCATCTTCTTATCCTCGGCGGTGAACTTCATATTGCCGGGCGTTTCTACTTTGTTACGAATCCAGTTGCACTGCTCCAGATCGTTGATGTACATGTACTCGACACCAATACTCCTGTTGGCGGGGGGCCGGGTGATGGGTAAGTAACCAGTCGCCACGGTAGCCGTAGCCAGTGTCAGGTTCGTCCGTCAAAATTGGTGCGAAACAACACCCGTTGAAGGCTGATGACTTTCACCAGAATTGGACGTTTTGTTTGAATTCTCAATATATAGCCTGCATAGCAATTAGCAATTAACAACCTTGCACATCACCATTACCACATGGAAATTCCGGCCCGACCTAAAATTAATTATCCATTGGCGTATGTATTCTGTTCACAGTGAAAGCATGAACCCTGCTTTTTTATTGACGTAGGAACCTACACTCGACCACAAAAATCCAATCGACCACAAAACCTACACAAAAATCAATGAAAACCAAGGGCAGGTGGCGTTTTGCGGCCGCCAAGTGCCGTACCGGCAGTAGGCCACCTCCAGTCGCTCCACGATCTCTCGCAGCGCCAGCGACTTCTGGGAGCCGCCGATAAAGGTGGACGACGGCAGCTGGAACACCGTGTCCATGTCGTCCTCATCTGCCGGTTACGTCAGGTCAGGTCAGGTCAGGTCAGGTCAGCTGGAACACCGTGTCCACGTCCGGCTCATCTGCCGGTCACCTCACGTCAGGTCAGATCAGGTCAGCTGGAACACCGTGTCCATGTCGTCCTCATCTGCCGGTTACGTCAGGTCAGGTCAGGTCAGATCAGGTGAGCTGGAACACCGTGTCCATGTCCTGTTCATCTGCCGGTCACCTCACGTCAGGTCAGATCAGGTCAGCTGGAACACCGTGTCCATGTCGTCCTCATCTGCCGGTTACGTGGTGGTCAGGTCAGATCAGGTTAGCTGGAACACCGTGTCCATGTGCTGCTCATCTGCCGGTCGGGTCAGGTCAGGTCAGATCAGCTGTAACACCGTGTCAATGTCCTGCTCATCTGCCGGTCAGGTCAGGTCAGCTGGAACACCGTGTCCACGTCCGGCTCATCTGCCGGTCAGGTTAGGTCAGGTCAGCTGAACACAGTGTACATGGCCTGCTCATCTGCCTGTCACGTCAGGTCAGGTCAGATCAGGTCAGGTCAGCTGGAACACTGTGTCCACGTCCGGCTCATCTGCCGGTCAGGTCAGGTCAGGTCAGCTGGAACACCGTGTCCATGTCCTGCTCATCTGCCGGTCAGGTTAGGTCAGGTCAGCTGAACACAGTGTGCATGTCCTGCTCATCTGCCGGTCAGGTCAGATCAGCTGGAACACTGTATCCATGTCCTGCTCATCTGCCGGTCAGGTCAGGTCAGGTTACGTCAGCTGGAACACCGTGTCCATGTCCTGCTCATCTGCCGGTCAGGTCAGGTCAGGTCACGTCAGCTGGAACACCGTGTCCATGTCCTGCTCATCTGCCGATCATGTCAGGTCAAGTCACGTTAACTGGAACGTCACGTCCTGCTCATCCGCGGGTCGGGTCAGGTCAGGTCAGGTCAGGTGAGCTGGAGCAGTGTCCCCGGTCCTGCTCATCTGTCGTCAAGTCAGGTTGCATCAAGTCAGGTCAGGTAACAGGTGACGCCATGGATTTAGACAAGGGGGACGAGGAGGTTGCTGGGTCCATTATTCACGCAATGCGATAGACTCGATGTCACATATCACGAAGTTTGGCAGGGGACGTGTGCCGCCGTCTCCTGGCGTGGCGGCGACCATGAGTTGGGTGCCACAAAGTGGCCCTGCCGGCTGGTCTGCACCAGTGATAAATTATTCCTGAAATAGGGTGGAATATACCACCTACTGAGCACTGAAGAGACATCCTTCACAAAGGAGTATCGACATCGTGCTTCTTGATGTGTGTTTATGAAGCTTGCATGCCTCGTTTATGACGGTGTATTGTCTGTCAGTAGCATGTTTCTGCTCACCATTACATATTGCGATACATAAACATATCCTACCTAACGTGATTTCAGATAAAGAGATTACCCATGATATTTTGTTCAATTCAATTTCCAGATAGTATGGCATTCTTATCGTTATCGTTAACATAATTGTCCGGGGACGAGTGGTCTAGGGGTAAGATGCTCGTCTCGCAATCGAAAGATTGTGGGTTCGAATCTCACCTGTCGCTACTCTTCGCCCGCGACCAATCGGCGTGAGAGATTGGCGACGCTATATGACTCAACGGTCGACGTGTCGTAAAAACCAATAACCAACCAACATAATTTTCCCTATATTTGGTGTCTCCCAAGATAACCTAAAAACATGCACATTCACGTAAAAGCACGCCAAAGGCTCAAAATTGGGTTTAGAGTACTTTACCGATATTCTAAACGACATCGTTTCCATAGCGAAGTTCGGCATCTTACTGGGCTCGGTTTGGCATCTCACACCTAACGAAAAACCATTATTTAAACACTGGTCTGCAGACTATAGGTCAGACCGGCGGCTCCATGGTGAATCGAGACTTCATGGAACATCGGCTGCAAACCAACATGGCACCTTTACAACAGATAGCTCGGCGCGTCGGTGTAAGGAAAAATGGCAGAAATGGAGCCGAGAGACAACGGTAGCCATTGTATTGTACTGCGGTGTACTTCATGGTATTGTTAATCAATGCACCACCAAATGAAGGCGATCGGGTCAAGATCAAATGTCAGATGTCATGCCCAGGGAAGCTAAACCATATTGATGTATCTGATGTCTACAGAGGAAGACGTCCGTAGACGAGGTCACAGGTGACAGAAGCAGTTAACAGCGGACTAGCGTCAGACAGCGCATCATCTCACCATACAGTGGTTGGATTTTGATCGGCTCCGGGAATCAAGTGCATGGCCTACGGAAAACACAATGGATTTGTGTGCGTTTTGCAAGAAATTCACGCGAAAATGGTCAAGAAGAATATATGGCTACCTTCGGCCATAACGATAGGCAAGATCCACTGAAGCATCGCATGCAACGACAAAATGGGGGCATTTTAGGTTAGTTGAAACCGCTTCCTGGTGCTTCTCCAACAACATAATCTCCTCAGAAACGTAAAACTCTCCAAAGAACCCCGTAACTACCCCGCCCTCCCTCAACAATCCTCCAGAATAGCCCATTGGCCTGGCTTGCACAGAGCTCTAGCTACGGAGGCAACTCAGCACAGATGATGCACAAACACCGCTCCAGCAGAGCCATTCGAGCGGCAGATCCCTTACATCTGCTCGGAGACACAAAGAAAGCCGCACACGCATCCGCAGTTTCAAGACTGACCCACTTACCGAAGTTCTGCATGTAGCCTCGCACCACAATCTGGGAGGCCGTCTCGACAGGCTTCCGTTCGATCTCGAGTGGGTCAAGTCGGGCCACCAGGTGTCCCCGGATCTGCAGGTCAGGTCACAGGTCAGGTCACACGTCAAACCACCGATCAGGCTGCAGATCGGGTCACACAGCAGATCGCGTCACAGTTCCGCTATTCCCTAAACCAAGCGAACATGTCAGAACATGTCACATCAAATAAAACGTCACAAGTCAGATCAAAGGTCACTGAAGGTCAAAGATTAAAGGTCACACAAAGGGAAAAGATCAGTGGTCAAAGACAACTGTCGGATGGGTATCAGATCGAATCAGGTCGCAGGCCAGGCCACGTGGCAACTGTCCAGGTCTGGCCCAGGCGTCGGGACGTCTCGAGTTTCAGGTCACCTCTGCGGCACATATTCGTGTGAGCCTGAGCCACAGCCACAGCCACAGCCACAGCCGGAGGTCTGGTGTGCACACCGGGACAGACGGTGGCACCGAACAGACAGCATGGCACGCGGCTCGTGCGGCCCAGTGGCTTAATGACCTGACTTCACCAAATTGTCGACTGTGACACGGCCTCAGACATCCGCAACCAATACCACCTAATTGACACACGTTAAATTGGTAGCTCTTCATTCTATCTCACCCGGTAGCTGATGCTGACATGCTGACATGCTGATCACACCTCACCTGGTAGCTCCTGATGACGCCCACCACACTCAGATGGTCGGCGATGTTCCGCTCGTCGGCCGCCATGGGGCCGAAGGCGGAGGCCCTGGCCCTGGCCCGCGCCGCCGGCGCCGGCGGCCCCACCAGCGACGACACGGGCACGCTGTTGGCGCCGGACGGCGCCAGCGAGGGCGGCGCCATGTAGGCGGCGCCAGGTGCCGCTCCGCCCTCCGTCTGCGAGAAGTAGGCGCCCCACGACTGCCGGCACGGCGGCGGCGGGGTTACACGCGGCAGGTGTGTCACCTGGTACTGGGACACGGGCGGAGTGGTGTTACACGCGGCAGGTGGGTCACCTGGTACTGGGACACAGGCGGAGTGGGGTTACACGCGGCAGGTGGGTCACCTAGTACTGGGACAAGGGCGGAGTGGGGTTACACGCGGCAGGTGTGTCACCTAGTACTGGGACACAGGTGGGGTGGTGTTACACGCGGCAGGTGTGTCACCTAGTACTGGGACACGGGCGGAGTGGGGTTACACGCGGCAGGTGTGTCACCTAGTACTGGGACACAGGCGGAGTGGTGTTACACGCGGCAGGTGGGTCACCTGGCACTGGGACACGGGCGGAGTGGGGTTACACGCGGCAGGTGTGTCACCTAGTACTGGGACACGGGCGGAGTGGGGTTACACGCGGCAGGTGGGTCACCTAGTACTGGGACACGGGCGGAGTGGGGTTACACGCGGCAGGTGTGTCACCTAGTACTGGGACACGGGCGGAGTGGGGTTACACGCGGCAGGTGGGTCACCTAGTACTGGGACACAGGCGGGGTGGTGTTACACGCGGCAGGTGTGTCACCTGGCACTGGGACACAGGCGGAGTGGGGTTACACGCGGCAGGTGGGTCACCTAGTACTGGGACACAGGCGGAGTGGTGTTACACGCGGCAGGTGTGTCACCTGGCACTGGGACACGGGCGGAGTGGGGTTGCACGTGTCACTTAGCACTGGGACACAGACGGGTGGTGTCACACGTGTCATCTAGCACTGGAGCACAGGCGGGGTGGTGCTACACGAGGCAGGTGTGTCACCTGACACTGGGACGACACAGGTGGAGTGGTGCTACACGTACCACCTGGCACTGGGATACGGGCGAAGTGGTGTTACACGTGTCACTTAGCACTGGGACACAGGCGGATGGGGTTACATACCGAACCGTGACATACCGAGCCGAGCCGAGCCGTGACAGTGGGGTGGCTACAGTTCGGTATACCGAGCCGTTATCGGTGTGGCCAGTTCGCCCACCGTCACACCGTCTACCGCCACCGAAATGGCAACCAGCGCGACAGAGCGAGACGCCGCTCCTATCCACGGGTCACCTCATGTCACAAGGTCAAGGCCATCTGCGCCGGCCGCCGGCCGTCGTCAAAACAAACCTGCTGGCCAAAACCTGCTGTCCGTGTGGAAAGTGACGCTTTTCCGAGTTCGTAGAGCTTCGGCTCCCTTCCCTTCCTACTTAACGTAACCAAATAGTTTAGCTGCCCATTCGTACAGCCAAGGGAGGGGCAAAGCAGATTCCCCTCCCTTGATGTAGATTGTCGACTGGCAGCAGTCCTACATCACGGCAGACGTCCTACATCACGGCAGCAGTCCTACATCACGGCAGCCGTCCTACCACACGGCAGCAGTCCTACACCACGGCAGCAGTCCTACATCACGGCAGCCGTCCTACCACACGGCAGCAGTCCTACATCACGGCAGCAGTCCTACACCACGGCAGCAGTCCTACATCACGGCAGCAGTCCTACCACACGACAGCAGTCCTACGTCACGGCAACAGTCCGGCATCATGTCTTGCTGCCCGTCACCCTCGTATTCGACCGCTGCTGGCCGCACGCGTGACTCGTGGTCGCAGTTGGCCACAACGATGTTGCCAACGTTCAGCGGGCAGGGGAGGGGTGGGGGGGTGTACAGCAGCGGGTCGGCCAAACCATTCCCCTGGCAGCCGGGACGGCAGCCCTGGAGGGTACGGCGAAACCTACCACGGGGCTGCAGGCACACAAAGGCCGAGGCTCGTGAAGGCGTTGGCTGACTGCATACTGTGTTGCGTAGGATGAAGAGTTCAGATGCGCTTCACGAGCGAACGACTAGCACCCTAGAAAAAGCCGCCGGTACCCATGTGGTCGAGAGTGCGGGCACCTCCCACAGTCTGACCTTGGTAACAGCGCCGGCCGCCGGTACCCAGATGGTCCAGACCGTGGACTCCTCCCACAGTCTGACCTGGTAACAGCGCCGGCCGCCGGTACCATGTCGTCCAGACCGTGGACACCTCCCACAGTCTGACCTGGTAACAGCGCCGGCCGCCGGTACCCATATCGTCCAGACCGTGGACTCCTCCCACAGTATGACCTGGTAACAGTGCCGGCCGGCCGGTGCCCATATCGTCCAGACCGTGGACTCCTCCCACGGTATCCTCGTAACAGCGCCGGCCGCCGGTACCCATATCGTCCAGACCGTGGACTCCTCCCACAGTCTGACCTGGTAACAGCGCCGGCCGCCGGTACCCATATCATCCAGACCGTGGACTCCTCCCACAGTATGACCTGGTATACAGCGCCGGCCGCCGGTACCCATGTCGTCCAGATCGTGGACACCTCCCACAGTCTGACCTGGTAACAGCGCCGGCCGCCGGTACCCATGTCGTCCAGATCGTGGACACCTCCCACAGTCGGACCTGGTAACAGTGTCGGCCGGCCGGGGCCCAGATCACGTGACGGCCCAGGTCTCGTGACGCGGCAGGCGGGTGCTCTGTCAGACGGTGTATTTTTACATTGGCAGCCGCGGCCGCTGCCGGAGGCGTCAGAGGCCCGGTTCGATGGTGCACGGGCTGGTGATGGAGCGGCCCGGTCCCGCCCGCCGCCGGTCCACAGAGGTGGCCCGACCACACCCGGACCACAGGTCAGGTCCCCCGACCACACCCGGACCATAGGTCAGGTCCCGACCACACCCGGACCATGGGTCAGGTCCCAACCAACCGAGGCAGAAAGTACTCCGACTCCGAACCTGGAAAGTGAGCTTCCTACTCTGCCTCTGGGAAACGGGCTTCAGGTCAACCACGGCAGACCAATGTCACGTAATTTCTGGAAAACAGATTTCACGTCACCCCAGAGAGAAGGGTCGCACGCGACCCATGGGAGACGGATCCCGGGTAACCAAGGGAACACAGATCCAGAGTCATTCCTGAGAGACAGATCCCGTGTCACCCCTGGGAGAAGGAGACCTCCTATAAGAGTGATCCTGGGCAACGTCTGGAAGACCGATTTCAGGTCACTCCAAGCCGAAGGATCCTAGGCTATCCCTTAGAAATGGATGTCAAATCACCCAGACGTAAGGATCTCGCACTACCCTGGAATACAGATCTGCACCAACCCCAGCGAAACGCATTCCGAATCAACATCGACAGGAAAACGGCCCGCCGGCAGGTCGCCACCTGCAGAAACTCCGGAATGCTCGCCCATTCCAGAGTGGCATCACCACTCCTTGGGCGCAGTCTACAGACGGGATGAACACGAACGCCGATGACTTGGTTGCGCAATGAGACGTGTAGTTACCGGCGGCGGCGGCAGGTGGCGACACCGGCGCTGGCTAATGGTCGACCAGGCGACGACGTCGAAATAACGCGCGACCTTGACTTTCAGATCGATCGTGACGTTGAGCGTTCGGAACGTGATCTTACGCCATGACCTTCAGATCATGACCTTCATATCGTGACCTTCAGATCGATCGTGACGTCGAACGTTCGGATCGTGACCTTCAGATATTTAGGAGAAGATAGTGACCTTCATGCCGTGATCCCAAGATCGTCAGATCGTGACCTTCAGGTCTTCGGATCGTGACCTTGAGATATTCTCATTAAAGTGCCGTCAACGTTCGACACGACGGTGCCAACGTCGAGACGCCGGCCGTGTCGGGCCCACCGCCATCCGACCGCTTCAGCCGGAGGCTATAATCAATGCTCGATGCGACGGTGCCAACGTCCAGACGCCGGCCGTATAAGGCCGGCCGTATCAGGCCCGCCTCCAGGCATTGGCCGCTTCGCCCGGCAGAAAAGAAGAACCTTGGGTTCTTTACGACGCATTCAAGCGTCGCCAACCTCTCACGCCGATTGGTCGCGGGTGGATTAGAAGACGAGCGTGCGTAGCTACCTGAACACCGCCATTCCACGCCAGGCCAGATCAACGCCAACGACTTACTAGCCCAGCTGGTGAGCTGCATAGTGGGCGATCTTAACAGCAACGCTGTCTTGCCCCTCGCAGTGGGCGAACATTTTCCACACTTCGCAGAGCACGGGAGGGGGAAAGTTGACTCCCCCCCTCACTAACTTTTGCTCTAAGCACAATCAAAAGGCACGTTAAGCGGACCGGTGCAGCTACTTACTTACAAAGGTGACCCGTTCAAAGGTTAAGGTCACCGATCTCGTCGAGGTCAAACACCTGGAAATGTGATGAACTGCTGAAGATAATTTGCGGCACAAATGGCACCCAGGAGACACCAATGGGTGGCACGAAATCAAAGCTGCATGTTCTGGACCTTAAAAAAATAGCATTTTGTCAATGTCGTATGTGTGAAAATCATCCCCTCAAAAGAAGCAAAATGCAGCACTTCTAAATCTAGCTTAGGAACCAAAATCACATCAGAAATAAGCCTGGCTGACAAAATTACACCGTCTTAACCATATTCACTTCGTAATTATAATCCGTAGTTTAAGCCTTTAGAGCTAGGCATACATGCAGCTCCGAGACGTTTTATGTAATGTCTGTGACCCGACCCGATGACTTGAAACCTGGCACGCTTTTAAAAGACATAATTTTCCACTACATATATTCCAGGTTGGGAAAAATGTCCTTATTAATAAAGTTATGCAAAGGAGATATTGATTTGATTGTTGATATTGTCTTGATTTGATCCAGGGGCCTGACCCGAAGTAATATGTTTATGTTTGCATTATATTTCATCCTTTGTCTCCTATGTAACTTGTTGAGTGCATCTTGTGTTGCTTGGTTACGACCAATGCTTCAATAGAAATCTGAAAACCGTACTGAAACGAGGTGGTGACCTGGATTTGTCCCACCCTGGTTGCGGTATCATAAGAGCCTGGGCCGTGATGCTTTGACACTTCGTGCACAAATCACATGACGGAAGGTATGTCAAATTTCAAATCGGTAGCGTGAAAGTTTCAAGAGTTACCTAAGAAACATATACGTAGCAGGGGGCCAATTCACCCCCCCCCCGTAAATGAGTAATTGAGAGGGTTAGATACTCTTAGTTATTTTCTTGACTTGCCAAATATTTAAACTTACGGATGGGAAATGATACCAAACAGGCCACCCATAGAGATTCCTACAATTCCATCGGTTACGTCCGGAAGCCGTTTCGGAATAAGGTGTGCACAAAGAAAACCGAACAACCATTTCCAGTGCTGCATGTATCTAACGCGACCACCGCCCCATTATAATGAATTGACCTGATTAGCCCAGTACTTTTATACTACGAGGAGCAGGACAATTACAGAACGACATCATCACATGCTTCGAACAACGCAGCAAGAGGCGCACAAGGTACGTCTGCACGTGTGCAGTAAGGAGTCTGCGGGTTGCAACAAAAATGCATCATAAACAGCCACAAAAGTTTCACTTTCTCAGCTGGCCTACGGCTCGTTTCGAGAGTCAGCCTCGAGACTACCCGCTGCCGCCGGTCGGACTCTTGACGGATCGATCTGGCACCGTGCCAGGGACCCCGAGCGACGTGCCAGTGACAACTCGGTCACACCCCCTCCCCCCCACGCACGCCCCATCCCGCGCCAGAACAGCTGCCCGACTTCACCCCGCAGCAGTTCGCTACGGATAAAGTCACTGTTCCGGTCAACGACGTCACAGCATCGCCGAACACAACTGGTGACGTCACAGCATCGCCCAACACGACTGGTGACGTCACATCACCGCCGACCACGGCTGGTGGCGTCACAGCATCGCCCAACACAACTGGTGACGTCACAGCATCGCCCAACACAACTGGTGACGTCACAGCATCGCCCAACACGACTGGTGACGTCACAGCATCGCCCAACACGACTGGTGACGTCACAGCATCGCCGAACACGACTGGTGACGTCACAACATCGCCGAACAAGGCTGGTGACGTCACATCATCGCCCAACACGGCTGGTGACGCCAGCACCGAACACAGCTGATGACGTCACGTCACAGGTCTGCCAATAGCTAGGTCTCGCCGCCGCAGATTCAATGACACCCATATAATGAAGCATAATTTGATCTTTAATTTTGTGTAGTTAAATTCAATTGTGTTCCCTTCATTACGTTCAAGTAACTTCAATTTTCTCCATTTCACCCAAGCTCCCTTTGGTTTGAGCCGTACCGACAATCCGTCAGCGTCCGTGGGAAGTCAGCTACAAGGACGATACGCCACAGGAGGCATTCGCCTGCCATGCGTTCAGCTGGTCTGCCGTACAGCGTCGCCTCACTCACGCCCAATGGTCAGGGAGGAGCCCAAAATCCGTACCATCAGTGGGTCTCGAACCCGTAACCCTCCTGACACAAGACAGACAAGTCGCCCACAACAGGCCCCCACCCCTACACACACACACACACACACATTTTAACAAGAAGCTGCTGATTTCGTCCAGTGCCTTGACTTGACATTGGAAACTTTGTCTCGACACACATGTTGGCCCTATCCCGAGACAGCTATCGCAATAGGTCCGCGAGTTGTAGCCCAAAATAAGCAGCCGATGACCATGGATGCAGCTCCCAGCTCAGTTTGTAACACCACACAACCGCTTCCCACGTTCATTCTCCACGGAAAAGTTCGCAAAAGAATAAGTTGGAATTTACCATCACGTGACTGTGAATTACCTTGAGTTCGTGTTTACATCGAGTACGGTCTCATTGTGTTAGCTGTCACTGTTCCGGTCGGCTGAGGTAGTGGGGTGGCGACTGATATAGGGAGGGGGTGGCGACTGATATAGAGGGGCTGAGGTGGTGGGGTGGCGACTGATATAGGGGGGCTGAGGTGGTGGGGTGGCGACTGATATAGGGGGCTGAGGTGGTGGGGTGGCGACTGATATAGTGGATGGGTGGCGACTGATATAGGGGGAGGGGCGATTGATATAGGGGAGGGGCGACTGATATAGGGGGCTGAGGTGGTGGGGTGCCGACTGATATAGGGGGCTGAGGTGGCTGTAGGTGGTGAGGTGGGGTGGCGACTGATATAGGGGGCTGAGGTGGTGGGGTAGCGACTGATATAGGGGGCTGAGGTGGTGGGGTGGCGACTGATATAGGGAGCTGAGGTGGTGGGGTGGCGACTGATATAGGGGGCTGAGGTGGTGGGGTGGCGACTGATATAGGGGGCTGAGGTGGTGGAGTGGCGACTGATATAGGGGGCTGAGGTGGTGGGATGGCGACTGATATAGTGGGCTGAGGTGGTGGGGTGGCGACTGATATAGGGGGCTGAGGTGGTGGGGTGGCGACTGATATAGGGGGCTGAGGTGGTGGGGTGGCGACTGATATAGGGGGCTGAGGTGGTGGGGTGGCGACTGATATAGGGGGCTGAGGTGGTGGGGTGGCGACTGATATAGGGGGCTGAGGTGGTGGGGTGGCGACTGATATAGGGGGCTGAGGTGGTGGGGTGGCGACTGATATAGTGGGGGCTGAGGTGGTGGGGTGGCGACTGATATAGTGGATGGGTGGCGACTGATATAGGGGAGGGGCGATTGATATAGGGGAGGGGCGACTGATATAGGGGGGCTGAGGTGGTGAGGTGGCGACTGATATAGTGGATGGGTGGCGACTGATATAGGGGAGGGGGCGATTGATATAGGGGAGGGGCGACTGATATAGGGGGCTGAGGTGGTGGGGTGCCGACTGATATAGGGGGCTGAGGTGGTGAGGTGGCGACTGATATAGGGGGCTGAGGTGGTGGGGTGGCGACTGATATAGGGGGCTGAGGTGGTGGGGTGGCGACTGATATAGGGGGCTGAGGTGGTGGGGTGGCGACTGATATAGGGGAGGGGCGACTGATATAGGGGGCTGAGGTGGTGGGGTGGCGACTGATATAGGGGGCTGAGGTGGTGAGGTGGCGACTGATATAGGGGGCTGAGGTGGTGGGGTGGCGACTGATATAGGGGCTGAGGTGGTGGGATGGCGACTGATATAGTGGGGGGCTGAGGTGGTGGGGTGGCGACTGATATAGGGGGCTCAGGTGGTGGGGTGGCGACTGATATAGGGGGGGGGGGCTGCGACGGACTGTCGCCCACGGCCAGCCAGACAGGGATGACTATGAGGCGGAGGTTGGAAGGCAGTCGGCCACTCGTGCCTCAGCGGAGCGCAAGACGAGGCGGCAGAGGCTGGGCAGGGGCGGCAGATGCTCGGAAGGACCAAGCAACTGCAGACCTGAACAGCTCCAGGTCTCGACAACCCTAGGGCTGGGCAACTCCAGGCCTGAGCAGCTCCGGGCCTGAGCAGTTACAGGCTTCAACAACTCCAGGACCGAGCCTGGCCTTCTGTCCGCCCGTGCCGACGTCCTCCCAATAATAGTTACTTTAGCCGGCCACTCGTAAGCAGTGGCGTGGCGCAGCCAGGGTTTTCCCAACGGGGGAGGACCCGACGAAAAATAATGTGGTGAAACGGGAAAAGCTTGGGGCGCGCGAAGCGCGCCATAAAATTAGGATTTTGCGTAGTGAAAATCTCACAACTTCTCGTTTCATCTAGTGTATTTTTGGGCGCTAAAGGTCGGGACCCCCGCCCTGGCTGCGCCTCTGCTTGTGAGCACTTCGGCCGACTTCTGGGAAGTGGGTGCTGTTTCTTGCTGCAAGTGCCGGCACCGCCCCACGGAGCTATGTGTGCTGGTACGTTCCGGTATGTCCAGCTGCGGCTGGACTTTCGCCGTACCGCACCGACACGTAAACACTGTCATTCACGGCACCGACAAGCAGGGGGTGGGAGTGGGGGAGTATCTTGCGTGGCGGCTGACACTTAAGGAGGTCCGCCAGTGAGGAGGTTGCCCACTTAAGGTGACCCACCTAAGCAGGGCCACCAGTACGCCGCAACCTGCTGGCTTGGCGGCTGACGTGACCCACTTAAGCAGGTCAGCCAGTATGCCACACCCTGCTGGCTTGGTAGTGGCGTGACCCAATTAAGCAGGTCCACCAGTACGCCGCACTCTGCTGACGTGACCCACTTAAGCAGGTCCACCAGTACGTCGCACACTACTGACTCGGTTGGTAACCTGATTTGCTGGCGCCTGTTTATTCACGCTCACTCGACGGAAGCCAACGTCCACTGTTGTGTTGCTATATATAGAGAGCTGTTTCTGCGCGGTCGCGGTCACGCGCCGCAAGCAAACTGACAGGAATCGGCCCAACATTCGCATCTACGGCTGATGTGTGTCCTGCAGAACCTTTTCGCCACAACAGTGAATAGTGATGTATAATCAGAAATTATAGCTGGCAAGTCCATGGCCGATTATACTGTGTTGTATTCCAGATGGCCAGACACTTTACTTCCATGCAGTCACTATTCCTGTAGCGTCGCATTGGCCTGGACGTTGCACGGCCACGGGTATCTCCATATCCAAGTCCATGTCTAACCATACGTTATATCCATCCATAAGCCAGTATGGTCCATAAGTCAGCTTTCTCGGTATTGGTTCGTTACAGTCCCGATGCTTGTCGATTAAGACATTGGTCTACACCCGGGGAAAACAGTGCAGAATAACGCAATAAACCCTAGTATGTAGTTCTTAAAAGTCATTCTATCCAGGTGAATCTTCGGCTTTTGGACGATTCTCAGGCTTCACTGGATTATAAAGGCTTCACTTCACTTTATAATCCAGAGAAGTCCGAGAATCTTCCAAAGATAAGAAACCCTCGCCGGTGTGCATATTGCTGTCATCACAGAACGTCCCCAACATCCGTCGTCTGCACAGCCGGCAGCCAATGGCGACCGCCAGGACCCACACCGCTGCTCGGCATACACTTGGTCAATCTGTCCCACCAACGGCACCTAAACATCGGGAGAAAGAGAGCACGGCACCGCGCCATGGCTGCTCAGGTTCGGCGAACGATGTGACGCACACACCAGAACGATAACCAATTTGAACAATTTGAATTACGGTGCAAGTATGACACGAAATCCACATCATACAGATTGCATCTTAAGCTGCCTTGCATATTCAGATAGTGATGGGTTCGGGGGACATCAATGCCTGGTGGAGTACATCAATAAGAATGCGTCACAAAAACGAACAGCACTTGCATGTCAGGTCCTCGGACACTTCTGCGAGTGACCAGCATGCAATCATGAAGGCAGACATCACACCAGTTGCAATTAATATTGTGCAAAGCAGTGGTTCAAAGCAGATTATTGTAGGTTGCATGTTTGTTGTACGCTGTACATAATACATAGAACATCGCAAACATATACAGAACGTTGTGGTTCGGTTTATAAAACAGACCACGACTCGACAGACTGTGACAAGATGGTCCGGGAGTTTCCTCGCGCTACTCCACCTCCGTCACCCAGTAACTGTCCGTCTCCTGCGCAAACGCCCCTGGCGGCACCAGTCCCAAAACCCAGCGCCGAGCTCCAAGAGGAAGAAAAGCAGCAAGCGAAACGAGTCTGGGTTTGTTATTTGGATTTGCAAAGGAAGTTCAACTACGATGACTATGCAGCATTCAGTGAAAAAAAAACAGCACACTCCAACACCGATCAGAGTAACACCACACAGACACCATCGATCAGGGTAACACCACGCAGACACAACCGACCTGCGTAACACCACGCAGACAACACCGATCAGAGTAACACCACGCAAACACAACCGACCACGCAGACAACGTCATGACGTAACGCGGCGTGATGGCGTCACACTCACCGCGTGTACGGTGGCGGGGTCGCGCAGCCACTGGATGTACATCTGCTCCACATAGGTGCTGCTGGAGCCGCTGAGGAACGGCTCGGCGGAGGCGGCGGCGGCGACGGCGGCGGAGGCGGGTGGAGGTGGAGGTGCGCTGCGCTCCCTGACCGAGGTCAGCAGCACGGCCCAGGGCCGGGTCAGCCCGCCAACGGGTCGGTCCGGCGCCAGCCGCGGCAGCACCGCCAGCGCCCGCTGCATGGCCGGTCCTGGGGTCACGGGTCAGAGGTCAGAGCAGGTCAGAGGTCAGATCAGGTCAGAGGTCATAGCAGGTCAGAGGTCAGAGGTCATAGCAGGTCAGAGGTCATAGCAGGTCAGAGGTCATAGCAGGTCAGAGGTCATAGCAGGTCAGAGGTCAGAGGCAGCTCCAGTGCCCACCGCATGGTCAGTCCTGGGTCACAGGTCAGATGTAAGAGTAGGTCAGAGGCAGCTCCAGCACCCGCCGCATGACCGATCCTGGGTCATGGGTCAGAGGTCAAAGGTTGTGGTGGTGGTTGTTGGTTTTATGACACTTCAACCATTGAGTCATGAAGAGTCGCCAATCTCCCACGCCAAAGAGGTCAGAGCAGGTCAGGGACAGCTCCAGTGCCCACTGCAAGGCCATTCCTGGGTCAAATGTCAGATATCAGAGTAGGTCAGAGGTCAGAGTAGGTCAGAAGTCAGAGGCAGCTCCAGTGCCCACTGCAAGGCCAGTCCTGGGTCACAGGTCAGAGGTCAGAGGCAGCTCCAGTTCCTGCTGCATGTCCAGTCCTGGGTCACAGGTCAGAGGTCAGAGCTGGTCAGACAGCTCCAGTGCCCACCACATGGCCAGTCCTGGGTCACAGGTCAGAGGTCAGAGGTCAGAGCCAGTCAGAGACAGCTCCAGCTCCCAGTGCATGGCCATTCCTGGGTCACAGATTAGAGGTCAGAGTAGGTCATAAAGTCATAAAGTCATAAGGTGTTAAGGCTTAATAAGAGCCACAGGGGCCCATCTGGGTTAAGCCTATCTAGAAAAGGTACTAGAAATGTACATACTCTCACCCAAAACAATCCCTTATCTCAAGTTCCTAGGAAGCTATATATCCCAGCCTATCTAGCACCATTCACTTGCTATTGCATAACACACTCAACAATTACAAACTCCTCCCATCATACCCATTGTGCTACCATAGACAATCTCATCAGTATCAGAGGCAGCTCCAGCACCCACTGCATGGCTGTCCCTGGGTCACAGGTCAGAGGTCAGAGGTCAGAGCAGGTCAGAGGCAGCTCCAGTACCCACCACATAGACATACAAAATCAGTGCAACTATGAGCCACAAGGGGCCTTCATGGTTGCACTCTGGACACTGAACCAATTGCCCACTAAATCCATCATCAGTCCTCCCTGGAATACCAAAAAGCAAGCCCTCTTTGGCCAGTCCTGGGTGACATGGCCAGTCCTGGGTCACAGGTCAGAGATCAGAATAGGTCAGAGGCAGCTCCAGTGCCTAGAGCATGGGTCAGGCTTGGTTAAGTTAGGTTAGTAAGTTTTTTTGGGTGGAATTTTTTTGACAAATTTTCAAAACAATTTTTTTAGTGACAATTGCTTTTTCGTCAAAAGCAGCTGATGCTACCTTAGGTTGGGTTAAGTTTTTTTTTAACAATTTAATCTCCCAAAAAAATCAAATTATTATTTTTTGAACTCTTATGCTAGGTTAGATTAGGTTGTGTTGCATTTTTATTTTATGCTTCAAACACTTATTTTTATGCTATGTTGCCTAACTCAAAGCCCCTTTTTGGTGTTATTTTGCTCACAACCTGAAAAGAAAACATTGGCACAGAAAACTGAGCAGTCTCATCATTTAATTCACATTGATAAGCATTGCATTGGAATAACAAATTCCAAAAATTCATAAAACACCTTAAAAGCACAAATTTTTCATTTGAAGAAAAATGAGTACCTTTTTCACTTTTTTAGATTTTCTATTTTGAAACTTTAAAACCCTAAACAAACCCAACCAAACCTAATCCATTTGTGTCCTTTATGGATGCAAAATTGGGTGTAAAACTTGTCTTGCAAGCACCTTAAAGCATGGTAATACTCCTACCTATCTACCTACCTTGGTAGGTAGATACCTACTTAGGTACCTACCTATCCTACCCCATCTGCCATATGCCAATGTCTACTCCATGAAACTTTTCTGCTCACAAATTGAGACACTAGGCAGTTTTACAGCAGCAATTTGCTTTCCTGTCTAGGTGCTTTTGATCATTCAGTCATTCCTGGAGTAAACTAAAACATTCTAGACATGAACTAAAAATGTACATTGGAGAACATTTAATATTAATAAGAATTGGTTTCAATGAATTTTCTCAGCCTTTTTGTTGACAAAAATTGTTGCTTGGTGGTGGAAATAAATATTTTAGACAGATTGTTTTTAGTATAATTTTCCTGAAATCATTTTATATTCCAAAACCTATATCCAAAAAGACAGCAAGTAACATATCAGTTGGTGCACGAGCTTCCTACTCGTGGGGTGTGTTGTGAGATATTTATTAGTGGTGCCGTGTGATAACGTCAGGAGTACTCAGGTATGGATTTATAAACTTTGTTAATATCGATTAAGTATACTTTTGTATCATTTTCTCTACTGTTGCTCAGGAAGATGGCTTATAACTGCCTCCTTCACTAATTTAACCATAGCACCAATTTGTAATCTGGCAGTCATTCATTGACTGCCAGATACCATAGAGCTGAGTGCAGTATTCATGTAAATCAGAAGGCATATTGCAATCTGCTGATATTTGTAAGTTTAATTCTACTTATTTCAGCAGCATCGATAGTAAAACTTATTTAGGTAGTTATTAAAACTGATGTGAGAATTATATTTGGTGGTTGCTTTTAATTCATGTGAATCATTGCACCAGGTCTTCTCCCTCTATCTTGTTCCTGAGACCACATGACCTGGGAGCAAAGAGCCGCTGTAAAACCACCTAGTGACATTCGGATTCTTCAAACAATACCTATTCATCCCTCTCCAAACCTGACCCCATAGGCAGGATCCGCTGGTGATCGTCATGGTCATCGAGGTACCTATCTAGGTACCTACGAAGGTATTTCATTTCGACCTTACCGTTATCTGGATTTCAATATAGGTAGGTAGGTACCTACCTACCTAGGAAGGTACCTAAGTACCTACCTACCTACCAAGGTAGGTAGGTACCTACCTACCTACGAGAGCTTCAACAAAATCTTACCGTTAATTTGCAAGCGAAGGAAAATGATGCACTGATCAGCCGTACCCCACCACGGGAAGTCGAATCACAACTACAAACGAAGGCAACTAGCTGTGTACATACCAAACAATACAAATAACAATAGTCAATACTTCGACCGCCCCGCCCCGATCACACACGGCACACGCCCACAACGCACGAGAGAATTCGGCACGAATCTGTAATGGCCTTGGGACAAGCTCCAGACGGGGCTATATCATAACATCCAGAGTTCCTAACGTCCAGAGTTCATAACGTCCAAAGCACACAATGTCCAAGGATCATAGTGTCCAAAATGCTAAATAAAGTCCCAAAAATTCCAAAATGTATCGGATAGGGTGCGTTCATAACGTCCAGAGTTCATAACGTCCAAGGATCACAACGTCCAAAACTGGCTTCAGAAGGAGCGTTAATGGAGTCTAGGGCTCGTAGCGGCCAAGAAAGTCCAAAAATAGTTCCTCAGTTGTCCGCTAGAGGAGCCAGCGGAACCATGGTGGTGAAATCGTGCGGCTTCGTCTCCGCTTGCTGTCAACAGGTGGCAGGAGTGTGCAGTTATTGTCGCATGGTACCTCGCAAATGTGCTCCTAAATGTGATCTGGTGGTTTCTTCAGGTGTGGATTTTGAAATCTTCTCCAGTTCCTCCAGGGCACGAATACATTTCCTCAGAGGGTCGCCTTCGGTGGGAAAATTCGTTGGGCGGGTGCAGGGGCTGCGCATGAGAATACTGAGGGGCACCTTTTCCTCCGAACAGAGTGCCTTTGGCTGGCAACTTCGTTCCAAAGGGGTGGGGGAGGGTCTTTTCCGGTCGGACCGGCGCCACCTTACTCTTGGGAGCGGGGGTAAAGACTGCCGTGGGACGCTGGGGACTGTATCGGGACGTCGCTGCTTATCAGTTATCAGCTATCTGGACGGTTCCCCAATGCCGGAACACTGGACTTTGACCATGAGGGGTGCGGTTCACCGACGTGCCGGGCCGGGCATCGTAACAAGCTGTTGAGCATAAGTTTGAATGCATACAGTTCAGTTTACTGAACACACAAAAAAATTGGAATGGGCGATGCCTTGCCAAATCCAGGGATATATTATTCAGGCATAAAAGCTAGGAAATCCATTTATCGCGCATTCTTATTTTCCTCGCGTTATTCACAATAGATAACCTCACGGCTTAGGATAAAATACACGTAAATTGTTCTGTGCGTTGCAAGGAACATGAAAATACAGGAGTTACGCCCAAATAGGGAAAGCAAAGCTGGACTAATTTCGGCCGAATATGGTGAATACACGACTAGAAACTGCCTGAAATGGTTATTGTTCACTCTGGTGGAGCATTATTGCAAAGCGCGGATCCAGGCTGTAGGGTGGGACGCATATGATGCAAAAGATGCCTTTTATCTGATCGTATTTGCAAGGAACAGCCGTGCATCTATGTCGACCCCTCGTCGTTATGTCGTATTTCCGCAATTTAGCGGGGAAAAATGCCGATTGCATTAAATGCATCCATGCACAAACGGCTTGACGTTTGTACACACGGCTTGATGTGAGGTACTTTTATACTCATTTTAAGAACATGACATCCCATATTTGTTTGTTTCGGAACCGCTCCCGCCCTGTCCGCGAAGTGCAAAAAAAAATATTGCGAGGTGTCTTCAAGAAACCTGCTAGCCCATTCAACGCCAAATCGACAATTGAAAGGGCCAAAATACACCCAAGAATTTATATTTTGATGCAAATAATTGTGTGGGGTTATCTCATGCACCGTATCCAGCTGTGCCATTCCTAGAAAGAACAGATCAATGGTCAAGGAGTTACAGACTGAGGCATTTCCCGCCCCGGTAGCTTAGCTGGTTAGAGCGCTGGCCTGCACTGGTCTCCCCTGTCCTGGCAACGCAGGGTCCGAGTCGCTTCACGCGCTCGCATTTAGCCCCCGGCTGGGATGGTCAGTTGGCAGCTGGTCCGATAAGGCCGGGACGAGGTACCGGGCGGCCGTGTCTGTGCATTGACGGCCGGTTAAATTTTCGGTCTAAATTCTGCCGTTGAACTGGAGTTCATGGATCGGGTGGTGGGGCCGGGTTCACGCAACAAGCTCTGCTTAGCAATAGAACCCTGGTTCATAAAGCCACCTCAGCAAGAATTCGGATTCAATTGTTGTTGTTTTGTATTGTGATAGGTCACCTAACAAGGGAGTATTTTAAGGTGTTCAACTCAATAAAGAACGGTCCGAATTATGCAAACGTATATATAGGTGAACTCACAATAGTCCACTGCATCTTTTGGCTCTTTCGGAATTTTCCTTTACGGGCTATTTCAAACGTGACATCGTGACCTAAGGGCACACGACCTACTTTAACTTTCGGAACAATCACAATGCGATCTTAAAAAAGTGCAAAACTGAAGTTCGATATTTTATGTTTCGAAGCAAGTAATTAAGAAACAGGGTTTTGCCCCTACAACTCTACATATCCGCTCTAAATTAGGCATGTAAGGATATTTTTGCTCTAGTGTACCATTTTCTGTTTTAATGTCTCTAAAACGGTACATCACTTAAATATAAGCCTGTTCGCGATCAAGGCACGTGCTAGGATGAAAACGTTTGTAATCTGAGCCTGAGTGTTGTGTTGCCGGAGTATTCGAACACGTGATGTCAAAGGTTAAACAGTTATGTTAAAATTCATACAAATTGTGGTAGTAGACGATTTATAAGTCCTACCTTCCGATGAATTACAAGGAGAGGGAAGCATCCACAACACAGCAGCCACATTATGATCACCGAGAAACCTTTCGCTCAACCATTTATTGCATCTCGAAAGTTAAAATATTTGCGAATGTAGTTAAGTATCAGGAAGGGCACGAACATCAGGTGGCGCCGTGTTTCGGTGCCCAGTGCTCACTGCCCACTCTGGCTGACCGTGCTCTCTGTGAAGCAAGGAAATTTCTGAGAGTGGCTGACGCAGACAAGGTGAAAGCAAAGCTATTTTATGAGTCTGACCAGATCAGCCGCATGTATCTCGGCAAGACCGACTGTGTCACGGTGTGACAGGCTGATGGAACCAAAAGTAGGGTTCCGAAAAGGCTTGTTTTGGTAAACTTGTGCGAGATATATGATCTATGCAAGGAGAACCCTGAAAACCCTCGCACCGGCTTCTTAACCTTTGTCGCCCTTCGTCCGAAGCATTGAGTCATGGCAAGTAACAGTGGGACGCACTCGGTGTGGGTGTGCACTTATCAGCAAAACCCGAAACAGTTCATATCCGCTCTAGGCCTTCCCGGTCTCAAAGGCCGTGACCTCCTCAATCACGCTGTATGTGGCAAGGAAAACCGTGATTGTATGATGGACAACTGTGAGGACTGCCCTGGGGAAGACGGGGTGATGACCTTTCTAAGGATTATCCTCACGGACAAATCAGGAGAAGAGAGAGAAAGCGATTCAGCCCCAGATGATGACATGGATAATGAGATTAGGTACAGACAGTGGATGATCATGCATCAATGTGCACCCGTAGAAATAGTGTAGACCAAAGAGGAAAGCATGAGATATTTGAGCCAGCAAACCGTAAAGCTGACCAGACACCACTTTTTGGCTAACAAACAAGGTGAGTACTTCACCTATGCAAAGGCTACTGGCAAGGAGGGCGAAGCGATTGTCCAGTGCGATTTCGCTGAAAATTATTCATTTGTGGTGCAGGATGTAGCTCAATGCTTCTACTGGGATTCGTACCTGTGTACGGGGCACCAGTTTGTAGTGCACTGGCGTGAGGACGAGGTACTGTGCCATCAGAGTTACTGCTGTATCTCTGACGGCACAAAGCACAACACCGACATGGTGCATGCGTTCCTGCAATGGCTTATCCCAGAAATTCGGACCGCTGTACCTGATCTCCAAGGATATTTATTTCAGATACGGCAGTGCTGCACAGTATACGATTCAGCATAACTGCATCAATATGTGTTACCATCAGACAGATTTTGGGGTACCCTGTGAATGGCTTTTTCCGCATCTCATGGCAAGAGCGTTTAAGACGGTATCGGGTACACAGTCAAGCGTGTCGCCGCTCAAGAGAGCCTCAAGCGCCCGCCTAGCAACCAGGTACTGACGAAGGAATGTTTGAATATCTGTCGCACAAGCTTGTCAACGGCATCAAGTTCATAGTTGTATCAAAGCAGGAGGCAATGAACGCCACGGCCCACCACATCGAGCGCTTCTCGAAAGCCGTCACGGCGAAGGAAACACAGGGGTACCACAAGTTCGCACCAGTGACCCACAGCACCGAATAGTTCATTAACGGTCTACCGATGCGGCGCGTGTGTTAATGGTAGCTGGGTGAAATGAGAGGAGTTAGTGTGCGCTCTGATACATATTTTGTATTGTTAATATCTCAGTGACAGATCATCAGTCTGCATTGGGACTCTAACAAGGTATGGGATGAT
This sequence comes from Ashinkailepas kermadecensis, assembly GCA_034440615.1. Classification (NCBI taxonomy): domain Eukaryota; kingdom Metazoa; phylum Arthropoda; class Thecostraca; family Neolepadidae; genus Ashinkailepas; species Ashinkailepas kermadecensis. The sequence goes on from JAOTOM010004722.1 coordinate 414,141, forward strand.
CTGCAGATCTGTAGATCATCACATTGCATTACATTATAATACTGTACTGCAACACCTGCAATTGTATTGCATCGCATTGTGAAATAATGCTACTTCAAGTATATTACGCTCATGTAGACAGCTCATGTTCCAATTCGATTAATTTCAAAATCAACATGTCTCAACGCATGCGTCCACACCAAATTTATTTTCAAGCAGTTCACGATGACTACACTTACTCAGTCAATGACGTTCATCTTTTCGGTTCCAGAATGTGGGGTTTGAAACACCAGAAAGTTGATATTACAGTGGTTGGCGGAGTTATAATCCATTCAATGTTGTCGGTAAAATATGATCGTACATTTTTGATATGCTGGCATTGGTGCAGAAATATATTGTATCAGGTGAAAAATTGATGTTTCTGTTCTTCCTACAAGTGATGATCTAGGATTTCACAAATCTCCCTTCGTCGCTTCTGCATTTCCAGAATAGCATTGTGACACTCTCGAAGGTCAAACTAGGTCATGTTATCTTAAGTCACAAGTTCACGGTTCAAATAAGCGCGTGAACAGAAATTTCGAAACTGACACAAGATGCAGTGGATCATGACGAGTTTAGCATATATAGCTTTATTCAATTCGTGCTACTCTTTATTGAGTTCCAGGCCTCCAAAGAGTTCGGTGACCACTGAAATATGTTCGAGGCTATAACTCCTTAACCGTTGCTCGGATCTTTCTCAAAATTGCATAGCAGCTGGAATATAGTGACAAACTTACTCTATATGAGTATTTTCCTTGGAATATGAAGTGCAGGCTGTTATTTTGGCCCCTTCACTTATCAATTTGTTGTGGAATGGGCCACCTACTACATTTCGAAGGCATTTCTGCCATTTCTGTTTAGCCCTTGACCTCACAACGAGTTAGAACACTTGTGCAACATAACATTCTAACATATGACTAACATTCTCATTCCCTCACGTGCTTCGAACGTCAAAAGGCTTGTATTTCAATAACATGCCGTTCTAAACACATCATAACAGGCCACGATAAACTAGCACAAAAACAACCATGCATGTCTAATTTAGAACGGATATGTAGAGTTTTAGGGACAAAACACTATTTTATGTTTACTCCGAAAGATAAAATATCGAACTTTATTTCTACACTTTTTCAAATCGCAATGTAACTGTACCGAAGGTTAAATTAGGTCATTTAAGTCACGATGTCACGATTTCAAAGAAGAAGACCCATAAGCGAAAAGTCAGCAAAAACCAAAGTATGCAGTGGAATGTTGTAACTTCACCGATATATGCTTTTGCATAATTCGGTTTGTTCTTCTTTGTACTAAGGACCTCAAAATACACCATTGTTAGGTGGCATCTCAGAAATGCCAGAGGCTATAGCTCCTTGACCATTGACCTGATCTTTCTAAAAACGGCATGGCTGGATTCAGTGCATCAGATAACCCAATACAATTATTTTAACCAAAATTTAAAATATTGGGTGTTATGCTCCTGTCGATTTGTTGTGGAAGGGCCTGCTGTAGATTCAGCCATGTCGAGACAAAAAGTTGACATTATGACACCAAATGTACATGAAAGCTGTGAACAGCCACCAAATTTCGTGAAGATACTCCTAATAGCAATTGAGATTGAAAAGCATGAAGAAGGGAGTGGGACTGAATCCGCATCATAAGGAATCAGGGTAAAACAAGGCAAAGTATATGCTTTCGTTAGCACGGGAGAAATATCGGAAACATTGACATTAGTGCACACTCGAAGATGGGTGTTTTGGGCTGCAATGAATCTTGCGCACAGTACATGCGATGCTTGGGTTCCACAGGAACGAAATAGAATAGCACAGTGGACCAAGTTAATTATCGCATATCTGTAAATCTTACCATGTCCATCCTTGTACAGAAAACTACTGAAACATACCATCCATTATAGATGAATGAGGCTAGTTTCTCATAACATTGCCCGCTCTCTCTGAACAGCATTGGTTTTGGTGTTGCAAGTGGGAATGGTTTGCAATAGTCGTGAAATATGTTTGTACGATTTCTTGTGTTATTGCTGTTGATATTGCACAAGTCTCGTGCTCACACTTTCAATCATAAGTGCTCTCTCATACAGTGCATAAGTACTAAAGGTGTTCTGGTCTGAAAATTTTCAGATTGATAAGTGTAAATTAGAAATTAGCAATAGCAGTCATCAACCAGGGGTCTAAATCATCACAACCCACCCCGGATCTACAGCCATGTGCAGTGGACATCAGATTGTCCGCATTTTATCTTTAGGCCCATTCCACAACAACTCAACAACACCAAATATTATATATTTGGATAAAGATATTTGTATGGGGTTATCTGATGCGTCGAATCCAGCTATAACTCCTTGACAGGTCAACGGTCAAGGAGTTATAGCATCGGGCATTTCTGAGATTCCACGAAACAGGGGTGTCTTTTGAGGCCCTCAGTACAATGAAGAACAATCGGAATTGTGCAAAAGTATATAGCGTTGAACTCACAATAATCCACTGCATCTTTTGGCTTTTTCGGAATTTTCGTTTACGGGACATTTCAAATCGTGATATCGTGACCTAACGTAACGTGACCTACTTTAACTATCGGGACAGTCACAATGCGATTTGAAAAAGCGCAGAAATGTAGGCCGATATATTATCTGTCGAAGCAAAAATAAATAAAAATAGGGTTTTGCCCATAAAAACATAAATATCCGTTCGAAATTTCTGCACTAGTCTATCGTGGCCTGTTCTATTATTGGTTTAGAACAGTGTATTACTGAAATACAAGCCTTTTGATGCTCGTGGCACGTATCCCATCACGTGCAAGTATCACATCACGTGCACGTATTCCATCACGATGAGTAATCCCATTCATCTTGAACTGCTTGAGAACACATTTGGCGCCGATGCATCCATTGACATATGCTGAGCCTAAACTGAATCGCATTGGATCATGAGCCGTCTACATCGGTGTAATAAAATATAGTAACAGAATTACACAATGCAATGCAATACCATAATTTGTTACAGTACAGCATTATAATGCAATGCAACGCAATGATCTATAGATGTGCAGATCATCCCATACCTTGTCAGAATCCCAGTTCAGACTGACGATCTGTCACTGCGATAATATTAATCAACACAGTCTGTATCAGCGCGCATACCAACGCGTCTCACTTCACCCAACTTCCATTAACACACGCCCCGCATCGGTAGGCAGTTCATAAACTATTATGGTGCTGTGGGTCAATGGTGCGAACTTGTGGTACCCATGTGTTCCTTTCACCGTGATGGCTTTCAGGAAGCGCTCGGTGAGGTGGGTCGTGACGTCCATTTCCTCCTGCTTTGATACAAATATGAATTTGATGCAGCTGCCTAGCTTGTGCAACACATACTCAAACATGTCCTCCGCCGTCAGTATCTGGTTGTTAAGCGAGCGCTTGAGGTTCTCTTGAGTTGCGGCACGCTTTGGCTGTGCCCCTCATGCCGTCGCAAGCGTCCATGCCATGATATGTGACAAGAAAAGCCACTCACAGGGTACCCCAAAATCTGCCTGATGGTGACACACATTAACGAAGTCATGTTTATTCTTATACTGCCGTCTGTGAAATACATATTTTTTGGAGGTCAGGTACTGCCGTCCGAATTTCTGGGATAAGCCGTTGCAGAAACGCATGCACCATGTCAGTGCTGTGCTTTGTGCCGTCAGAAATACAGCAGTAGCTCTGATGGCACAGTACCTCGTCCTCAAGCCAGTACACTACAAACGGGTGCCCCGTACACAGGGACGAATCCCAGTGGAATTCTGCACCACAAATTAATAATTGTGGCGAAATCGTACTAGGCAATCACTTCACCCTCCCTGGCGTCTTTGCGTAGGTGAAGTGCTGGCCTTGTTTGTCAGCCACAAAGTGGTGTTTCATCAGCTTCACGGTTTGCGGGCTGAAATATCGCATGCTTCCCTCTTTGGTCTAAACTATTTCTGCGAGTGTACAGCGATGCGTGCTCATCCACTGTTTGTACCTAATATAATTATCCAAGTCATCATCTGGGGCTAAGTCACCTTCACTCTCTTCTACTGATTTATCCGCGAGTCCTTAGAAAGTTCATTACCCCGTCCTCATCAGGATAGTCCTCAGTTGTGCATCATGCAATCACGGTTTTCAATGTGTCACATACACACACATGCGAAATACAGCGTGATCGAGGAGGTTGCGGTATTTGAGAACGGGAAGGCCGAGAGCGGATATGAGCAGTTTTGGGTTTTGATGATAAGTGCACATGCACACCGAGTGCGTCCCACTGCTGCCTGCCAAGACGCAATGCTTCGGATGAAGGGCATCAAAGGTTAAGAAGCCGGTGCGAGCGTTTTCAGAGTTTTGCTTGTATGTATCATATATCTCACACAAATTTTCCAAAGCAAACCTTTTCTGAACTCTACTTTTTGTTCCATCAACCTGTCGCACCGTGACACGGTCGGCCCTGCCGAGACACATTCGGCTGATCTGATCAGACTCATAAAGCTAGCTATACTTTCACCTTGACTGCGTCCGACACCATCAGAAATTTAATCGCTTCACAGGCAGCATGTTCAGCGAGAGTGAGCAGTGAGCACTGGGCACCCAAACACGGTGCCACCCCTTGTTTGTGCCCTCCCTGATATGTCACTACGTTCGTATATTTTAATTTTTGCGATGTAATAAATGGTTGTGCAAATGGTTTCTCAGTTATCGGAATGTGATTGCTATATTGTGGATGCTTCTCTCTCCTTGTAATTCACCTCACGAGTTAGAACACTTGTGCAACACAACATTCAAGATCAGATGACTGACATTGTCATCCCATCACGTGTCTCGAACGCCAAAAGCATTGTATTTCAGCAATATACCGCTCTAAATACATATTCATATAGGTCACGATAAACTATCACGAAAACAATCATGCATGCCTATTTTTAAACGGATATGTAAGGTTTTAAGAGCAAAACCCTTCTTCTTCTTTTGTTTTACTTTTTTGCTTCGAAAGATTATATCTAACTTTATTTATGCACTTCTTTAAATCGCATTGTGACTGTCCCGGAAGGTGCTGATTGTTTGTTTTACGACACGTCGACCGTTGAGTCATGTAACGTCGCCAATCTCTCGCGCCGATTGGTCGCGGACGAAGAGCAGCGACAGATGAGACTCGAACCCACAATCTTTCGATTGGGAGACGGGCAACTTACCCCTAGATTACTCGTCCCCTATTTGTAAAATAGGTCACCTCTCCTAAGGTCACGATGTCACGATTTCAAATATCCAGTAAACGATGATTTTGAAATAGGCAAAAGATACAGTGGGTCATTGTGAGTTCACCGATATATACTTTTGCACAATTCAGATTGTTCTTCATTGAATTATAGTCCTAAAAAGACACCCTTGTTGGGTGACATCTAAAAAATACTCTCAAAATAAATAAATAAATAAAATATGCTCTAACTCCTTGACCGTTGACCTGATCTTTCTAAAAATGGCACGGCTGGATTCGGCTCATCAGATAACCCCACTTAAATATTTTCATCAAAATATATAATATGGAGAGTTATTTTGGCCCTTTCAATTGTCGATTTGTCGTGGAATTGCCCATTCCATATGGCGGCCTTGGCCAATTTCATTCGGTTTGATTTGAAGAGCACACTCAAGAAGAGCTGGATTGGATTTCACATGGACGTATTGTGATATACTGGTGCAAAACACTATTTCTCTCTTCGTTCCAGTTGTGATTTCAATTCAGGTTGGTTGTGATAAGAACGTTCCATCGTGATCCCTCTGCCTTCCCCGCTGATCCTCGATTCCTCTGGCAGCGATATTGACATG